>OZ037996.1:1502500-1577500 GCA_964035705.1 Porites rus | reverse complement strand
TGGACCATCGATATCGCCAACAATGAGACACATCTGTTTTTGCAGGTCAATCATCCAGACCACTTGCGAGAGGGGTGTGAGGTAGCTCGAAATGTCGTTTGTTGTCAAGACGCCTTATCCGACATGCTTGCATCTGTTAATATAGATTTCTATATCAATCAAGAAGTAATGGACTGTAAAGCAAAATTACAAGAAGGGGATACCTGCGCTGCAAATGCAGCTGCTACAGTGCTTCATTTGTCCATGACAAGAATTCGTGGACGCGAAGGTGGATGTCCAGATTTCTGTACACTAAGAGACGAAATCGTCAAAGAATTTGATCCTGAAAAGTATCCAAAGGGTGTTCCTACCATCCGTGTGCTACAGAAAATGTGCCCGAAGTACCGCCTGCGGTGGAAGAAAGTCAACCACAAGGAAGCCATGCAAGCAGTCGCTTCAAGTCGGCCAGTGGTGGCAACATTTAGGCTCACTGAGAAGGAGTGGGATAGTTTTGAAGATTTCTATGAAACTAACCCAAAAGGCATTTTGACGAAGAAGGAGATCGATATAACAGCCCGTCGTTCCAAAACTCCTGACTTTGGCCATGCAGTTGTGTTAACCAGTTTCGACAGTGAATGTTTGCGACTGCTGAATTCCGGGGGAGACGAATGGGGGGACATGGGATTTTTTCGAGTGCAGAAGGCAGACGTTCTTGGATTACAATTCATCGACGTTTATTGGACAGAAGATGATTTGAAAGAGGAAGAAAAAACCTATTTGAAGAAATTTGGATCCATCAATGCCGGGATATTAATGGAATTGTTGCCAAGTCTTAAGGATGCTGAATACACGTGCCCCATTGCCGAATGCAGCAAGAGATCGCCAGTGGTGGACTTTACCGGAACTTTGTCACAGGTAAAGTGTCCCAAATGTGGCAAGGTGTTTTCTACAAAGAATGCCCAGGAAGGGAACATTTTGGCTCTTAACATTTATCTCACTTCTTTAATCAGATGAGTTTTCTAACTAACTGAAGACTCCTTTGAAGAAAGGACATCTATGACCAATCAACGACAAGAATAGGTACAGCCACCGAAATGATCCCGACCCCGAAATGATTCCCAATTAAGGGTTGGGGATTATTTTGGGGGTCGGGATCATTTCGGGGGTTGTACAGATACCCCATTTCTGTTTTCTGGATTCAGTTTATCGACATGCGTGTTTTTACTAAGATATATTTAAAAAACGTTGATAGAAATCAAATGTATATTCTGTATTTCTTAGCTTTACAATACTTCTAAGACCTACCGTTTTAGCAAATCGAGGTGTGACCCGGAATTCCGTAGAATAATCCCGTGGACGCCCCAACATTTAGAAGTGACATAAGAGTGAGGGGTCTTTTTTATAAAGAGCAACCAGGTTCGTGCAGAGACTGGCATTTCAGTGGTGTAGCTAACGATTTCCCAGAGATACACGAAGTTTTCCTTATCAGCCTTACCCCGTCTTCTATTAAACCTTTTTCATGCGGGTGCATGACTTGATTGAATATGCCCTTTTTATGGAATTTTGAGAAAATTTATGAAATAAGAAAACAAATAAATGCAGGGTCCAGCATGACTTGTTTTAGGACGGCTAGTTGCTTTTTTTCAGTGTAAATATTCCTTGATAAGTGTTTACTTATAACTTTCCATGCTTATATGTATCAGGGCTGTTTTTTGTTAAACTAGCATATTTCAGGTAATAGGTATCTCGGCTGTGGAGCAAATCTGTAAAAACGTGTCTTGTTATTGTTAGTTTTTACACTAGATGAATATATCTCTTTTCTCGTAATGTAAGTAAACTAACTTTTTAACAGTTTAAGAAGTTTTGGAATGGGCCCTTCCTCGACAGATGCGGCGAACTGCCGACAGCCGAAATGAACTGTCTCAGCGTTGAATATTTACTAGATGCTAATAAGGGTAAAGTAAATTAAAGTTTGAGAGTCCTCGTGCTTACGTACACTTTTCTCCCTGGATCCCAGCCACTTACTGAAGTAGTCTGACTATATAACAATTTTGGAAAGTGTCATTTATCCTACTATTTCTTTTGCAATGAGGTGACCGTTCATGAACAATCAAAACGTCTCTTAACTGCCTTGGGTCAACTCAGAGTTGACAGAACAAACTTTTGTTTGATCAGAAGAGCACTTTATGTAAAACATACTGAGATAAACACAACAAAATACTATGTCGTATAAAACTTTCATACGCAAATGCGTTTTCGATGTTTTTCGCACCTGAGAAGTAATGGCTCGTCCAATCAGAATCTCAGTCATTCAACGGCAGTATTTGCAGCTATAGAGACTTAAAGCTTACAGAGGAGAGTTTTTCCCGTAGAAAAAAGTTAACAACTATTTGGAAATTGGACAGTACATGGCAATTGTGTATAATTAAAAGAGGAAAATTGTAGATAGCGTGGAAAACAACAGTGAAAAGGAAAAACAGAACGAAACGTAAGATAGAGTTCCACTTTCTTGTCTTTTTGATCTTTACCTGTAGATTCAGAAGACCAAGTTATAAGATTACGTGTAATAAAATTCCTACATTACATTATTTTTTTAAAAAATTCTTAACAGTTTTTGAAATATCATGTAATTTTCTTTGCCATTTCAAGGTGTGTAGCTGCTGTTTTATTATTTAAGCATTTTGGTAAGACTTAAAATAAAAGGCTGTCAAAATATTTTATGTCTGAGTATGTATACAGTAAAGATAATACCACAAGGAAAATATCCTAACTGATTTAGACCCTTAAAGGAGACGGCAAGCACGTGAAGCACCCCTGTTCCATTGCGGGGTCTTTGAGGCTTCCCTTCCCTCTCAAGCGAATTACTCTCGCGCGCTTGAGAATCACTGCGTGGAAGGAGAAGCGAAAAGCGAAGAAATGAGAAGAGGAAAAAATTTCTCTCTTCCCCCCGCTTGTCAGGCCTGTTTCAAACTTCGTGCTACTGCCGCCCTGAAGTCAACTGATCGAATTAAATTCGACTTTGGTACGGCAGTAGCACGATGTTTGAAAAAGACTTCACCTTTCTCGTGGGTAGCGGTTTCTCCGCGCGCTCTCACGTATTTCACTAATTCTACTATCCCTGAAGGAAAATGAGCACTACATGTACTCCTAGGCTAGTTCTTGACAGACAAGATAAGCTTGAAACGGATTTCTATTTTCAAGCAATGGCAGTCAGTTCTATGCAACTCATGTACATGTGGCAAAACAAGAATTCCAAAAAAAGGAGTGATTATCGATATTAGCTTACTTAAGTAAAACTTGTTACGTTTATTTTTAATAACCAACTGTCAGTGTCGCAAGCAAGAGGAGAGCATGATTGACATAAGGTAGGCATACTGACTGAGGACACTTGTTTTATTTTTGGCCCTTTTGGGGAAATCATTAAGACCATCGGCAAGTTTCTTGAGATAAATAAATAAATAAATAACATAATTTATATAGCGCTAACTCCACTAATTGACCAAAGCGCTTTACAATTCATAACATTAAAATAATTAAAAAGATCCCACTGGTAATAAAATATGAATAAATTAAAAACCTATTTGCAGTTTTATTTATAAAAATATCACAATAAATCCTATTCGAAATTATCAAAAAGTTAAACATTATATGCTTGTTTAAAAAGATCGGCCTTTAAGTGTTTCTTGAACAAATTAATCGTATCTAAACTTCTAAGATCTAATGGCAGCTCGTTCCAGAGTTTAGGTGCAGCAACGGAGAAGGCCCTGTCTCCGTATGTTTTAAGTCTTGACTTCGGAACTGCCAGAAGTTTTTGATCAGTAGAGCGTAGCGTACGTGAACATGTACGATAACTAAGTAATTCCGTGATATATAATGGTGCCATACCATTTAGCGCCTTATAAACTAACAATAAAACTTTAAAAAGAATCCGAAAGTGAACAGGTAACCAATGCAGTTGAATCAATACAGGGGTGATATGATCAAATTTCTTGGTTAAAGTAAAGATGCGAGCAGCCGTGTTTTGCACAGACTGCAGACTACTTATCATATGCTTAGGGAGGCCATACAATAAAGAGTTACAATAGTCTAGTTTTGAACTAACAAACGCAGGAACAAGAATTTCCGTGGTTTCCTCAGTGAGGTACTTCCTAATTTTGGAAATGTTCCTTAAGTGGTAGTATGACGTCGCGACTTTTGGTTTTATGTTGATTGAATTGCTCTTATATCATGACGCTCTTCACGCATTCAGCTATACATCAAGTCTTCCCTCAAAGAGTCGCTTAAGGCTTCAAAGAAGAGGTACGATGCTTTGTCCTTGTGAGAAGGAAATTGTCACAAAGAAGGAGATACTTCATTCAAGCGATATCATGCATTGTTAAAAAGTCTTCAACAACACCAATGACAACAACATTCAAGCGACTGCATACTGATACTTCATTCAAGCGATATCATGCATTGTTAAAAAGTCTTCAACAACACCAATGACAACAACAGTTTTAAACAACATTTTTAATTTATTTAAACATCGGACATTTCTCAAAACAAGGGTAAGGTTGAAAGATTTCAACTTTTGATCCTAGCTCCATCCAGTCCTCTGAATTTTCAAAACAGAAAAGTGATACGCCAAACTTGGGGCACCGATCATAGCATGAATAAATCTTGGAAACCGATGTTTCCGTTTGGTCAAGCACAACACCCTTCAGCGAATAAGTATTTAGTCAATGACGCAGCAATACAAGGCGATCTTGTACGAGGAAGCCAGATAGACTCCTACCACGATCTTACGTTGAAGGTTCAAATGGGCTTTGATTTTGTTTTACTCTTAAAGGCTTATCATGATGTCTTTATCAACCCTTTCATTCTGATAGCTCATTTTTCACAAACGCCGAAAAGTAAGCTTTATCTGGGGAACTGTCCTCCAAACGAGAATATCCAAGAAGAGAGGGGAATTGGGCGTTGTCACACTGAGCTGTTGTGTAGATTTTGCTTAGGTCCAGCATATGTTTTATCTCAGTCCCCTAAAGCTTGAAGACGTTTATATGGGGTTGCTGGCGAAACGCTTTGATGTAACGCCAAGGCGTCATCGGGATTCATGACAGATTCATTGAATGGAACATTTTTTTTTTCGTTCAAGCCTAATTACTTTATCATTAAAATGCATTGTTATTGTACTCTTTAATTAAGCATTACAACAAAGATTTCGTGAGATAGTTTATCCAGAACATACCATAACAACCATGAAAACGGCACATAAGTAGGCTAGCTAAGGGGGTTTAACTTCGCGAGCAGTACCGTAGAACATAAAGACGAAGGCGAGGAAATGACTGTGCGAAATTTCTTTTAGTGTACAGCAAAATTATTCTACTAAAGAATCAAGGGATCGGACTCAGGAAAATCGTCCGCTATAACTAAACTCAGGTACAATACAAAATATTACAGTCGGGTATTTACCACGTATCGTCTAGTGAGCAAGTAAGTCTGTTGAAAATACATACGAGTCAACATAGCATATTTATATTAAAAATACGAAGAATTAATTTAAATAATATATTTACAACGACTAGATTTATCATAAAAAATACAGTACACAGCTGCAATGTGACTATATGATCCTGTTGTATCATCTGCGTAGAAGAAGGAAGGAATGAACAAATTCAAATCGCTAATAAAAAATGTTAAACAGGAGGGGCCCAAAAAGGGAACCACGAGGAACACAAACTTTAATATTGTAACTTTAACCATAATCGTGAGTGAAGAATGTCATTTGTTGCACCACGGTCTCCTTTTATTTCCGGGATCCTACTGTACTATTTAAATCGAGTGTGTACTGGGGGAGCAAGGGTAGCGCATTGGTGAGAGCACTCGCCTCCCACCAATGTGGTCTGGGTTCAACTCCCGGCGTCGACGCCAAATGTGGATTTAGTTTGTTGTTGGTTCTCTCCTTTACTCCTAGAGGTTTTTCTCCGGGTACTCCGGTTTTCCCTCTCTTCAACAACCAACACTTCCAAATTCCAATTCGAAACGGAACGCACGGACACGTTTCAACGAGTTCTCAAGAACTCCTTAGTTCTTCGACTCGTGGGTAAACAAATTATAAAAAAATTTACAACTTTTCACGATTCCTAAATCGGCTTTAATCTTGCTAGCAGGTTTTACAGTTTTGTTCAAGTCCATACAGAGTAAATATATAATCAAAATACAGATAACATAAAATCCACAGGCAAGTTGTTGTATTTAATCTTCCTTTTATCCAGACATCTTTCTCAGAGCAACCGACGGTGGGACCCCTCTCCATGATGCCTCCGAGCCTCTCCCTTTTCAGTCATTTACCTTGTCTCGATGCTTAACCGCATATTGCTCAAAAGATTATTATCAAATCCTTAAACCAGTAAACAAAATTCTATGGTTTGATAGCAGTGCTTTTGCTTCGAACAAACTATTTGCTTCCCTGCTCTTTGACAAAATGAATTGAAACATATTTTTACACTGAAGAATTTGGAATTGGGGCATTCTAGAAAAGGTTAAAGTGCTTAGGCTAGATGTCGCGCCATCCATTAGTGAATCCAGATATTTCTTTTTCAGGATGGCGATCAACGTTTTTTACAGTTTGGTTTTTAAATGCTTATTTGCTTTTCTTATTCGTCTGTCTAGACGCTAATTCAAGAAAAACAGCCAGACACCAAGTGGATAGCAATTATAATAACAGTCTTTATTATATCACATTATGTTATACACGGTCGAATATATACGTGAGAGTTTTTTAAAAATGGTAATTATTCGTTTAGTAATTTTTGTTAAAAAAGAAGAGTTTTAGAGGTTTATCAACCAGCACTGATTCTCATGTTTCTTCCTCCGTCAGCTTCCATATATCTTGATTTTCCATTTTTTACCATGTTATATATGAAAATATTTGCGACGAATATTAATAAGCCATACACGATAACAGAGACACAGATGAGAGGTTTTAGGTATGTTTTTTTCTTTGTCTGAGAATGTGTGTAATCAAGCTACAAATAAACCAGTTCCCGCTTTTGTACTCTAAAGGTATGCCTATAAAATGTACAATCGTTTCCCCTTTGCCCCTTTTTCACAACAGTGGTTCGGTCGGTATATAGCGCAAAAAACATTGTATAACTAAATAAAAAGGTCATCATTAGGTCTACGGTTCGCGCCCTCTGCCCACAAAAACATATGCATAGGCGGGCCAAAATAGGAAGGTCTGGTTACCAAATCGGCTTGTCACAAAATGCATCCATCAAACAAGCAAGGCAAATTTTACTTTAACAATAGGTGTCAAACATTTGGAGACTAGCAGAATTAGAAGAAGCCAATCGTCTGTCGATTTTACGTCGAAAAAATAATGCCTGATCAGAATTAACCCATAAAACTTTTCTCGTCTAGAGTAGTAAAGATCACTCAAAGCGTTTTAGCTGAGATCTGTCTCGATCGAACTGTTTTTCTGTGTCCTGGATAATCTCATAATGCTTTGTTTCTGTTCTGATACGGTACGCAAAGAAAAACCCAAAAACCAAACAAAGATGACATCTCATAAAACAAACAGACAACAGTTTATGGAAATTCCTTGTAGTAAGGGTGTGCCGGACTGCAGATGTTTAGTTTAGTATACTTAAAAGATGTGATACAGCTCTTGCATTCTAAGCTCTTGCAAGGGAATGTCTCTTATGCGGCCAGAGGAAAGTGAATTGGGAGCAAGTTGCTGCGGTTGAAGCATGAATTGAACTGAAGGAGATCAGAACAACTTACTAAATACTGATTTTGCCCGGTTCCTGCTGGAAAACACTTTCAGGTAAGCATGTTTCTATAAAAGTATGTTTTTAGTTGTTATATATTGCGTCGACTACAAAGCTTTCTCCATTATTTCGGCATTACGACACTAGCCCCGAAATCCTGGAAATTGAAAATCACAACATCTGAGAACAGTTTGAACTGCTTGTTCAGTTTCTCTGTAGACTTCGAATTAATTTGTCGGGGCATTATTACCGTAAATGGTCCAATAGACGCTATCTATAAAAAAAATGGCTCTTGTCTAGTAAAAGTAACGGTTGTGTTTAACGCCTCTCTTCAATAAACGCTGCCGTCTGATATACTCCACTAGGAAATAATTTAATAGAACAAAATCGTTCAATTTATTTAGTTTCTTGTTTGATTAACAAGTGGTTTGCACATTACGTCTTGTTCAATGTCAAATTCAAAGTATGGATTCTGACATCGAAGTTTTATGCGTTAAAAAACTATATGGACTATCTCTAAACGGCCTAGCATATCAATGGCTGGACTGGGTAGTCTGCTTTTTTTAAAATATATAAAATATTGGCCGAAAGCATGTTAGTTTTGTGGAGTTTATTACATTTTTGACAATAAAAGTCAATAAACGCCCATGCTTGGCCTACCGGCCGGGCGTTTATTAGAAGTTTTGCTCGGATTATAGTTGTGTATTACACTGCAACCTGTTGAATGTATAGTTGCACTTCAAACATCTTTGGTTTAATTTGGTATCTGCTGATTCCAAGACTTTTGTGTTGTACTAATAAAAATAAACAGGCGACGATAATCAATTTGACCTGGCTGAACACTGAACACTGAAAAGCGGCGACAAGATTATATAGCTTTATATCTCTAGACTGCTAATACAGTCGACTCCCGATAACTCGAATCTTCAAGGGAAAAAAGTTCGAGTTATCGGGAGCTCGAATAAAAAAGCTGGGAGTAAGGAAAAACTGAAACAGTTTTTACTGCACAGTGAGCATTTTAATCACATTTAATTGTAGAAAGGTTAAGTGACAATTGATAGATACTTCTAGATTATAAATCAGACTGTAACGTAACAAAACATTGCCTAAATAGAGCATGCCAATCAAAGTTTTGAGAAGTAAACAATGAAGTAAAGCTGTTTCGCGTTAGATTTGTGACAACATCAGCCTCCACAAGTAAACTTTAGGCCTGCAACACGTCAATGGGAAATTCAAAATTCAATGTTTCGGACGCCAGTACACTGTTTTTGTCCGACTTTTTAAGGGCTCAAAACATGGTTTGAGTTATCGAGTATGGCGTTCATTACTGCTCAAAACACTTTGAGCACATTTTTGACTTTGTGACACCTTTTTCACGTCCAGGGGGTCAAATTCCCCAGTCACGTATCACGTTGTAAAATTTACGACGTAAACCTTGTGCACACGTCGTTACGTCGTAAAATATACCAACGTCTATTTTACGGCGAGAAATCTATTATCCTTCAGTGTACTTTGAAGGTCGTCCCGTCCTTATTGCGGGTACATCAAGACATGTATTCTTTTCTTATTCTTCTGTATTCTTTTTCTCCTTACGCTTGTCTCTGGTTCCTCCTTTTATCGAGTTCTTGACATATCTGTCAAATAGCACGTTAACCCTTGTAGAACTGTCCCAAAAATGGGAAGTGACATGACGAAGAAATCAGTCACTCCACTCACCAAAGGTTTTTGCTCCTGAGGAGTTGGCGAGGGACTGAACAGCTGCCATTCCATCAATAATAGTGCATGTTTGACTCCTGCTGATGGGCATTTGGCTCTTACAGACATTTCCTTGTAAAATGGCACCAAGATCCAACTTCCCTGCTTCTCGTAGACTTCCGTCTAAGGTAGCAAGTGACTTTGGGACTGGAGAAAGCTCGCTTTGAAGCAACGTATTCACATCTACATCACGACCGGATTCCAACGCTACTATCACCCTTCTCAAGAGATCTTTGTCTGCTTTCATGGGGATTATCTTATCAACTGACACTGGTACAGTTTAAAGTGTCTCAAAGGTTTTCACCTTCTGTTGCTTTAGAGTGTCATGGAACTTTATTTCTTTCTTGATTAGCCTGGTTTCAACGAACTCTTTGATGACTTTCTTACCAATTTCCCTCAATTTCGCTCATTGTAGGTAAGACACCAGCGATCTCGAGCCGAGTTTGTCCTTGTAATTCAAACAAGGCCTCCAGCTACCTTTCCAGATTTGTTAACATGCTCCAGTACTTGGTCGTCGGAAATTTGATTGAAGGTGCTGGCTGTCTCGTTTGTGACAAAGTCGCCACTCTCAAATGCCTGCTGGACCTCAGGGGCAGTCTGCGGAAGCATCTTCATGTCTGCAAGAAATATGACGCCCCATCTGATGTAATTCCAGTGGTCGAAAGCCGCAAAATAGGGTAGCATTTCGGAGAACGAAGAGAGATACAGATCCCACTAATAATTCCTGAAGATCTTACTAAAACAATTAATCAATCACGCTGTTCACATAGCTAAGGCTAATTCAGTATCTATTCAATGGTTGTCATCTAGTCACGTGACCCATCATAGCTGATCACCTATTGAATTTTTGTGTTTTTATTGTTGGATGTGTAAATCCAAATGAGAAACGTTAGTAAGTTGAAAACTATGCTAAAGGAAAGTGTGAATAGAGCGTCTTTTATGCTTTAAAATCGATTTTATTGGAAAGTCACGTGACTCTTCATAACTGATCACGTGACGCATTTTATCTCCAACACTACTGTCTATAGAGCTCTAAACGTCAAGTAGCAAAGATTCAGCTATTTCCCCATCGTATTGAGCACTGTTTATTGGGTTTATATAAATGTTGCAATTCAGCCTCGTCTTCATGCTGCAGGAGCGAGGGCCTAGACAAAAAACCCGCTTAATGACAGATATCATAACATTTGGAGTGGGCGACAACACAATTCTTAATCAGGATGGCAAGATGAAGATTTTAAGCCATGTTGCCTGCTTCTACTCAAAATGTTTAGCGAAAATGAAAAATGAGCGCCCTGTGTGACAGTGCTTCCTGACTATATTCACGTTTATTCATTTGATTGCTACATAATAAAGTATTGGGAAAAGGTACAGTCATTGCCAGGGAAAATCGAGCTGCAGTTTGTAAGAAAACGGCCTAACAAAGTTCGTGTGTAACTCCAAATCAATTTTTCCTATCTGTGCCATATCATAAACCAGCGAAGGTTAATCAAATCTTTTGCTATCCACCAATAATATAATAGAAGGTTCATTTTGTTTGTATGTCGTTACATTCGTAGTTTTCCTTGTCCTGTCCGAACGCCTGGATGAGAGATGACTGAGAGATCGAGAGAGACTTGCGCGTTTCTGACACGTTGGCTCGTTTTAAGCGTTTTTAAAACAATGTATACGATATTTTCCCCAGGACGACGTAAAATTTTTATTACATTCAATTATGATTGAGAAAAAAATCAATCAGCGGGCTTAAAACTATAAACTTAACGTTTCTTTTGTTCATGATTGTGACTTGCTTGCCGCCACGTTCAGTACAGTCCACAGATCGACACAAACGAAAAATCATGCAGCTTTGCTTTTGGCACGTTTAGATCTATCGCAGTCAGCTAAAAATTGGTATAAAATTTCACAACACAGTATTACAGGTACCTTTCTCTCTCAGCCTTTTGTTTTTGCTTGTGCTTTCCAATAACAGTAGAAAAGAAAAAATCCAACAAACAACAAACTTCAAGCTGGTCTGATCGAAGAGGTGGTGAGACTTCACTCGAAGGCACCCACCGCGTCCTTGCATGTGATTACTTTAGTGACAGCTGATTGGTACAGTTCTGACAGTTCCTGGCTTATTTCTCAAATAAAGATTATCGAAACCATGAAACTGTTCTCAGCGAAACTACTAGGACCAAATTAGGCACTAGGAGACTGTGAATTTCGTTTTTTTTTCTTTTTAGGTAAACTGTTGAAAGTAGACGTTTATTTTCATTTGTGAACCAGGAGGACCAGGAAGGTTCAAGAAAAGGTTCACCCCAGGTGCACCTTTTCCAGTCCTATGCCAGGTTAAAAAGCTCGCATAAAATCGCTTTTGATTTTTTAAAGTTCAGCGAAGCGAATGAACAACAGAGAATCAAACATAGCCAGAGGTCGAAGTTATTCATAACAATTCAATTTAAACCTAAAAAAGGCTGTGCTGTGTTCCCTTGAAAACCCCCCAATTTTGTGATCCTCCCAGCCGCTCATAAGCAAGGTTGTGCCTAAATCATACCGTCCAAAAGGACAGCCGAGGAGTACTAGGAACGAGTTTCCGATTCGGGTCGACTTCGGAAATTCTCGAAAACATCCAATATGGCGGCTCAAGCGCGGTGAAAACTGACAGCCAAAGGAGCCGTTTCATCGCCAGAGAAGCGTGATTTACGGTATTGTTGACGAAGTTTGCGTTTATTGTGAGGTTTGAAGTGTTCTTGGTCGTCCTGTATAGCAAGCAATCCTTTTATAAATGTCTTATCAATTTGTCTTGTCCTGCTGGCCGGTATTACCGGAAAAAATAGTACCGTACAACGGGACATCCTAAATTATAGCAACATTTGTTGGCATGTACATCAACTCTAGCTTTTATTGTTAAACTGTGTTGTAGGACTGGATTTCTGCAGGTTTCTAGAAGCTTAGGATAACTCGGTGGGAACCTTTTTATTCATAAAAGTTGCCTTGTCCTTTTGGCCGGTATAACCGAAGAAAATAGTGCCGTCCAACGGGACATCCTGAGCGTTAGCAACATTTGTTAGGAGGTTAATATCATATCTGGGTTTTTTATTGTTAAACGGTGTTGTAGAAATCGATTTCTGTAGGTTTCTACAAGCTTAGGGTAACTGTATAGGAATATTTTTATTCAAAAAGTGGCTCTGTCCTTTTGGCCGGTATTACCGGAGAAAATGGTACCGTCCAGGGGGACATCCTGAGTTTTAGCAACATTTGTTAGGAGGTATATCATATCTGCGTTTTTTATTGCTAAACGGTCATTCTTTAGGTTTCCAAAAGGCCAGGGTAACTAAACAGGAGTGTTTTTTTTTTTCGTAAAAAATGCCTTGTCCTTTTGGCCTGCATTATCTGAGGAAATAGTACCGCCTCGCAAGACATCCTAAACTGTGTCAGCAGTTGCTTGTATGCATTACTACATGACATGCTGCTCGATACTGTTACATTGTAATACATACCTTGCCCTCTGAAGGCTTTTTCCTACCAGCTGGGGACAGCTGAACAAAGATAGTTTAATTCATTTCTTGTTGTTGCAAGGAATGTTTTTACTCGTCCGAAAAATCGGGAAATCTTGCGACCAAAGCTCAAAAAACTATAAAAAAAATTACCCTCGACAGTTTACCCTCGACCCTCAACAAAAACCTACACTCGAAAAGCACTTATTTTCTTAAATTAACCCACCAAGAGTCATGGAGGTCCAATGGTTTCTTCAAGGGACAGAGTCAGCTGATACACATGCGCATTAGATACCATTTCTTAGCTGATTTGCATGTCACAGGACACGCGCGTGAAACATAAAGTGAGGATACTCAAAACAAACCTTGCAGAATTGAGTCAGTTACAAGCCGAAATTATGATTATAGACTTTAAGCCATACCAGAGCACTCATTTTTTAATATACCATCGAGCATTCACCGATAGATTTGTCCAGGGAAAGCCAAACATCGACGAATACTTCTGAATTCGATCATTAGTAGAGGTGAGAAATGACAGAGTCTGCAGGAATCATTGCGAAGGTTCAAGGTCGAGAAATAAAGCTTGATTTTCCAAACTTATGTAACCTTTTCCATCGACTTTCCAAATTTATATAATGATTATTTGCTCGCCAGTGTTATTGATTCATTTCTTTTGTTATTTTACGCCTTTCTCACCTCTTCTGTTCATGTTCCTTTGGATACTGTTTTTAACCAAATATGATAAAATAATGTGATAAAATGGTTAACGTTTGCTCAAAAAGAGGTTTTCTGTAAAAGATAGAGGATCGAATGAAACACAAGGCAGGGTTAAAACGGATTGCTAGATGTATCCGACGGGCACATTTGATTCAGTAACGCTTTTCAGACTAGCAAAAGTAACCGAATAGGCTGCGCATTTTACTGCGATGATCATGTTCACTTTCATACCTTCATCCGCAGTTCAAAACAATTTATGAATCATTTTATATATTTCAATTTGTGCTTACAAGATCTCCATAATTTTATGTGAACGCAACCTTTTTATGGGACCTTCATTCAAGGCCAGAACTAACGCTAACCGCCAAAAGGAAACTGCCTCATGCGAAAACTTTTAAAATTGGCGCGTTAGTTTTAAAGGTCTCACTGGATCTGGATGGAGTTAAATTCAAATGTAAGCGAAACACTGGCAATATTTGAAAGAGCACTTGAGCAACACGATACAATACTGGGAACTAAATACTTAAACAATGTCTTAAAAATAGAGCTATTTTTTTCCCCTCTGAGACACCTGGAGAATAAAATTCTCACAGAGCCACAGCCTAAAAAGGCTAAGCTGCTCTGTTGCATCAGGAAGGCCAAACTGTTTTACTTAATGCTGGACATGCACTATCATCAATGTTTCCTTTAGGATTAGTCTTGTTTGTAAAATTAAAGGCTGGTCATCACCATCTTCTCTCAACAACACTAATATGCATTCAAGGAAGTTCTTAACAATTATACCATCTATTATTGATCACAAGTTATGAATAACTTCGAGTACCTTTAAATCATCGCATAAGAAAAAAAAACTCGATTTCAATTAAAGCACAAATTCTCATCATTAAACTTTAAAAAAAAACAACAAATATATACAGACATTTCAAACTGAGATTCGAGTCACCGCAAAAACACAAACAAGATAGTCTAAACATTAAACCTAAAACTCACAACCACCTGAGTTTGACCAAAGCTCAAAAGTGCAATTGCTTTGTTTACTAAAAATCTCTGATTCATGTGGTTACACTCCTCATTCCCTTAAAACAATTAATTTCACAGATTTAATCAGTGTAAATATATTCACTACGATCCACACTTAAAAACATGAACTGTGACTGAACTGATCTGTTTCAGTGCGATCAGGCTTAAGAAATAGTGATCTCCATCAACATTCTCCATGAACATTACACTTTCACACAATTAGCAGTTATTGAGAATTTATAAAATGATCGAGTGATCGGTGTCGACCTTAACACGTTTTTGTGCTAAAATAATAATAAATATCCATTTGAAGATGATACAGAGGAACCCAAAATAGACTTAACCCGCCCGCTTCGGCTGATGTTTAGAAAATTGAGAAGGGCTGAAGAGCATCACCGTACAGCTGAATCCAGTCAGCGACCTCAATAAAAATCATTTAAGCTTACATAATCAGCAACTACATGAATGCTCGAGTTTCTGACTCGACGGTCATCCGCCACCCTCAGGAAATCATACGATATTGCTTCTCGAACGAATCCCTCATTTTAATTTTCCCCAATTCAGTAAGTACCTTTACTCCGCACGACGAAACGCTTTCTCTGACTTCTCTGGCCGCTTCCCGCTATATTTTCTTGTATTTGGAGGGAATTTTGTCCTTCTTTGATCGCTTTAAACCCGCTTTCGTCTGCATTCCGTCGGCGTATTAAAGGCTCGGGTTAAGGTTGTGGAAAAGATGAGTCGTTTTTCGACAGATGGCAAAAGTAAATAGAAATTATTTCTATTTACTTTTGTCAGTTCTTTGAAAACTGAAGAAGTATGCGCATTTGGAACGAGATAGAATTATATAAGAGTGGTGAAAAAAGTAGAGCATTTCTAACTAATAATTTGTACTGTTTGAAATAGGGATTAGCTGGTGTGTCTCACGTTGAGCTCACGTTGGCTCCCAAAAGTCAAACTCAGGTGACTGCTACCGCAGAGATGCCAATCTATTCGGAATTATAAGTAGGAAAAACCCCTAGTTTAAAGGCAAAACTAGAATAAGTCAATGAAATGGCAAGTCGTTCAGTAAACATGTACTTGGGACTTTTCGGCCCAGCGATATGATTGTTTCCACGAAGGAAGTTTATTCCTACAAAACACCTGCGTCATTCGGGTCCATTCCCTGCAGTTCAGTGAACATGAATGACGTGTCTTTTTCTAAACTGAACATGGGAATGTGACGTCTGGTCTAAAATTCTAATTCTCTCCATTTATCGTCAGTTTATTCATTTCCAAACTATGTAAGAGGCTCTCAATGGGGTTAACCGATAGGCGTAAAACGGCCAAAAATTTAGTCGATAGCCGTAAATATTGAAAAATTTTAACCGTTAGCCGTAAAAAGGGTAAAAAAGAGTTAACCGTAAAATAAGTTGTTCCCTAGATTTGCTACTTTTAAGGAAGGTACTAAACTTACTTATGACACTTATGGTTGCGTTTTTTATTTCGTGGCTACTTTCACTCCGTACGCTCGTTAGGCCAAGCGCCTTTTAGGTGTTGACCAAGACCTAGGCTCCACTTCCGCGGCTCCCTCGGGGAACTAATTTTTTTCCATAGTGAAAGTGTGGCTTCTTGCTGGGAATTCATATTTGCGATTTTCAGGAGGTCGTACCCTCGACACACTAGTGAAACCACACGCAGAGATGTCACAGTTTGTAAAACACTTTGCCGATAAACAACATTTCCTTGTTTTTCTCTGACACTACGGTAGACATTGCCATGCCTAGTCCCTGTAAGGCGTCTTCCCACGCCATCTCGATCAAGGCATTTCGGTGGCGAACTCGTTCGGACCACGTGACCCGAAACGCATTAACCGCGCGAAATAATGAGGCCTACGGACAAGGCAACGGCTGACAGTCGTACTGTACAGTTCTTCGCTATCATTAAAAACACTGGACACGGCAATTTTGTTGTTGGCCGTTTTCACACTAGAGCTAGAAATGGATTGTCCGTCTGAGACTAGCCTGTGCACAGTCGCCCCCTTCCCGACAGACACCTCTGGGGAGAGTGGGCGGCCGTACACAGGTTATCTGGAACGGATAATCCATCTTCAAACTGTCCATCGAAATTGACAGATAGTCAGGCGGATTGTTCATTCAAAATTCAAACTATTCCATTTTCAAAATAAGACGTATTACCTATCTGACGCGAATCATCAAACGGATAACCCGTCTCACACGAACAATCCGTCTCTAGCGTAAAAAAGGCCATTTCTGTTGTAATGAATGTCGCGCCCCGGTCTTCAGGTGGGCGTTTGCGTGTGTACTTTGCTTTTTTACAAAGATTATTTTTAAATTGACTATTGACATTTCTATGAGTAAAATAATATTAGAAGTGGAATAGTTTGTAAAAAGTATAATCTATCTGTTACGAAAAATTGTATTGCGTGACTAGTGTGACTTTCTAGAAGGTTCGCAAGTTTATAATTTGTTTGTTAGGATCTAGTGTAAGCGTTTCTAAAAGCGGTATATTTTGTAATCTTTCTATAATTAGACTATTTGGAAAGTTCTAGAATCTTATTGTAAAAGTATATAAGTAGGCGAGTCCGAGTTAAGTTTTAACTGGTTTTCACAACCGAAGAGAGTTTGACGTTGGTCGTGTTTAGTCAAGTGTGACGAAGGCAGTGTTTATCCAAGTTGGCGGAGGCCGTGTAAGTTTAACGAGTTACGTGCTGTTGTGGAGTTTTACTCAGTGGAAACTACGTTCATTTTTGGAATAAATCTTCTTGTTGCTGTTCCGACAACCCTGCGTTCAGTTTAGTTTGCAAGCTACCCGTCCTCTAAAAGATTACCCGCGTAACACTATCAAATGTTAAATTTTTTCAAAAGAATAGCTTATTTCATCCCGAGATGATCCTAAGACCTTTATTTTGCTTTACAGATGCAAAAAAATACAGGTTAATTAATATTTAACTTTTTGAAACAAAAGAAGTTAATTTTTAACTTTTTTGTTAACCGTAACTGAAAAAAATTAACCGATAGCCGTAAAAGAGCCAAAATTTTAGCCGATAACCATAAAAGCCACCACCCCATTGAGACCCTCATGTAATGATAACAGTTTTTTGAAAAAATCATAAACGATGGCTTTTTTTTAAAATCATGCACAGATGGCTTTTAATAGGCACTAAAAATAAATACCCCAGACTCTAAAAATACCCAAAACCGCCCATCCTTTTCTTGCGGTCTCCATTATGTAATGCTAAACAACGCCGGGAAGAGTTTTGAAAATTTAACCTGATGTTCTGAACTGGACCGTATCTTCAGTTTACCGCAGTTGATTTACTTTTGACTAATATCAAACAAAAACTATAATCCTCTGATACGATATCAGTGATTTGGCAAAGACTGCCTTCTTATCTTTAATCCATTTCACAAGTGCGCTAGGATCAAAGATCGTTTTTTCAAGCAAATGTCAACAGAAAGAATGATCTAGCAGGTGAACGGTTCATTACCTCATGATTGAAAAAAGTGTCAAAATGTCGAGATTTCACGGTTCTATGATTCATCCAGAAAATTGACCATTGATTAGAGCTAACAAGCAGCATAACTTTCATTTGACTGATGGTTGCCTCACAGAGAACGGTACCTCGCAGTTTCCGTGGTAAGTACGCTGCTTCCTTTTCAGTTACATAATCAACTACGTCTATTTTCTAAAGTGTATCTCAGTGTTCGTGGCTGAAGCAGCAGTCTAGTGCTAGTGCTCTGAGCCCGCCACATAGCCATAGGGTAAGTTCGAGTTTTCGTTCCCAGAAGCTCATATGTAAGTTGTGTTTGCGTTTGCGTTTGCTGATGATTCTCGTCCCTGCGAGAGATTGTCTACAGCATAAGTTGGGCAATGCAATACCTTTATTCGCCTTGTACTTAATTAATTACATCTTAATTAATTACATACACACATAAAAGAGAAAAAAATATATATATATATATTTATTTATTTGTATTTAATAAGGCCTTGAGCTGAAATAATCCTAAGATTTTCTAGCCAGTTCTCCAGAATTTAAAGTTTCAGAGAATTGAGATAGAATTTATTTCCAAAGAAGCAGTTTTAAAATACAATGTATTAAGAAAGAAAGAGTATATGCTTAAGTTATGTTAACTATGTTGTTCTGACAGCAAATAAGGTTTCAATTGTTTTTGGAATTGATATGTGTTTAGTTCTTTAAGAGTTATGGGAATTTTGTCCCAGATGGTACATGCAGCATATCCGATTGTTTGTTTCCCCTTATTAGAGGGTCTCAATGGGGTTAACCGATAGGCGTAAAACGGCCAAAAATTTAGTCGATAGCCGTAAAAATTGAAAAATTTTAACCGTTAGCCGTAAATAGAGTAAAAAAGAGTTAACCGTAAAGGAAATTGTTCCCTAGATTTGCTACTTTTAAGGGAGGTGCTAAACTCACTTATGGTTGCGTTTTTTATTTCCCTGCTAGTGTGACTCCGTACGCACGTTAGGCGAAGCGCCTTTTAGGTGTTGACCAAGACCTAGGCTCCATTTCCCCCACTCTCTCGGGGAACTAATTTTTTCCATAGCGAAAGTGTGGCTTCTTGCCTAATATTTGTGATTTGCAGGAGGTCGTGCCTTCGAAACACTAATGAGACAACACGCAGAGATGTCACTGTTTGTAAAACACGTTGCCAATAAACAGCATTTCCCTGTTTTTCTCTGACGCTACGGTAGACATTGCCAGGCCTAGTCCCTGTACAGCGTCTTCCCACGCAATCTCGGTCAAGGCATTTCGGTGGCGAACTCGCTCGGACCACGTGACCCGAAACGCATTAGCCGCGCAGAATAATGAGGCCTACGGACAAGGCAACGGCAGACAGTCGTTCTGTACAGTGGATTATCCGTCTGAGACTAGTCTGTGTACAGTCACGCCCTCCCCACAGACACCCCTTCTCCAATTTTTTTCTGAGGGGAGGGGGTGGCTGTACACAGGCTATCTGGAACGGATAATCCCGTCTTCAAACTGTCCGTCGAAATTGACGGATAAAGTCAGACGGATTGTTCTATTTTCAGATTAAGAAGTATTACCTATCTGACGCGAATCATCAAACGGATAACCCGTCTCACACGAATAATCCGTCTCTAGTGTAAAAACGGCCATTTCTCTTATAATGAATGTCACGCCCCGGCCTTGAGTTGGGCGTTTGCGTGTCCGCTTTTGCTTTTTCACAAAGATTATTTTTAAATTGACTATTGACATTTCTATGTGTAAAAAAATATTAGAAGTGAAATACTTTATAAAAAGTATGAACTATCAAATTTTAAATTTTTTCAAATTTTCCTCGAGATGATCCGAAGACCTTTATTTTGATGTAAAGATACAAAAAATACAGGTTAATTAATATTTAACTTTTGAAACAAAAGAAGTTAATTTTTAACTTTTTTGTTAACCGTAACTGAAAAAAATTAACCGATAGCCGTAAAAGAGCCCAAATTTTAGCCGATAACCGTAAAAGCCACCACCCCATTGAGACCCTCTTATTAGTTCGCACTTTTTCTACGTAAAGATTCTGTTTCGATGCATATCTGGTATTGTATTTGTGGACATTACTGGCATATTGAAAATAGTTTGAGAACAAAAGCATAACCAGGAATATTCAAATTTGCACTCGTATTTTCATTAATTTTACTCTCTGATATTGCGATGATATCTGGCGTAGTCTTAACTGTACTTAAAATATCGTGCAGCAAGGATTTGTTTTTTCCCAAACTACGAATATTACAGTGGAATATCGAAAACCCTTTTTGTTTACAAACAGCCAGACTTTTTAACTGAGTAATAGTGAGATTCAATGTAATTATCATTAGCGCACTTAAATGGGTCATTTTTGTCTGGTGAAACAACAACCGCCATTACAAGCTGATTTCACGTGTAACTCTCACTCGGCGGTACGCCCGAAATTTCAAGGCAGTCTCTTCTTAGATATTCCGCCAGATTTTCAAGGCCATTCATTGCGTCTTAAGCCCGCTTTGTTGCATCTTCTAGATCTTTCCGCATCTGCCTCAGACTTGTTCCCTGTCTTTGAATCTTCTCATTAGCTTGTTTCAACTGTACAAGTACATCATCGTATTTCCCATTTACGAAATCAACTAAACGCTTTAACTCCTGAAACCCGTTGTTCAGATTGTCTAACTTTCGTTCCTAGGGTTCTATTGCTTCTTTTAAAAGATTCTTAATCTCTTCTCGTGTAATACCCATTTTTGCGCCGTTTTTGACGGAAGGCCGTTCAAACCCGACCGACCGCCATCACGGCAAATGCAAAATCTAGGGCTAAATGCAAAATTTGGGGCCAACTGCTTGAACGGTAGAAATCTTAATGTGAGAACAGTTGAGGACGTTGAGGTTCAGCTTGATTCTGTAGCCGATACTAAACTACCTGGCGTAAAGATAGACAACTGTTTTTAAACAACGGTATCGAATATAGGAAAGCGACTTCGCCTTTTGAAAAGAACAAATACGTTTCTGTGACTGAAAGCTGAGAAGTTTGTTTTAAAACTCACTTATCCAGCTAATACTTGACTACGGGGGTTATTGTCTTGAGGACATGAAGCAAACCGAAGCCGCACGTCCAAGACGTAATCAATTTACAGAAACGATGCGCCAGAGTAATCCTAGACAAAAAATGAGACACCCCCTCGGGGCCTTTATTAGAGACCTCAACGTCAAACGATGATTTGATAAAAGACAAGAACGCGCTTAGAGCGCCCTTCCGTCTCGCTTGCTTGGAAGCTTAGGATAACTGTATCGGAATATTTTTATTCATAAAAGTGGCTCTGTCTTTTTGGCCGGTATTGCCGGAGAAAATGGTGCCGTCCAGGGGGACATCCTGAGTTTTAGCAACATTTGTTAGGAGGTATATCATATCTGCGTTTTTTATTGTTAAACGGTCATTCTTTAGGTTTCCAAAAGGCCAGGGTAACTAAACAGGAGTGTTTTTTTTTTCGTAAAAAATGCCTTGTCCTTTTGGCCTGCATTATCTGAGGAAATAGTACCGCCTAGCAGGACATCCTAAACTGTGTCAGCAGTTGCTTGCATGTATTACTACATGACATGCAGCTTGTAATTGTTACATTGTAATACATACCTTGCCCTCTGAAGGTTTTTTCCAACCAGCTGGGGACAGCTGAACAAAGATAGTTTAATTCATTCCTTGTTGTTGTAATCACCTAAGAATGTCCACCTAGGGGGACACTCCTTATAGGGAGTACTCAGGTATAACAGTGATGGGGAAGTGCAAAACCCTTTTTCTGGTTTGACATTTGAAATCCAAGGATAACCAAACAGGAGTGGTTTTTATTCTTGAAAATTGTCTAGCCCTTTTGAATGGTTTAAGCTAAGAAAATAGTACCACCAAGCAGGACGTCCTAAATTAGCTCAGCAAGCTTGTGTTTAATTTTCATGGTTTATCTCATTTGAAAGTGTTTTGAAAGTTAGTTTTTTATCTCAGGTAATTTTTGTTTTTCTTTTTGTTTTGGGGTATGGTAATGAATGCTAATGACGTTGAAACAAATGGAAAACAAAAATTACCTCGATTTAGATTTCTTGTGTTACTTAATTATTAAGGAGCACGATGAGTTTGGAGTTGCTTTCAAGCTTTATTTTCTCCACTCATCAACAATAATTGGTAGTACATGTGTCAGTGTTTGGATCCAGGAGGGGTGGATTAAGTGGCTAGCCACCCTTTTTTAGAACAGTCTACCAAAAAATATAATACTTGGGGAAACAAATGGAAATACGTGGAAGCAAAAACCTTGTGAAGCTAACCAACCATCGTCCTTCCTAAATCGGCATGCTTTGGGACAAAAGTGCAACAACTTAAAATTAATAACGTTTAGTTTGATGGCCGATTGGTATCATCAACCCACCATTCAAAAATCGTGGATCTGCCCCTGGTACTTTAAGTTTATTACAAAACGTTTGCAGCAGCTGTTGCTTGATCATGTTTTGGAAATCTTGAAAAGATAAAAGAGTAGAGATAAAAGAGTATTAATTAATATCCAAGGTCTTAGAGTAAAAATAGACTTGTATTTCAAAGGGGGTAGACTACTGGGAAACTAACTCCTTTTCATCAACAGTGTCTGAACTTTTTTAAAAGTTAAAACTGTTTCAATACCAGTTTATAGTTGGGCATCATCCCCCTGCTGAGGTACACTGCAAATGAAAATTGTTTTGAAGGATAATACTTAAAAGTTCATATTTATTTTGATGGAATTGTATAATAAATGACTTTCCATTCAATAATCTTCATTGCAAAGGTGATGAAATAGCAAAACCTACCATACAGACAAAGACATCACAATCAGTTGAGTTTTATTGCTGCGGTGCACCTGTAATGTAGAAATTGAACAGAACTTGTCACTGATGAGTTTCTGTAAGTTCGTCCATGAACGAAGAACAAAGCATATCTTGTTATGAAACTGGTAGACAGTTACAATGTACTGTCTAGTTAGCCTAGCTTCCTCTTCAAAGTTTTTAACTTTTTTTTTTCAATTTTTTTTTCAATTTTTTTTTCAATGAACACTAGTGAGCACCACAAAGCAACGCGAGGATCTTGTTTACTTGATTTATTTCTCCGACCGGTAGTGGGGTTATTGGGGCTGTTGACAGTTGGGGAGAGGGGGGAAGTTAAAAATAGAGAGTCTCCAGAATCAACAACCGAGGTTGGTTCCTGCCAAGGTATGTAGGTTTTTGGGTATGGTAATGTATGATAATGAGTTTGAAACAAAAGAAAATAAAATTTAGACCAAGGATAAAATTAAACCACAATTTCAGTATGGAGAGGTGGGGGTGGGGTGAGAATAATGTTGTGGTCGCAAAAAAATTAATTTTGATTTGTTTTGATAGTGCCAGCCAGAGATTACAGCCAATTGTACCAACCTTTTTTTTGCTGAGTGATACTGAGCAGTCAAACAACACACAAATACTGAGGACAGGAAATAACAATGATTCTATAACAATACTAAATAATAATAAGAACAATAATATTTATGATAATAATAGATCTAACTGGCCTCTCCTGAATGTAGTAAGGATGGAAGTATATCATGAATGAAAGGATATCATGTACATAATGGACTGCTGATATGATCAATTAGAAATTTTTCAAAGAACATGAGAATCTCAAACATCACAAAGTATACCGTAAAATCACGCTTCCTTGGCAATAAAACGGCACCTCTAGCTGTCAGTTTTGAGTACTCCCTATAGATTGTCCCCCTGGGTGGACATTCTTAGGTGATAACAGCAACAAAAAGTGAATAAAACTATTTTTGTTCAGCTGTCCCCAGCTGGTAGGAAAAAGCCTTTGGAGGGCAAGGTATGTATTACAATGTAACAATAACAAGCTGCATGTCATGTAGTAATACACGCAAGCAACTGCTGACATAGTTTAGGATGTCCTTCTAGGCGGTACTATTTCCTTAAATAATACGGGCCAAAAGGACAAGGCATTTTTTACGAAAAAAAAAACACTCCAATTTAGCTAACCCTTTTGGAAACCTAAAGAATCATCGTTTAACAATAAAAAACCCAGATATGATATTTCTCCTAACAAATGTTGCTAAAACTCAGGATGTCCCGTTGGACGGTACTATATTTTCTTCGGTAATACCGGCCAAAAAGACAAAGCCACTTTTATGAATAAAAATCTTCCCATAGAGTATAATCGTAAGCTTGTAGAAACCTGTAGAAATCCAGTCCTACAACACAGTTTAACAATAAAAGCTAGAGGTGATGTACATCCCGTTGGACAGTACTATTTTTTTTTTCGGTAATACCGGCCAGCGGGACAAGACAAATTGATAAGACATTTATAAAAGGATTGCTTACTATACAGGACCAAGAACACTTCAAAACTCACAATAAACGCAAACTGCGTCAACAATACCGTAAATCACGCTTCTCTGGCGATAAAACGGCTCCTCTCGCTGTCAGTCTTCAGGGGCACTCAACGAGAATATAGTTCAAAACCACTTAATCATAGCATTGTTAAACGTATTTTAGTATTTAAACGGAAGATATAATATTTTTTGTATTTTTATCCCCTAAAAATTTTTCATCTGTTCGGATTTCCTAGCTGAAAGTCTAGTGATCCGAAAATTATAGTGATGAAAACTTACCTTTTCGAAAATTCCAGATAGAAAAAAGGCTCCCGAAAATTCTAGGTGACCTTTTTATCGTAAAAATCGGTTTAAAATGGGCAATTATACCATTTTTTAGATGTTCGAAAATCCTAGGAGAGGCAGGCAAGCAAGAAATTTTACAACAAATGTTCCGAAAATTCTAGATCTCAAATCGTCTTCCGAACAGATATTTTCCGAAAATTGTCGCTGGGTGCCCCTGAGTCTTCACCACGCTTGAGCCGCCATATTGTATGTTTTCGAGAATTTCCGAAGTCGGCCCGAATCGGAAACTCGTTCCTAGTACTCCTCGGCTGTTCTTTTGAACGGTATGATTTAGGTACAACCCATAAGCCAGGGTTCCCTCGCTATTATAGAATTTTAATCATGTGACCGTGAACTCGACCTTTCATATGGAGCTCGTGAACTATTGTTTTGACACCAGATATGTCGTCACGTTCAAGTCTATACCCTCGGAAGGCTTTCCATAGACTAGCCTCCCCGCAGACGTCCGTTGGGGTTCGTTCGTCACGCATTCATTTCTCCTGCATTCATTTCTCCGCCACAGATGGTTTTTCTTATGAGCGAGTAGCTCAATTTAATCTGGAGTGGATCTTTAGTAAGTTGGATTCCGGATTCCAATCTTTAGTAGGATTCCGGATTCTTAGTGCTGGATTCCGGATTCTAAAGCCCAGGATTCCGGATTCCACGAGCAAAAAATTCCTGGATTCCGGAATCCGGATTCCCTTACATGGGGCGAAACTTGACGAATGGATTAATTACAACGTACCTTGCTTTTACGCCGTAAATATCCACGACGTAACGTGTAGCTACAATTTATTTTACGTCGTAACGCGAACCTCCTCGTTTACGTCGTAATTTCAAGTAGGTGTTATGATTACGATGTAATTAACGCCATAGTAACGTGTCATGCTAAATATAATCACGTCGTAAATGTGACATCGTGATATATTTGAAGACTTAAGGACGACCTTCAAAGTACACTGAACGATAATAGATTTCTCGCCGTAAAATAGACGTTGGTATATTTTACCACGTAACGATGCGAGTACAAGGTTTACGTCGTACATTTTACGACGTGATGCCTGACTGGTAGCCTGTTCCAGGCGTTCAGATAGTGGGGAGCGGTGCGAAGAAAAAAGGAGCGCGAAAAAATAAAAGCGAGGGAGGGGGGGAGGTGAGAGAGGGAACCTCTCTCCCCAGTCCCCCTCTACATTTCATCGCTATCTTTACTTCGCACCGCTCTCCACTATCTGAACGCTTGGAACAGGCTACCTGACTGGGGAATTTGACCCCCTGGACGTGAAAAAGGTGTCAGAAAGTCAAAAATGTGCTCAAAGTGTTTTGAGCAGTAATGAACGCCATACGCACCTCAACCGGAAGTGGAATTTTTGACGTTCTTGGGCAGTGGTTTTGCCGTGGAGTCTCCATAAGAATTAAAGCGCTTAGCAATGCAAATTTGGAAGCGAACGTCTTTCGAACACGTTCCATTAAGCTCTCTCATGTACTTTGGTAGTTAAGGGACTGGCAACCAGACTGGGTTAAACGAGGGAGCAATCCCCCTGCTTTTTAAAACGTTCAAGTACATAAAAAAATTTGTCACCCACACGTTTTAGCACTCCTAAGCGTAATTCCCGTCTCATTGTTTCGATATTCGAATTTGGCAATTAAGTATAGCAAATGGAACAAGTGTTGATGAGGACCATGATTTTCCCTATTTCTGGAGGTGCAAAGAACGGATTTGGAGTAGACCTAATTAGTTTTAAAATCCGAATATGTTGAAACTGACCTACTTGTACCAGCAGCGTGTTCGTAAGGCACCCAATGAAAGTGATGAAAATGAGATTCGTGGAAGAGAAGGTCCAAATTTGGCAACATAATTTTCCTACGAGTAAATGGCATGCGCCTTTTCAATACAAGTACAGTGGATTAGTGAACTTTACATAACCCTTTCATTCAATAAAGCTTTTGAGACTAGTAGGATTAATAGTAAGAATTTAACTGATATACATTATGTAATATTAGAACAAAGATTTTTCCATTTAAGTCTGTCTTTGACACAAAACCTTTTCCAGCTGCTAAAAAGTTGTTAACATGTTTAGTTTTTGAGGTGGGACAAAAGTTTTCAAACCCAACACTTAATTCTGTTCAAAGTTCATCTTAAATTTAGCAACATTACCTGCTATTATTATCGTCTTGTAATCTTTTGTTCAATGTCTTTGTTTTCTTTGTCAACTTAAAGCGTGGATGAACCCAGCAATCGCTGTAAATTAGAAGTGATGACAACTGGCTTCTTGCAATCATGGCTCCAGAGAGAAACACAAGAACAGTGAGATGAAAAAAGCAGTGTCGATCGTAAACGATAATGAGCTGTGGAAATATTAATGGCCTCGACCAGTTTAAGCGAGTTTTCGGGTTTCAACCATTGCTGTCGATCGTAAACGACAATGAACTTTGGAAATTTTTGGATTTGGCCATTTTAGTTTTCGGGTTCAATTGTTATAGCGTGACGCTCTTTGATAAACGTATCACAGCGTATCTGCGGACGACATGATTTGTAGAATTAATTGCTAAGTTTTCTACGAATTGAGTCACGAAGAGGCATGCACAGATAGTGCCAAATTAACATATCCTCTTTTCAAAGTATCTAGTATCGAAGTATCGAAACTGTGTATCAGATATCAAATGGGTACAAACACGACTTCGGGTTTTTGCTGTCCTTCGTTGCTGAATTCCCCTCTTACTTCTGGCTCTTGGTTGCATTCAGGATAGTTATATACTGGTGCTTTCGAAGGAAGGGTAAGTTTAAAATCCAAAATAATCAGGGAAAGTTTAGCTTCTAATAAGCACAGTTTAATTCTTACATTTTTACACTGCATTTGTGGAAAGATTCACGGTATCCCAGTCAATAATGTTCAGTACGCAGTTGCACTGAGTTTATTGGCACCATCTACACCACTCCCCTATAATTTCTGAACGTATCGATAAAATTTTCTTCGCTGACCAAGTCTGCAAAGTTACCTTTAAAAGCCTTGCGAAATTTCATATTAAGGCTCACGTTTTTTTCAACTTCCTTAAATGATATAAAATATAGTGAGAGAAACTTAGCTTCCGCATATTTCATGCCATACATATTTGACGGCCAGAATAACTAAATTCGAACTGATAACCCTATTAGCGATATCATAAGCAGCACTGTATCATACTTTAATTATCGGTCTGGTTTGGTCCGAGTAGACGAATTGAAAGAAAGTTTTTCAACCTTTTAAAAGCCGCGTGATAGGTCACCCTAGCTCAACGCAGCTCTGTGCAACTCGCAATTCAGTGACACATGCACAAGAAAAGCCATCTTTGCACGAAGGAAAGAGGAAACTGTTTTCAATCGTGTTTAAGATCAGTTCAAACTAGACTGCGAGCAGTCCGTCAGGATGGTCACGCGAGCGAGGAAATCGAGCGAAGCGAGCGAAAGTAAAAAACAGTTTCCCTCTGGGCCATTTCGCTCTCTCCAGTCCTGCCGAGCTTAGACTCGACTGACTGAAGATCAGAGGGACTGCTCGCAATCTACGTTCAAACATGTAAAGTGAACTTTGACTATACCCTCTACAGAGAGGGATCTGGTTACGGGATTGGATTGTTGGCAAAATACGGAAGTAAATTCGCAACAATACATGCAGTCAACATGCAGTCATTTTAACTTCGTCATAAAGGCGATTCGCCACAAAACAGAGGTTGATTCGCCACACACCTAAAAAAGTTCGTGTCAATGACACCTTCGTCGCGTTGAAAAAAAATAAACATTCGGCTTTAAATTTCCTAATTTAAACTCACCAAAAAATTGAGGAACCTCGAGAAGTAAGTTCCTCTTTAAATAGAACTATAAGCCGTATCACAAATCTCAGATATCGGTATTTCAATCCCGCCTTAGATCACAGAGAAGCTTGAAGAGAGGCAAGGTCCACAGGGATTTCTCCTTTACTGATATTAGCCGTTTTTTTTTTTAAGACCTTGTGTGGTTCCTTATTTGATAACTGCTTGCATTCCGGATCCTTGCTTAAGTCTCGTCGCGTGACTACCTGCCATCTTGGCGCATGAGAACTGGAAGGGTCTCTTGCATATTAAACTGATTTCACCTAAACAAAACAATTGGTATCTGAAACCACGAAGAAATTGTAGATAATTATAATAAAAGAATTAGTGCCTTGGTTTAAATCGATCAGATCAGTATCGAAAAAACATAAACATAATTCGGTGATGAGCCAATACACGTTATCAAATTGTACGTCAACATGGGCAAAGATCTATGTTGACAACACGCCAGTTTATCAATAGGAAATAACACGAGGAAAACCTTTGACTTCTGAGAGTTTTTTCATCTGTTTTGAGGTTCAAGTAGCCCTTCATATAACATTTATCATCATTCTTTTACGGGAGGAAGTCTTGCTAGATTGAGAGCCACAAACAAAACAACACGTTACTAATTTACTAAATACCGTATTTTCGGATGGTGGACAAAACACTGACCCCCAGTCTATGGACTACCCTTATGGAATAACCTAAAATGGACTATGCCGCTAACGTTAATTGGTTAGGGTTAGGAAACTGAGCGAATCAGATTCCATTTAGGGTCATTATACTGAAAAATCTGACCTGAAACTTGATTCACTCAGTTTCCTAAACCTAGGGGCGTAGTCCATTTTAGGGTAGTCCATATGGGTAGACTAGGGGTCAGTGTTTTGTCCACCACCGTATTTTCGTGTCTCAGTTTTGAATTTTAACCGTCATGCAAAAGCCCATCCAGCTCTTAGCCAAGCTCTTAGCATTGTGCAGCTCATGCGCTTACTAACCAAGTTCACATTTTTGGCGCGAATTTTATTCAACTTAATTAACTGTCTGGTGAATGTCTATGCAGCATATTTGTGATTCGGCCCAACACAATAGCTACCAATTTTTGTGATTTTAGTTTAGAACTCGATGGCACGGTTCTAAAACACGTTTCTGGTTAAAAAAAGGCCCTCACAGTTTTTGGTAGTTCACTCTAATTTCTATGTAAAATAAACAAATTAAATATAGCAATTAGAAGCCAGGAACTGAACCTGCTCAATTGCAGGTAAAGAATGATATGCTATCTTGCTTATATAAATTATAGTAACATTTTGCGTGGATCAAGTAACTGTAAAAGCATAAACAACCGACAAGTTTATAATAAACAAAATAAACACTGATATGGGATACGTGTTGGCAACACACGATATTGCCTACAAGCATTCACACGCGCTGAACATATGACTTCAAGATTCTCTGCTTTTTAAAGTTATGCAGGAGCTGTGAACAGTCTTTAGTGTAACTTTATTCCACAGCAATCTCAGTTATGCGCTGACAGAGCTATTTAGAAAATAAGTTAATAGGATATCATTTTATCTGCTGAACAGCTTCAAGGCTAAAGTCGACGAAATCAGGAAAAGAGTGCCTAAAGGTCGAGTCTTGTAGTGGAGGACAACTGCCGGCTAGACTGAAGGTAGACTTAACGAGTTAAAAAGTGAAGCAGCTTATGATAAAAGGAATTAGAAATCGCCTTTTTATCTTAAATGATATAAAAATCATTTATGAACATAAAAATAAGACTTGAAGCAAAAATTTAATGGTTATAGAGGCTGGGTAAAATTTTGCATGTTAAATTTAAAACCGAAGACATCTCCCCTATCATGTAAGATTTTCTTATTAGGAAAAATAATGTGAAATTATGTTTCAGTTATATTCTATATTAATTAAATTTTCAGTCAAAGAGCGTTATAAATATTACATATTCCCATCCATGATGATAGCTAATAAGGAATTTCATCGTTTCGTATAATTTATATATTAATAACCATGGTTTTTTAAATTAGATAACTGATCTGCTTAAGACATGGAGGAGCGCAAACAGACGGTGTTCAGGGAAGTTGTTATAATAGGCGCCGGTTGGTCAGGCTTGTTGGCATGTAAAAGCATGTTAGAGGAAGGATTGACAGCTGTGACACTGGAAAAACGACCTGACGTGGGAGGCCTGTGGAACTACACAGACGATCCAAGCATAATAACAGTTATGAAGAACACAAAAACCACTTCTTCATCCACGGTGACAGAAATGTCTGACTTCCCAATGCCGGAGAAAATCGGCCAGTTTCCGAAGCAGGAAGATGTACTGAGCTATCTAAAGTCATACTGTGATGCTTTCGATCTTTGGCCGCACACTCGCCTCGGTCACTGCGTAATTGAAATTACGAAGGCCGACAAGTTCTGGCGTGTACGCTGTGAGAATGAGCAACTTTTTGAGAGTAAGTTTTTGATCATCTGCACAGGAAGCGTTCAGAAGCCCAATCGGGAACTTGAGCACACGATCCTTCGAGATTTTGTCGGAGAGGTTCGCCACAGTTCCGAATTGAAATCGTTTGTCCCCGAGCACGAAAATAAGCGAGTGATGCTGATAGGTGGGGGCGAGACTGCAAGTGACATTGTGGAAGAGTATTATGATCACGTGACATGCATTGTTTGGTGCATACCACGTGGGATGCATTTCTTCCGAAAGTATGCTAAGATCCTACCAAATAGACGACCTCAAGCTTTGGATAAAGCCTCCTCCCGAGTTATGAAGTCCATTGCTCCTTTTACAAAGGGCAAACCAGGTGAGTAAAGTTTAGCGTGTACGATGTAAGGGACTGTGCAATAGTTGGACAAATCTCACCCTGGTTTACTTGCCACGACTCTATCGAAGCTAGTGCTCTTTGGTACTTGTCGCAGTTTATACTTGAGATGAGATCAATGAGATGAGATGGGATAAAATAATACCCGTGTGGTGAACAAATAACGGCTTGCCGACGCTCAAAAAGGCGGAAGTCCATACTGATGACGCGTCACTACCCAGATCTGGGTAGTGCTTCTTATTGGTCATACCGCGTGGGAAATTTGATTCAACCAATCACAAGCACTACCCAGATCTGAATAGTGACGCGTCATCAGTATGGAATTTCTGCCCTCGTTTCATTTGGCGGGGAAAACCAGTTGTAGTGTCGCCAAATGCCGGCTGTTTTCTCAGGCTATTTGAAAGTCAAGTTGAATAGGAAACTGTTGGAAGATTATCTACTCTGAGAAGACAGCTGACATCTCACGACACCACCGCTGGTTTCCCCGCGAAATAACGTCTGAGAAACGAGCGCAGAAATTCCATACTTATGACGCGTCCCTACCCCGATCTGAGCACTGCTTCTGATTGGTCGTGCTGCGTGTGGAATTTGCTTCAGCCAATTAGAAGACTATCCAGATGTGGGTAGTGACACGTTATCAGTATAGAGTATCTGCGCTCGCGTCCCAGACGGGAAAGCCAGTGGTGGCGTTGCAAAATGTCGGCTGTTTTCTCGGACTAAAGATGATCTCTTTTCTTGTTTTTGTTTTTGTTTTTTTCGTTTTAGGGCTCTCTTGGATTTGCAATTGGACAACAAATGGCTCCTTACTTGCTTATCAAGGTCACGGCATTGCAGAATGGAAAAATGATGCCAATTTTTTCCGATTTTTCATCAACAAAAATGGTCATGTGTTGGACAGAGTGGACTATAAGCGCTGTGTACCAAAGGGTGCCATTGAGAATATCAAAGGCAAAAGAATTGTATTCTGTGATGGCACGGAAGAAAGTGTAGATGTGATCATCCAGTGTACTGGCTTCAAAACTGAATTCCCGCTCCTTCCCTCAAAGTTTCAAGCCGTACCTTTGACGCAAAATTACAAGTTCATCTTTAACGTGGACGACCCGACGTTAGCATTTGTTGGCTACGTTCGGCCAGTGGTTGGTTCAATCTCAGGAATTGCGGAGATCCAATCGCGATTTATCGGAAAAGTGTTTTCGGGAAAGTGCGACCTTCCATCGCGAGATCATCGTCTTCAGTCAACGTTAAAAGACAACGATTTCTGGGACGACTACTTTAAAGATTCTTCCCGAAGGCTAGGTACGCTGGTGGAAGCATACACATACATCGATGATATTGGAAGCCTTTGTGGGATCAAGCCAGACTACTGGAAGCTGTTTTGGCGCAATCCACGGGCATGGCGACTGGCTGTCTTCGCGCCGTACGACGGCTGCTCTTTTCGGCTTAATGAGCCAGATAAAGAAGCATGGGCAATAAACCACCTAAGATTACAGATGGAAGACACATTTGGACCTTCACATCTTATTCTGATTATGTTTCTGAGGCTAATTTGGTTCGACAATTGGCTTAAACTGCTCGGAAAGATCAAGTACTGGATTCAACGCTCGGTATGGTGGAAAAAGATGAGGGAATGGAAGTTAGTACAGACACTAGACTGGTACTGGCAAGCACCCAAGCGATGGCTGTTTGACCGAAAAACCAGAGCATGATGACAGCAAGGTCTCGTACACAAATTTGAATTCATGAGGCTAAAGAATAGTTTCCACTCCCTTCCAAGGGTGAACAAAACCTTGCATAGTAATTTCTATCCTAGCTTGTATCACAGTTTTGTTGCGACACAAGTTTGCTCCGTGTCGGAGCAAAACACCCTCAACCTATTCAACAAATATATAGCTTGAATACGAGAACTCGAACCCAGGCCACACATCGGTGGGAGAAGAAGTGTTCTCACCACTGCACCATTCTTGCTGTACCAATGGTTACGTATGGCCACAAGCAAAGTGGAGTAAAGTTCAATCGAAGTTAATAATGTGCACTAGTTCTAAAGCCCCAAGAGTCTTATTCTCTAAAGACCTTGTCAAGAAGGTTCTTAGACTAGCTTTTGATATGTAATGTTTTTAACCTACTATGTAATATATTTTGTGTTTTTATCTTTATTTAATTTTTAGCGTTGTTTACTCTTAGCCCTAATTATTATGCTCATTTTAGCTTTTATTTTCTTTTAACATTTACGTGTTGTCACGCGCTTTTGATCATATTTGCATGGAAAAGGCGCGTCATAAATTTTTAATGATGATGATGATTATTATTTAATTATTAAAAGAGGACAGAAATATACTTTTCAAAATTAGCCTGGCTTACAAAATGAGGTTTTTATTGGAGCAATACTGAATTGGCGACAAAGTAAAGGTGGGAATCCGAGATTTTTAATTTCCTGTGGTTTGTTTCCAACGTTTTCCTTCTGCTGTTCTAAGCTTGCTCGACTTCTACACGACCCTAGCACGACATAGTTTAACTAAGTAAACAAATAAAAGCGGTTTTGTGAACTTTTAGCCTGGGACCAGGCTGCGCATTGCCCCCGTTTTTTGCCTTTTCCCCACCGTGGAGCCTGGTCCCAGGCTAGTGAACTTTTAAAATGATTTATGAATTGAGTTCGGCACCGTATCCCGACGGTTTGAAACAGGCCTAAAACGGACAGGCTTTGGGAAGGAGCAAGTCTACCTTACAGAGAGTGGAGGAAAATATAACTGAGCTAAAGAGCAACAGGGATCAACTCTAGGTTCCCGCCTTACAGCGGAATCAATAGAAGGACTGGAGAAGAACAATAGGGATCAACTCTACAGCTGACTTTATAGATGTCTGTTAATTTTAGTGAGGTTTTTTTCGTAAGATAGAATTAACTGTAGAAAAGACTTCCTTATGAGTTTCGAATTTAGCGGATGAGTCATTTTTATTGAAGTTTACCGGCCATAATCATGAAAGCATATTAAAAACTAATATTAACATACATGTTTATCGTTATGGCGGCCTGTCACGTTTGAGGGGTAGGATCGGACTGTTGTCTTTCGGCGTCAAATTATCAGATGACTTTAGCCTGCGTAAAAGCTTTACCGCGCAAGTTCGTCCAGAAAGTTGGAGCGAGAGCAAAAAGAGAGGAATGAAAGGGGAGGGGGGGGGGGGGTGGAGGAAAGGCTTACCAGCGAATCGAATGATTCTCAAAAATGCGTTCGCCCCTTCTCCTTTCTTTTGCTCACGCTTCAACTCGCAATAACTCGATTGGAAACGCTTGCTACGCACGCAGGCTAAAATGACTTCAAACAGGAGCCGATTACTTCGGCTCCTGCTTCAAACAAAGAACTTTCATGCTCCTCTCTAAATCGGAGAACAAACCTTAATTCAAGGTAGCCTATTGCAACCAAACATCATTTAAACTCACTCCTTCAGCTAACCTCCCATGCAGACGATCTTAGGAGTCCGTCACGCGTTCCTGCGCGTGACGAACCCCTAAGAACGTCTGCGTGGAAGGCTAACTCCTTCCTAAAACTTTCCCGTTTTATGTTTCTCACATCTTTCATATTTTAGAGAAAATACTATTTTTTGCAATTTATGACTTCTCGCCTGTACTTAAACGAAATACAGAGTCGACCGTTCGTAAACGACCACCTCTCATAACCGACTGCCAAGCCAAAACACCAAATTTTCCCAGTCAAAGCCCTTACAGTTGGAACCTCAAGTAAACGGCTACCTCCTGTAATTAGGGTTAGGGTTAACCCAACCCTATTACAATATCAAGGCACGGCATTCATAGCATGAATTTCATCCGATTGCTTCGAGTCGTTTTCTCCTCTCAGTAGTAACTGAGGGAGTAATGACGCGAATCGGATGATATTCAGGCTACGGCATTCATGGAAAACAGGCTTTTTTTTCGTAACACTTTATTGAATAATTTTAATACCGTATTTAGTGAAACCCAGTAAATGCAATTAAGGTTTTTAAATTTTTTATATTATGTGCCTGATGAATTTGTTACACCGTGCATAAATAAAGATTACCTTATCTTACCACTTTTTGGACCTGACGGCTTATGATTTTCCATTGTTTTTAACCTCTTGTAAGCGACCACTTAACGCATGTTATGATCTCTATTTTCGCTGTGTGCACTATATAACCTGAGATCAGGCCCAATTTTAGCGGTTCTCAGACATTCTCTCTAACAGCTACCGCTAGCCCGCCGGAATGTTATTTACAAAGCGAAACAAAAATTGAGCCTGATCTCAGTTTATACACTGTGTTAGTTAGAATATACGAAGAACTCTTGTGGTAACATGGAACTATCATATCCTAACTTAGACATTGCACTAGAAAAATAATCTTCTATAAAGTAGATGTATCTGGACCTCTTCTCGGAAGAGACTCCCTGCGGTTCCATTCTTGTAAGCGACCACTCAGTCTTCGTATTTTGGGGGGTCGCTTACGGGAGGTTCGACTGTAGTATAGTTAATAAAATAGCAGAAGAGCACCCTACAACTACGACGAAAAATAGTTCTCACAAATGCTGCTGTTTGTAATAATTGTTCCGATAATAGGAGAGACTTGACGTTTCACGTACTTCCGAAGGATTCTTGCCGAAGGTTAGTTTCCCCCACTGTCCACTTTTCAACACATGTTCAATTATCTATTGGGGTTAATTTTCATTCCCTAAGTCACAAATCGCTCTTGTTTTCCTTAGGCCTCGCTTTCATGCTTACGTTGAGTGCAAAGCAGAAAACAGAATTGTTGTCTTCGCCAACATACTCAAACCGTAATATCAATCAAGAAAAGGCTCCAAGTTATAAAGATCAGCAAATAAGTTGTGAGGAAATAAAATCAATTGAACTCTTTCTCGAGGGAGAAATAACTCAGTCTAAAGAGAAGAAACGTGGTAAGCCACGAAACCAACAGTCAGTGATACTTGTGATTTATTAGTATTTCGCTGTTGGTTATGTACAAGTCATCACTTAACTATAAAAAATATCGCATGTGATTGTACAGCCTGCGAATACAGCTGTACTCTCAGGCTAGTGATTATAGCTAGCAAACTAATTGATCTGAGGAGTCTGCAGCGAATTGCGCTAGTGAAAATTTCAATCCTTCCCTTTCTCGCTCTCAACTAATTGTTGTTGTTCGCTGCCTATTTTCTCGCGCTTTACCTACTGGAGAAATTCCTGCTGACAAGGCAACTATTTTGGTCCACAAGCGAGATCTTCCAAGGGCAAAAATGGGAAATTTTACTAGGAAAGCTACAACTACCCACTGTGACAATTAGCAAGGTCAGCAGTAAAAAAATTCAGATCGTAGCTTCTGCTAGCGTTAAAAATGCATAGTACCTTCTATTCATAGACTTAACTTCTATTACCGCCAGTAGTTCACCCTTTTTTACGGTAAATTCGTCTTTAACCTCCTCGTCAGGCTTTCAAAAAAGAAAGACCTGGCAACTTGTTTTTTATATAGCTAGCGACCTTTCACATGAACCAGGATTACTTTGCATATTGCAGTACTCTCCGCACATAGTGTGTAATTAAACGTGGTTCCAACATTTGTAAATCGTGCACGACATAGCAAGTTATTTTTATCACAATAGATGATCGCAGAATTGTTCTAGGTACAAGGTGTTACCTTGTCAAACTAACAGAAACAATAAACACATTCTACGGTCCTTCCTCACTTCAGTTCTTCACAATCATTTGTTAACAGACTAGGGCATCCAACTACCACAGTCGCGTAAATAGTTTTACATTTTGCTTTCATACCCGCGTATGTAATTGTTCCACCGGTAAAAAGCAGCCATAACGTTAATTAAAGACCTTATTTAAATATCATCCATTCTTGTAAAGTTAATGAACACAGCTTTGATCAACGATCACCCCACGAAATAAAAAGCTCGACGAATCCGATGAATATGAACACATATCAACAATTTTCGTTACTGCTATATATACATCTAGGTTTGATAAGCAAAAGCACGAAGTTCCAGTTCATTTACTATGTGTTCATTGCTTTCAAAGGACGCTTTACTCGTTCCACTGGCGTTTGGGATCTATTTACTAATGGAATCTTGCTGCTGACTGTGAGGTTAGGAATACTGGAAGCTTTAGTCAGCGGTCTCTCTCTATTCTCTTTATCTTTGGGTGTGTTCACTGACACGCCTTTACCGCGGGCTGCAGTTGTAACGGGCTGGCAAAAAAATAAAAACAAGAAATGAGCGAATTCTCCCCTTCAATTTTTTGTTTAGCAGGCCTTTTTAACTCATTCATGGGTTGAACTTTTGCTTCGAACTGTCACGTATAATGTTCATGATAATGAAAACCGCCGTTTTTGGCACTGTTTTTTTTTCAATACAAAAACCAAACTAGTTAACTGTGACCTTAAATGAAACGCGGACATTCAAAATGAACCAGTCACAACTCGAATTATAGGTAACTGGTGTCAAGCGAGGCGCGGGAAAAGGACAGCAAGTTGGAGCATAAAATGGTGCGTAAAATGGCAAATCACAAAGCATGACAATGAAGCACTAGAGTAATCACAAAAAAAACTTTTGATAATCAAGTAAACAGATGAAACGGAGCTATTCTTACCCGAGGTTCAACAAACACCGGTTCATCTGCCGCAGATTCGCCTTCCTCAAGACTGTCATAATCAGGGACAAGAAAATCGCTCTCACTTGCATGTAGCGGGTACACGCCATTATCAGAACTAACGGTGCTACGAGTGCTACCGCGGCTTAAATCAAACACTGGAACTCCTTCTTCACTTGAAACACTCTGCAAAGAAAAGTGATAAATTAGTGCTGATGTCCTGACATTTCGCCCTCGCAAAGTTTAACTTCGCTCATTCGATGCCTGTAGCAGGTCCATCGGGACGCCTTTTTCGAGGCAGTCACAATATTTTAAGTTGAAAATGAATGGTGAGGATCTTTTTTTTCTGACCAGTATTTGGCCTTTCATATGGAAAACACTTGTTGTCTCATTTGATGTTTTATTTGATGCCTGTGGCATGTCCATAGGCCTTTTTTCCAAAAAAAAAACTGTAATTCTTTTTGTTTTCCCTCCTGTGGGGTGATTGTAAGTTCCCAGAGACATTAAAAACAATGCTTATGCGAAATTTTGGAGGGACAACGAAGTATATTATTGTAGTTTTTATAAAGACCTATTTAGACACGCTTTTCTTGACAACCACAATATTTTAGGTTTAAAATGAATGGTAAGACTCTTTTCTTACCAACCTGTTTTTTACCTTACAAATGGTAAATGCATCTTGTCGCTTTAAACATTCACAAGCAACGCCTTTTCTGGATTTATATTCTTTATCCCTGCCATCTGTCAAATTAGCTTCCGCAGTGTGTCTCTCAGGAGATAAGAAACCAGTGACCACGGTAGCACTTTTGCCCGGTGACACAAAACGGATAACTTAGAAAATTGCTCAAAATGACCAGCTAAAATGTATGGACGGGGAAGGATTTTACGGAGCCGTTATCTTTTACATCAGAAAATTAAAAGATACACATACCTTGATAGGTACTGGCTCCGGTGAAAATGGCATCTCATAACTGGCTGAGAATCTTTGCCTTAGCTGGTCGTGAGGTTCAGTTCTTACAAGCTTCGTGGGGAAGTTGAATGGGCGCCTCTGAGGCGTGGAGCCTGGAGTAAAAACACGTCAGTCGTTAACTTAAGGCTAAGAGGCAAGAGAATGAACATAAGGGATGTACACAATGTGGCTATGTCCCTCATAGAACACTGTTCACTTCCTCGATTCTAGAAGTACAATATTATTGGACAGGACGAAAACCGAAAAAAACAAAACAAACAAACAACAACAACAACAACAAGCAAGCCCCCCATCCCCTCCCCCCCTGGAGGTTAATCGCAGGCTAACCTGCCTTTGGTCCCTGTCTTTTTTCAGTCATTTTCCTTGATTCTTCACAAGGCTAATAAAAGTAAAACAAACCCGTAGGAAGGTCGTCTTTGAGTTCATCCACCAAAAACTTGTTGACTCTGGTATCAACTTGCTCTATACGTTTGCTTTGGTCAAATGCCCATGCGCTGACAGCTTCTGATTGGTTGGTTAGTTGTATCTCTTGAGTTGCCGCCATTTCATCTAGAGTGTTACCATGGCAATTAAGTGCTTGCTGCACGTCAGTCAAGTGTTGTTGTACTTCTTCTCTGCATACCTACACAAACAATTTTCTTTTAATTGGCAACGGATACATTTCAGTGACTAAATCGTAAGTAGAGCAAAAGCTGCAGAGGAAGTGGAGCCAGTTTGAAAGGTTGCCTCCGTGGCCGCGGTGTGTAAACCAGCGAATGAAAAAACATTTTACAAACATCTTTGTGATTTGATTCAACATAAAGATTCTCATTTGAGCAACGAGATGGAATGTTGAAAAACGTAAAAGAGAAGTACAAGTAGAAGCTCTCGATAATGGAAGCAGAGGACGATTATGTTGAAGTGCTCATTCTCCTATAAAAAATGGCAAATTCTGTATCCTCGACTCAATGTATTAATAATCGATAGGTTCTGTTAGTAGTAAATTTGATTGTAATATCATTCTGTAAGACTATATATTTTGTAACTTTAGCTTGTTTTTCAGTAATTCTTATTTATCCACACAGTTAATTTAGTTACTTTACATTATTATATTATCTGTTATGACTGCTGTAACCTTTCCTCTCCGCCCGCCTCGTCTAGCTTTTGCTATTTGCGGGAGGAGATGGCAAAATGATGTGCACGAAATAAAGTATAGTGTGTGTGCGGAAAACGTAAGGGTGAAGAATATCACGTAAATATATCACCTTTATAGAGCACTGCTGCTTCGTCGAACAAGACTTGATGGCGTCCATGTGCTGGGTAAAGGATTCATTCAACATGTTTTTCCACTGACCAGCCAGCTACAAAGACAAAAAAGATCGGAAACTAAGAGAAACAATCTTAACGAACAATCTTAACACCAACCCCTACGCGGCTATCTGATGCATGTGAACCAAAAAAGCAACAGTTATTGGAGCGTTACCCGACTGAGTTCTCACATACCTCGTCAACTTTGTGAGAAGCATTAACAACATCCACCTCGACTTCTTTATGAAGATTTGCGGTCGCCTGCAACTGCTTCGCGGCCTAGAGAGGAAAACTTCGTCAATACTCTTAGTTAAATACATTTTTAGGCGAGGCCATCGGCTTAAACAGTTGCAACATCAATTTAATCTGCTTAAATTATGGAACTACATTGTAAGCTTGGATGATGTTATTCACATAATAGATCGCTATTCAGGCGATAATATTTATTCAGTGGGAGCTATATCGTAGCTCCTAACAACTGAAACCAAAAATAAGGCTTTCTTAATGGCTATCAAACATTTAGGGTAAATATAACTTATCCAGTTTTCAGAATTTTCGTATGTAAAAGCATTTCCTTTTTCTTCTTAACGACTAACATCGTAGAAAGTCATTCCTTTGATTCGTCATCTCAGCCATAGAAAACAAAACAGTGCCGTGGGTTTTGTTTCTCAAAATCGTTTTTTAAAACGCACGAAAAATGAGAGCCGCTGCAGCGTGAGAGTGTCAGACCCGCGAAGCGTGCGAGCATCTCTCCACAGTCTAGCTCTCCGTTTTCTTCCATGCTCCAGACCTTTCGTTTACTATTCGCGCGTACTTCAATGACTACCCGCCAAAAAAAACCAGAATCTTTGGCCATCTACCCCAGCTACCCTTCAGAGTTCTCCAACGAAAGTAGCTTTAACGTGTTGTCTTTATTGACTGCATAAATGTTTCATACCTGTTGGAATTTGGACTGTGCCTCACTGTTGTTGTCGTTAACAGTTTGAACGCAGTTTTCAGAGAACTGGGAGGCGCAATTCTTCAAAGAATCACAGTAACTAACATAAAAACAAGCAAGATTCCAAGTTAGATTGAAAGGACACTTTGCTAGTTTATAAACCATAAACGTTAAAAACCTAAAGTTTCTTCTAACCTTCTTAGATTTGTACGTGTTGATTCCGCACCTTTAAGAGCTTCTGTCGTGACTTCTTTCAGCTTTCAATGAAATAAAAAATCGAGTATTCATAAAAACATATATAAAAAAAATAACTTTGGAAACATCTCTGGAGATAAAAAACATTCCACTACGACCAGTAAACATAAAAACAAACCTCATGTTAAAAACCGCTCAAAATGAAAAATGTAACCGTAAAAAATAAGTATCTTCTTAAACTGAATCTGATTTTTGTGTGCCATTTTGGATGGTTTCTACACCATCATGGCATGATAAGAAGAATATAAAACGTTCACAAGGTTTCAGCTGTTTCCGAGGCGACTGCAGCGTTCATAAATTGGTAAGTAGTTCATATTTGTAAAAGAATACTCATGAAGAAGACAGGTTTGAATCTAAATGTGGTTCGAGGCATGATTAACAATTATTGCACGAGGTCGAGCAAAGTATCGTGATCTGCCAGTCACTAACAAATCACGATATTCTGCGAAGACCGAGTTTAATTCGGTCGCCGAGTTTGTTTGTTTGTTTTTTTAATGAATATCTCCCAGTTTTATATTTGCCATTTTCACGCAAAGCGACGCAAGAAGGACAAAAGTGTGGTTTCATTTACGCATGAGCAGACCATTATTTGCAGGTCACATGTTAACGGGACTCATGGCGGGCTCTCGGCTAATGAAAATGGAGAAAAATTTGTATAGAATTGCAATGGGTGCTTACCATTTGACAGAGAATTTCGGAAATTCCGGATGGAAGGTAAATGGTAAGGTCACTTTGTCGGAAATTCGAACCGAAAATTGAGGAGTACGTTTTGAGGTAGTCTGTTCATTCCGGTTGGTACGAACCAAACAGAATGTTGCTTACCATTTACCAATTTCTCGGTTCCTTCTCGGTTCCAGACTCACGCTACAAAATTCGCCCTTCATTGGATTCAAACCGTAACGGATGTGGCATTTCTACGGTAAACTGGTAAATCGCTTACCATTATGCTTAAGACACCCCAACCGGATTTTTCTGTCAAATGGTAAGCACCCAATGACGATGATTTGCTTGATAACGGCAATTTTCTGTAGATAGTTTCTCTTTTTACATGTAACGTTCGGACGTTTGAGAATTTAGCAGTGTTCTACACGTAAAGTAGATCAAGATTCAGCTTGAGTCAAAAGAATATTGACACAAATAGTACAATTTGGGTTTGGCTTTTCTGCCATTCACCTTTCCAGTATCAGTTGTTAGTTTATCAGTCTGTTGATCCACCAGGTCCTGAAATAATGACATCACTTCTTTGAAAAACGTCTGCTGTAGATCCTTTGAAAACATAGAAAACAAAATCCGCTCATAAACGATGACTTATAGAGGAAAACAGGCTCACTTGTGCGAGTCTCGTGAAACTCACTATGCATTTCCTTGCAAGCTACAACTGGCAATCACAAAGGAAGAGTACTTCACATACATTACCTTTATTAAGACTTTCTGGTTGGTCATAACAGAATCTGTATGAGTGACAATGTCTCCATAAGCTTGGGCCTTTAAAAAGAAAGAGACACCTCAATAATGTATGAAGGATTTATTTTATTCTGAGTGCATTAAGGTGGAGCTGTCCAATTTTTACCGGTAGTGAGTGTTGATCACTTTGACTTAAAAGTGAATGCATGGCTTTCGCTGGGATAGAAAAAAAAAAATGATGATATGCCGAACGTGACGAAAGTTGAATGTACAGTCTCAGGCTTTGGTAATTGCCCTTTACAAATATGTCTGTCTCACAGAAAGTTAACTTTAAGCCAAAAAAAATTAATTCGTCCACAGACAAGCGAAGGCTCTCTTCCTTGCCTGAAGCGCGCCGGATCTTCACTAGGCTCCGCTTCGCCGCGCGCGTCAGGCTGGTCCCATTCAGGAGAGTTTTCAGTGCGTTGTTTAAATCACCCTCACTGTCGGTATACTTTGACAGCTCTAGACGGTTATTTTCATTGATATTTCTAGCAAACTTTTTGCTGAATCCTGTAAAAATGCGAGACCTTTTTAACTACTGAAAATACTTACAACAGTGCTAGTGAATGGTAGAATGGATAACTTAGATGTCGTTTAATGTTTACTGTCACGATTTTCGAATCTTTTTTGTTCTCAAAACACCCATTGTGTTTCAAGGTACATTGTATAACGTACATAAAGAAGGTTCCGCCAAAGGGATTCAAACAAAATTTGACTTACCTGTTCCTGAGACTGCCTGTCAATCATTTCTTCTAAACTGTCGATCATTGATCCTTGACCCTCCACAAAGGTTTTGACCATTGAAGAAAACTGATTCATCTAAAAAATCACAAAGCGTTATGAACTTTCAGAAAGCAAAATAAATTTTGAACGCTTATCCGACAACCAAAATAGAATGAAGCTTTAAAATACCTTTCGTTTTAAATTCTTACGCGATTTTTCAAAAAAGAGAAATTTTAAGCTCTCAACTAGCTTGTACAGCTGCATGTAGTGAAATTTCCGAAAGAAGCGCGAAATGTGCATTTTATAAAATCGTAAAATCAAATTAAAAGGGAAGCAAAAACTTATGTAATAATAGATCCGGTCAAAAGGACAAAATTCAGCCTTTTTACATGTAAACATGTTCAGCAGAAAATTAAGCATTCACCTTATCAGTAAAGAAGGCCATAAGCTGCTCCTGAAAATTCACCATTGACTGCACGGAATTTTCAAGAGCTCTCATTTTTGGGAGAAACTCCTCATTCCTTAGTGTATTTAACCTTGAAGAAATGTTCTCCTAGGAAAAAAAACACCAAAACCATTAGAATTTTATGTCTAAGTTTTAGAACTTCAGTGGTGAACCAATAAATTATAAAAATGACCCAGGAATGATTAATTATAGAATCAAAGCTCTCGTAAGAGACCAAAAGATAAACTTTATTGAGCGTAGTCGTCTATACGAGAGCTTTTAACCGAATAACGCCTTTTAAAGCCAGCCGCGCCGTTTTCTGGTCTCTTCTTTACACAGCCCAAGTCACAGGTCAAACAGGGTTCCACAATGCTGTTAGTAAGTAAAGCTGGTCGCATGCGAGTGTAGTCACAAGAATAGCATCGAAGGCATGCACCGCACTCTTCGCCCTATTAAGAACACCCGGGTAAAAGACATACCCGTCATAACGAGGATATTTTACGAGTCCTTGGGAACTTCATGATATTAGTATTCAACGGGTAGTTTACTGCAGTCTGCAGAAAAACCTGCACAAATGGTAATGATACCTTTTTATCTTGATTTATACTGGAACTGGTGCTGTACAAATTGGCGTTAGCATCAACTTGCTCCTAAAAATGAAAGAACAAAATGCCTTAAACACCTGCGACTATCCCGTACCATCATGTAAACATCACTGTTAACAATAAGAAAAAGCCAAAAACATATATTTACTAAACAGGATAGGAAAACTATTGATAATTAAAACTGTAATGTATTTAAACTTAGGGCCTGAACCTTAATTAAATAATCAGTTAAATCTACCTGATCTCTGATAGAGATTTCTTGCATTTGAGAAGACACGCTATCCGTGAAAATTTGAACTTGTTGTTTAAGTTCCTGGGCTTCTTCTTTTTTCTTTGAAACAAGGTTCCCTGTTCAATAAAATAACCAGAACAACAACAAAAAGGAAACATCTTAAATCAACACCTGAATTTATTTCAGATAACTAACCTGGTCTTGGCTTTGTCCACAAATTTTCGGGCCAGTCAGTTAAATTTTACAGGGGTAAAATTCTATCAAGCTATTATAGCACAAAATGGTCTCTGAACACCAAGCGAAAACCCGTTCACGAAACCAGGATCGGAACGGATTCCTATCCATAACCTTTTGCCATTTTTTAGTGAGCATGGTTCGTACAACTTCAGACAAACAAATTTCAAGGACTTTTCAAGGAATATAATTCGGCATTCTTTAACCCCCTTTGATCATCCTATTGGCTAAAGGTCATGGAGTCATTTACGATTTGTACTTCTTCAGCCATCGTTGATCACATTAATTCACTACTTTCCACAACAACTGGGTATGACTTGCAATTGCATCTAAGGTACAGAAATAGCATTTGAAATAAAGAAACAGAAATAAAATATTTTTCATGAACAAATATGTTTTTACGTTACCCCTAGTTACACCAAGGATGAGCCAAAATTTCCTCGGCAAAGTAATCTAATTTTACAACGTAGACAAAATTGTGAATTTCAAGGAGTTTCCAAGACCTAATAAAGAAATCAAGGACTTTTCAAGGACCTAAACCGAATTCAAGGACTTTTCAAGGATGAGTAGTAAATTATATAAAATTCAAGACCTTTTCAAGATTTACGAAGCATGGTGAGTTAACAGCGGTTGATTCCATACGGTACGAGCCACCGAATTTTATTGACGCCTTTGAGAGAACGACATCAATCAATTCTTCACGGTTTTAGTATGTCATCTTACCTAATGTTTTCTTCATTGCATCAAAGAAGACGACATTTTCTCCTTGGAAATGGTTCAGATTCTTCATGACCGCTTTAACCATTCCCTTGCAGTCAGTTCCGAACGAATTTCGAGCATTTGAGTTGTGAGCCTCAACACTGTGCTTGCGATCAAGTTTTGAGTGAAGTCCATCCACATGAGACACGGTGTCTTTAACAACAGAGAGAAGGTTTTCAGCTTGCGAATGCAATTTCCGTTCGTTTCTGCTATGCTCATCTACGAGGAACTGATTCTCATCTCTTTTAGCTACTGTTGTTTTCAGCGTACATTTAGTTTGCTGCAGTTTAAGACTTGTCTTGTTTAGCTGAGTTTCTTTTTCAACCAACTCCACGCATCTTTCTTCAAGTTCTTGTTGTGTGTCTGTAAAAAGGTCGGTTAACTTTCTCATTTCGTCCTCAAGAGCTGTGATTTTAGCTTCTTTTTCAGCGATCAGCTCATGTTGAGATTTGATTTCTTGCTGCATGGCACTGTATAAAAGAAAAGAAAGATTGATCCATATCATTTTTAATTTTTATCTGGGAGACTGCTCCTTTTTTTTCAAAATAGTGAGCGGTTTCCATTCAACAAAAATTCCGGTTAGAAATTTCGGAAATTCCACGTGCCTATGGAACGGTACATTCTGGTTGCATAGACCCGACAGAAGCCACCGCGCGTTTGGTTATTGTTCTTGTAAGCGTTCTTGTAAGCAGGGACATTTCGGCCCGACGGACGGAGATAACCAGACCGGTCAAAGTGGACCACCTTCAAAGCTGGTCTCGAATATTCTGGTCGGACAAAACTGAAATGATCCCAGTTCCATTTGACGTACACACGGAAATTTCCGGAATTCTACATTAGCATAGTATATCTTCTGTTTTACCCAAAATGTGGCATGATGCTTTTGTGCAAACCTTTTTTGTGGCGATTTCAGAACAAAAATTTGTTTTATCCGATCCAGATGGTGTCGTAGTAGGACATGATGTCCTTTCAAAAAAAATATATTTGCAGCCCTGCTGTGATGCTATCTACTTTGGAGAGATGATGACTTACTTAAAAATAATATTGTCTAATGTATTGTCATAAACCCATTGATTAAAGAAAACATACTGGTAATTTTCCTCAGCAATATAAATGCCATTTTTCTCTCTTGCAGCCAAGAGGTCCTTTTTAAGCTTCTCAATTTCTTCAGTGTACTCCTGAAATCCAAAAATCATATCTATCTCATCTTACATTCCATTGATATATGAGACGTGCCAAAACATGGGAAAATGTGTCTGCTGATTATGGTTATGCTAGGCGTGGTTTTCATAAAAAAAATGGGTTCAAATATGGCAGCCCTGATCACATTGTAAATATAGTCCCTCAAGAGGGTATTAGACATGACTTAATAGTGATATTTTAGAGTATTTTAAGAATCACTGCATTCCATTTCATGGTCAAAACAAAAAAAACAAAATAAATGTGAACGAATGATAGGGCCCCCGCCTTCTAGATAGCGTTGATTATCACTGTATGTAAGTTAATGACTGTATTTAATGTATTAGTAATCTAAGTTCTGCAAGTAAAGAACTAAATGTTACAAGGTTTATTTCAGAGGATTTTGTATCAGCTGAGACCTTTTTTTGTCCTGACTGTGAGACCAATGAATTCAGAAGATCATGGTTTACCTTGATCAGAGTTTTCTTGGTTAGCTTCTGGTTGACTTCAGGTCTATTTAAGATGTTCTTTGCTCTATGAGCATAGTCAAGAGTGCTGAGTGTTTCCTGTAAGAATAACACATAAACCCAAAACAGTTAGTCAAAATTTTAGTATAACAATCACACTGCATATAAATCAAGCAACTTAAAGTATTGTGAAAAAAGACAATTTCATAACTTAGAAGCTAATTCTGTAGCACACCTCCAAGTTACAAAGGGCTGGTGAGATGGTGGCAATTATTGAGGTCTTTGTTCGTCCTCCAAGAGAATCTTGCAGCAGCCGGGTAAGTTTACTTTCTCTGTAATTAAAAGACAAATTCAAAAAGATAAATTTTCATTTAATGAAATTTTTTTATTTCTAATCAGTTAAATAATAATAAACATTGAAATCTTTAAACATGCTATAAGGCAGTTAGTGAGTTTGAAATCACAGATAAAATCTGGATCCATGCTAAAAACTTGCTGTTTTTCAAATGGCTCATTATATTTTCAACACTTAAAACAAATACTTGCAAGAGCACTGTTTTTAAATCTAGTTTATTTATTCATTTATTTTTATGCATATAAAATTGAATTAAAGTTTACATAGGGAGTACCTGTAAGGTATGTGAGGCGCTCTTTCTACTAGTGATGTGATCACTCTTCCAAGCGTCAGCAAACTCTGATTGATTGTGCCTGTCAATAAATGCATGTAAAAAAACAAATCTCTTTGCTAAAGACTCTGCACTATAACATACTCAATGTAGTTTCAGTTTTTTGCCTCGATGACTCAATCTCTTTCACAGCAGCTCTCAGAGTTATGTGATGAAAAATCAAATAGATCAACAAGGTATTCATAAAATCTTGATAAAACAATTTCCTACCAGCTTCTCTGAGTCGTTTGTCCACAGCACCTGATCGGCCAACATTCTCACTTCCTGCTAAATCCACCTGAACAAAATGACAAACAAGTTGCAAGTGTACTCTGTAGGATTAGAGTAAAATCTATTCTGCTCAAAGTCCTCTTTTTATGCACATTTTTTCTACAACTTCTCTTTCACTTTTGCAGAGTAGCAAGATAGTGTCATTGAAGACTTTTGATTTTTCTAATCATCCAGTTATGTTAAGAGAAAGTTGTGGTATTGATACATTTAATCTTGCACAAAAGCAAGCTTAAAGTAATTTATAATAACAAACATCTATTAGGTTAGAATTTAATTCTGCATATAAACAAGGGCAATCAAGGCTTACCAAATTCAATTTGCCAATTTTCAATAGTTCTTCACCACTGACAGAATTCTCTTTGATGTGAATGGTCACCGAGAACAGTGAATGAGAACGACTGAAAAAAAGACACATAACAGATTATTTTGTGTATGGTCTGCTGCAGCGCACATAAATTATGTCTGAGTCAAATCTTGCATTGTAAACTGCTCAAAGAAACAATCAGAGAATGCTTATAGGTTCACCTTAAATGAATTCAGTTTTACTGTATGATGTGGCTATATAAATGTAATTTAGGAGAGGTTAAACGAGAGACACTGCTGGCTGGCGGTCTACATCATTAATCATATGTGGGGCGGTCTTTGGGCATTTCAGCAGGGCTCTTGTAATTTTACTGACAGTGCTTTTGCTGAGGTCAATCATTTCAATCATGCTGCCTTAATGTTCAGTCACTTTTATTAGCTGTTTTTGCCACCAGTCCCCTCTTCCTTCTAGATGTCCCTTGTAAAAGTATCTGTAAATCTCTCCACTGAGAACCTTGGTGTGACAGTAGCTTCGGTGGGACCAGGCTCTGCAGTGGGGGAAAAAAGACAAAAAATGGGCCGGGTGAAGTGTGATGGTACCTGCTGGTTGCCTGTCACAGGGTTGTAATGGTTACCTTCCACACTTGCTGGCAGCTGTCTCAGTTTGACCAGACACCTAACCTATACTTTGGTGATGAGTTTAACATTCCATCCCTCATTATCGATACTTTACCTAGAATGTGCATTCATCAGAGTGGCAGCTGTCTGCCTCTTAGCTCGGCCTCTCTCAAGAATATTGTACACATCATCTTTATCATGGACCACCAGTTCCTCTAGTCCTTGTATGACGACTGAGCCCTAAAATGCACACTAACAGCATTAATGTTTAGCCTGGATGGAGTACTCAGACCCGTGAGAACAAAAGGACAAGAGTAACCTGCAATTTGTCTTTTACCATTCATCCCAGGAAATTTTGCCAAAAAATGCCTTTTAACTCAAGTTAGTGTAGCTGTTTTCTGATCTTTATCTGGCCAAAAAGAACCAAACTATAAACTAAAATGGGACTCAAATCGCGGTGCAATGAAAATCATTTTAACAGCCCGCCCTCCGGGCAACTTGTAACTAGCATGTACTCGCCCGAACACCAATTCAGCTAGCCCGAGATTTTTTGTTTACATGTTTTTACCAGAATTGAGTAACTTTTGACTGAAATTCTATGTGGCCGTTTGAAAAATTTCCCCGAAAAACTTTCACTTGCCCATTGGGCTTGTAATTGTAAAGCACACAATCCACTAGCACATATGCAAATGCAATGCAATAATGGGTCACACGACTTTTGTTGCACCCTAACCCAAATTATTAGAAGAACAATATTGGCAATGACAATAATAATTATTGTCAGTATTATCTGGGATTAGTTGCAATGACAACTCATACCCTGTGCTTGCTGTTACACGTATGTCAAGATTAGAGGCTGGGCTGACTGGTGTTTGAACAACTCTAGGGTTTTGCAGGTGAATTCTTTTTGGAAAGCCTTAGTCTTTGATCGTTGTTCCTGCAAGTCTTACCTTGCGAGTGGAATCCTCAAAAAGACGCATTTTTTGATTGTCCAAACTTGGGCTCAGTAAATCAAAGAGCTCTTCATTGTAAATTTCTAAAAATGACACCCTGACAGAGAATTCACAATCCTGAAACACAAATTAACATCAATATTATTATATTGCCTGTCAAAATAAAAGACAAAGTACACTTAAATTTAACCTACAATAATTATTTTTATTTTTAATAAGGACACACAGCCCTAAAAAAAACAGGGCCAAAATCAATCATTTTGTTCAGTGACTCCTGTTATGTTTCAGTACTCCTCAGCAACAGGATTCATGGTAAAATCTATTTTGTCAGAGCTGGAGGCAAAAGTGGAAGGATGAACTAATAACAAGGCTGCATGCAGGTTCCAACAATTTGTGATTGATTCTCAATTCTTTTGCTAGCACTCACAGGTAAGTGCAATCATAACACTGTCTTTACATAATCATAATGCTCAATTCTTCTGATTTTTCTGACTCCATTGCTAGTGAAAAGATTCCTTCAATAATACTAGTACCATCATGAGATTAAATTATTATTTTGCTTTCATCTCCAAGCTGCCATGATTCTTTCAGCATTTTCACTACCATATGTAGGTGTGTAACTTGATAAATAAACTCACTGTTTGACTGTTGAGTTTTTCCAACAACTGATGCATAGTACGTGGAATTATTCCGGCTGAAGGATCCTAAGGTAAACAATGGTAAAAATTAACAACACTTTAGAGATAAACAAAGCCAGGCTTTGAAGTTCAGATGTGGTGACGATTTCACAGTCAAATCACATACCTCCTCCCAAGAGCAATCTTCCTGACTTCTCTCTCCTTCCATCGTGTATGTTTTACCTGTTCCCGTCTGGCCATAACTATGATAACGCGAAAGATGTTACTGCTGCTACTTTTGTCAAGTGATATAAATGATGTGGTACAGAATCACAAATGCATGGGGATTGCCGGCCATGGAATCAATTTATTACTGTCTAGGGATTGCCTGGTCACAGTGATTAGGCCCCCCTTCTATATGGTATTAAGAACAGTATTTGTTGACAACATTCATAACACATGAATGCTGTCAAATCACAGGCAGTTACTTAAGGTCATGAACATGACTGCACAGCCCTGCAACATGACATAATTTACATGTAGAAGCTGCTGTCTTAGTAATTCTTTCATACTTACGCAAAGATTGTACAGTTGTATCCCATCAGAACTTCATCCAAAATTGGCACCACAACAGAGCGATAAACATCAATCTGTTTAGTTTCAGGGGCAAATACTCGATCAAATGTGAATGTTTTTGTTGTTGTTGACACAGAAGTGGTGTTACCAATGTCATGTTTAACAACAATTTCCCGTTTGGATGGCTGGCATTTGACCACAGATGGCGAGCCTTCTTTGATTTCTTTTGAATTACGAGGTCTATAAAGTAAAGGAAACTTTACAGTTTGGTCTTATGTCAAGGAAAATACAAGAAATCACACAATGAAGTTTACAGTGTAAAGTATGTCATTGAGTGACATAACACCCTGCAAAGTTTATATCATGACAAGAATTTGGATGCATATCACATGAATCATTGCAGGTACATATGGTTTGCGATAACAGATTATATGAATTAAAGGTTACTATTACCACACTTTCATAACCGTACATGAGGCACGTCTTAAATGAAATAATAAAGAATACTACATTACCATTCACAGATCAGCGTTTCTTCACAAATTGAGTTCTCAAGTGAAGGTCGCAATATTTTTCGAACTATACGATTGACTCGCCATATTTAATTTTTGTCCTCATATCGCCGGTCATAAAACGACATTCCCATAAAACTATCCCTACTGTGACCCTCTGTACATCCCGCCGAAAAGTTAGAAATGATACACAACTGAATGACTAAAATCATAAATATTCTAAACATAAGCTCTTTTCTTGCTCAATCGATCGCACGATTGACACAAGAGAAAAACGTAGCAAAATTTATCACGGCCATCGTCTTTGTGAGCAACTCACCGACACCGTACGACCACTTGAATGTTCTTTTCCTGGGGCGCTTTCGTCTTCACCATATTTACTTTCCACTATAATGTAAAGATTTTCACTCTACTTGACCAGTTTCAAAAGGGCAGAAGGATTTTTAGTTGAAGAAAGATTGCTGTCCGTGTCTATTTCTTTTGATCTCTCGTTCGCGTTGCCTGTAGACTCGTTCGATTTCCGAGCCAGATTTGAACGCACCAATCACATTCAAGTATTTCGTTCACCTGATAACACAAGAACGTATTCCAGGGTGCATTGCGGCAAAACAAAAAAATCTTCCCACGAAAGAAGGATTATTTACTACCGCGCGCAATATAGATCGGAATATGTTCTAGCTAGGGTGTCTTTATGCACTTTTCACCGAAAAAATGACATTCGTATTCCCGTCCATAAATGGGAGGAAACCAGAAGAGAGAAGTGGCCATGTCGCGGTTCATTGTGACGGCTATATAGTGGTCTGGGGAGGCTACCATCGTGTACGTATCGATTATCACTTTGAAAATAAGCGGCTAGGAATTCATTCTTCGGGCGATACTCTAACCTTACGTTTTATAGGATCACCAGAGGTTAGAGATCTCGCGCTTCCTAGAAGATGCTCAGCTGTAGCATCATGTTTATGTTGTTACTTTACGATTTTATCCCCGGCTTCCTCCGGAGGTGGTACTTGACCAATGCTGGGAATACGGGTACCCCAGCCGGTTTGTCAACTGTAGGGTATGTACCATGTTTAGGGAAAAAAAGGGGCAAACCTCTTTATGTTGACTCATGACCTGCCGAATGAATGGTAATGAACCTCTTCGAATTTGGATCACTAAAAACTCAGCAACAGCCTTGCAGCTATACTTTGTTTAGGACAGATCCAGGTCCAGACTTGATTGAAGTTTAAAATACCTGTCCAGGACAGCAGGGCCAAAAACCATACCCTATCCAGCAGTATGTCTCCATATACACTGCAGGCAAATGATTATGAGCAAAAGTAATATAATTTAGTTATTTTATTTCAGCATGGTCCCGAGGTTGCTTTTCCTGGAGTTCATTTTGTAGTTGATAAGTATCACCATAGTAATGAGGTGTGGCTCTACTGCATTGAGACATCCACATGGTAAGCTCTGTCTTTCACATAAAAAGCTCTCTTTCATATTAGCGTTTTGTCGCAAAATGGTGGCTGTCAATTCTTGAAATCATTTCTATACACATTTTGTTTATTACAGCTCCTGATATTTTTAGGAAGCAAATTGAAACAAGCGGAGAAGAGCCACCTCCTATGTCAGGATCATCTGCTTGTGTAATGGAAGGAAAATCAATGTTTATCTTTGCTGGCCACTGTGATGGGGGACCAACCTCTACTGTATGTTGGTAACTCTGCCTCAATACACGGTTTTCATTAAGAATTCTAGTGGCAGGAGAAAGGTGTAACATTACAGGAGAATATTGGAAAGAGGCTCCATGTCTGAATAAAAAATGGTTGTAGGCTACTGAACGTTAGCTGGGGAATTCTGTGTAGTAAACAGAGAATTCTCCGATCTCCAATGCTTATAATGAACACCCTGAATACAGTTCTTGTTTTGCAGAATACAAACTTCACATAAGCTTTTGTGTCCTTCCTGACAACTCAAATAATTCAGGTGGCAATTAATATCAATGTTTCATGTCATTTTCTTTCTGTTTAAGGTTTTTGTATTAGATTTAAAAACATTTGCCTGGGAAAATCTGACAAGCAGGATCCAGGGAAACCCTCCTTCACCAAGGGACAAACTGTGCTGTTGGACTCACAATGATTTGTAAGTTGTAGCGAATGAACAGTTACTGTAATTCCGACTGTACTGAGACATGGTTCATTTCAAATACAAGATGCAGTTTTTTCATCCAAAATCCAGGCACTGAGAAGATGCCTTGTCTTCAAGATAACAAGCTGAATATTGAATTAAACACTGTGTCAGCTGAGAGTGATATTTGTTATAGCTTCTTTAATAATATTGTTCAAGTCCTAATATCGTGGTGTTGATCGTTCATAATTGCTACAAATAAGTTCAAGTGAATTAAAATCGAGTTTATATATGAATAAGTTAACTTACACAACTTTATATCCATGGTTCCACCCTCCCACCCACCCCCCTTCCTCCACCCCAATGTGCTGTTCTTTATCATAGTGGGGGACTGTGCCTTGATGAGCCTGTTGGCCATATCAGCTGGATATAACACTACCATAATCTCTCTGTGAGCATTGGTATTGATCAATAATAAAATAAATAGGTTCCTGGAGATGAAGAGTATAAAAGGCACTAAATGTCAAATGGAATAGAATCATGGTATTATTTTCAACTAAATTTCACCTTAGGATTCTATATTTTGGAGGATATGGCTTGGCTCCAGACCCTAGGAGAGTAGACCAGTCTAATGGATATTTCACTTTTAATTCCAGTGGTGAGGAGCAATTTACAGTAAGTTAAAAATTATAGTATTCTTAAGGTTTCAACAAAACCTGGGTGAGATAAGCCTCTTGGAAGCTACTAAGTGATAGCAGTTAGGAATATGGTTAATAGGGTTGATCCATTCCAAGTTTTGTTGACCCTGGTAATTTCTGACTGACTTATCTCATTTATTGCTGTGTTATAATTTTTGTGTGTGTAATGATTATATTATTTTCACTGATTATAGTGGAACCTCGATTTAATGAACTGTTATATTATAAAGATGTCCTCGGTATAACGAACGATTTTCTTCAGCCTAGCCAAAATTACAAATGCATGGAACAGAGCCTCAATATAACAAACCTCAATTTAATGAAATCCTCGTTATTACGAGCACAATCCAGAAACACAAACATAAAATATACCTCGTATAAGGAATAAATGTCAATATGTGACCGAAGGATAGCTAAAGAGGAATATGCGAAACAGACCAATACAAGGATAAAATTTTTGTGTACAGCAGTTTTAAGCAGTTTTGTTTGCCTGTTCTTGTGTTTCTAGTGCTATAGCTATGTACAGCTCTGAACTGAGACAATAGATTTTTATACAAATGTTTATTACAGAAATTGGTCAGATCTGGAAATGCTGGGCATAATTGGAAAAAAAAAAAGACATTTTCCTTGTGTTTTTTTTTTCAAAATTTAATTAAATTGAGGCTTTTTGATGTAATGAACCCTCAATATAATAAACAAATTTTCCCGGTCCCTTGGCACTTCCTTAAATCAAGGTTCTTCTGTAACTATATCTTAAATGTGGTTGGCACCCTGAAGGCTAGTGTGGGAGAGGGGCCTGGGTGGGTTTAAGATAGGACAAGTAGTTCTGGGGAGGATCCTGGGCATGGTAGACAAGTAGTTCTGGGGATGATCCATTTCAGAATTTAGCGATTTATTTGTTAAAGACTCTTGGGCACCCAATCAGCTTCACTTAGGAGGAATTAAGCATTAATCACAATCTAACTTAACAACAGGATAACAGAGGATGGAATAGCCACTTGTTTGTATTGGATACAAGTAGTCTAACATGGATCCAACCAAAAACAAAGGTGTGTTGCAAATGTAGATGTTCAAACTGAAATTCAGGATCAGAGTGTTTCAACTTTGTTTGATTCTCCTTGTCTCTTAGCCGTAATAATCATTAGGATTAATAAGTTCAGGAGACAAAGGAATTTGATGATGTCATTTATAATCATAAGTGACAAAGGAGTTGGGAATCAAACTAGGCACAAATCATTCACGTCTGAAATATTTCATTTAAACTACAATTAACACAAATAAATCCACTGCACACCCCTCCCCTTCTTGGGAGGTTGGGAGTTTGGGGATGGTTAAATATGGAGTGTTTCCTATTTAGAAGCCTTGATCATATTGAAGCACTCCTTGTAGAAATGCTCCATTCCACTTAAATTAAGAGGGGTAGCAGGGTTGTCACAAAGTTTTGAAGTAGACAGCTGAGTTGTCAAAGTAAGCGGCCAGTCCGGGAATATTTTATTTGAAAAAATGCCATCCGTAAAGAAATGCTAAGCAGAGTAGCCAGCCAACATTAACCAAGTAGGTGGCAATTTTTGCCAGCAGCCGGCTACTTTTGACAACCCTGGGGTAGAATCATTTCATTTGTCAACTGAAAATACTGTAAAAGTAATTGCAAAAGGTATTGGATGGATAGGCCTTATTTGACCAAGTTCTATCTATCATGGAAGCTTTCCACAGACTAGAACAAGGTTTTACAGTTTGGTTGCTGATTCAATTCAAAAAGCTTCAATACAAAATTACAAATTGACTTTCCTGTTACAACTACTTTTTTTCGTGTCTTTAGGGCAGACCACCATCTCCAAGAGCAGCCCAGGCATCTGCTCAAATTGCAAATATGGCCTATCTCTTTGGAGGAAGACATATGGTATAGTAATAAATAATAATATAGTAAAACAAAACTTGTTCTTCTGAAACTGAGGACGTGTACACATGGTCTAAATTTCTTTACTTATTTTGCAACGAATCACTGGAATTTACTTCCTGACAATGCTAGAACTGCTAGGAATATACTTAGTTTTATACCATTCTTAGATGACACTTTAAGTCATTGTAATACAATTTGTTGTTTATTTTTTAATTGATGTACATTGTTGTAAATAGTTATGTGGTCAAAATTATTTTTAATATTATCATCTATTGTACTCGATTGTTTTATTAATATATTTTGTTTCTTTTCATTCGGAGATACTTAATAGCAGCAATGCTACTCTTTAATCTTAATGTTGAAATAAAGGTTATTTATCTATCTATCTACACTACCATAATCTTCGACAAAGATTTATTACACTATTTGCTATCTATTAAAAAGCTAAAATGTGCCTCCGCGTCAATTGAATTACAAAAAATGGTCCAGTTTATTTCTTTAAGACTATAATTAGTTATTGAAGCTATTTCCTGGGTTCGGGTTATTCAAAGCTATATTCAGATAACCCAGTGCAAAATTTGAATTCATATATAAAACCTTAAAAAACCAATTCAGTTCAATTCTCTTTGCCTACAATTTGATGATTGGATGCTCTAAAAAGAATAGTGAAAATTATTCTGCAATAAGTACAGGTGCTACAGTCTAATCTTAAAATATGAAACAATGTTTTTAGGAAAGACGGCGGAATGACTTGCATTCTCTCAACATGGACACTTTGGAATGGAGTGGCAGGTGATTTCAGTAGATTTTTTAGATATCGAAAAATTCCACATTCAGTGCCTCAGTGTTGTTGCGTAGTAGACTGTTTGATGCATGCTTGATTTGAAGAAGTTCCTTACTAACTTGATTTCATTACGTGCTTTCCTTAGTATCTCTACTACGGGAAATGTTCCTCAAGGTAGAACATGGCATTCTCTATCTCCAGCAAGCGACAAACATTTGTTTCTTTATGGAGGTTTCAACAATGATCAAGACGCACTAGGTATGTAGTAGTGTGGAAAGTGCAAAATAGTCCTATAGTTGTGAGTTGTCAAGAACGCGCGGGCAGTCTAACAAAAGATCTGGGCTTTGAGGCTCGCGTGTTTTGCTCGAGAATCTCATGCCTCGCACCTTGAAGTACGATTTTAAGACCGTTTTGTTGTCCAACAGTATTCTAGCTTTTAAGCACTTAAGTTCAAAGAGAGAGGTCAAAGATTACAAAAATCCATTTCTCGATTGACATCCCCGAAAAGAAAGTAACGCCTGTTCTGTAGGCTAACCTCAACTATCCAAGAAAGTTGCTGCTTTATACCTGCAGGGTTTTTTAAGGTAGTGGCTGTCCGTTTTCAAGAGTACCGGTGAAGAGGATTTCTATACCTGAAAGAAAAAAGCATGAAAAGACACGGGCAGTGACTGCACATGTTTGACGACGCCTTTTTCGGAGAAAAACTGAACACAAAATATCTCAAAGATCGTTGTACCGATCAAATTCATACATTCTATCTAGGATCGTACAATCTTTCAAAATCTCTGAAATCTCTGACTTATAATTATGTTCACTGTGTTGTAGAGTGTTGTATGTCATCGCGCGAATCCGGGCAAAACGCGATCAGGAGAATCGACTTTCGGGCGAGACGACCGCAGTTCATTAGAAAGAAGCTTTGTTGGTGAATTTTCCGAATATCGATCGCGAAACAGTCTTGTGGCTCACCAGTAACTGTGAAGAAGTATGATAGAAAAATCGTAGTTTAGACATCATGCGAACAGTTGTCTATGTTATTTTAAGGTATCCCCTAACAGCTGATGTTTCAGTTTAGCTATATTTTGTTGTGTTCAGGTGATGCTTACATTTTAGACACCTCAACTATGACTTGGTTCCAGTTGACAATCCCTTCAAATCCAAGGTAAATAAACCTGTCGTACCAGCTAAAAGTTTAAGTTAATTTGAACCGTGAATATTTTAGAGAACGGACCTCTGGGGCCAGGATGATAAAAAACAGAAGCAGTTCAAAAAGAACCCCAACAAATTGAATAATTTCGAATATTGTGATTCATTTCGGAAATTTAAATTGCCTTAATCTTTCGCTCTATCAGTATGCAAATGAAAGTCAGGCTTAAAAATTGCCGAAATCGGGGTATAATCGGCCATAATCGGGCTACCCCGATGATGGCTCCTGTAGGCATATTTTCCATAATGTAGTCATGTTTTATTTATCAGCTCACCAATGACCCGGATGTGGCACACAGCCTGTTGTACATCTCTTCCTGGCGAAGTTGTAATTTTTGGAGGCTGCACTTCATCTGTGTTAGACGACGACCCGGTAATATCAGTTAACTTTACTAGTAGTCGTGATCCCATACCCTATCTGTGGTGTCTAACACTTGAACTTTCCAACACGTCTTGAACTAGGTCGTGGACTTAAATTGTAATTCTAGCGTTAATGTCCATTCTATGATGTGACCATTAAAAAAAACCCTTCCCGAGAGTTTTGTCAGTACCGTTTGCTTTTTAGAATTTTACAAAACGAAGTTGGATATTTTTTTCTCGGACTCCTTGTTAGAATGTAAAGGCCTCTAACATTGGGGACATAAAATCACTGTACCAGGGCGTCGCCTTCTGACAGCGGTGCATTCTCAACTCCGCATTATATACTTACAGCTTCTTTAGAGGAGTAATGTTATGTTTATTGTGTTTCTTTTCTCTGTTTTTTTTTTATCAAAGTTTACTCTGTTACTGTCCTCCCCAATTAATCCAGGCAATCTACTTCATTGAGTGGTACACTGGAGAGTTTTCACACTATGTGTTCTCTCTTCTTTAGAATCACACCGCCAGTATTCTGATTTTTAGATTCACGCCTCCGCGCCTGAATTGGTAAGGAGATGCTTATGTAATACGAAAAGAAAACATGTGCTTTATAAAAGAAGAGTTCAGAGGACGGTAATGAGTGTGATAGTTACGAATATTTCCAGCAAGAAGAAGAAGGAGAGGGGAGGGGAGGGAATGGCGCTATCACCTGACAACGAGAAGACAACGAAAAGTCGTCCTCCTTTTCTCAGAGCCACACATGCAAGCGAAGTCGTCGGTTTAATTCGCGATCGCTCTACTATCCAAAGAGAAAAAGAAAATCTATACCTTGGCTAAATTGTATAACGCAAAACGATTTTTTGCAAGGGTAAAGCATAAAGGGACGGAGAACTAAGAGGCAAGGGTTTTACGATTATTCAAACAGACTTACTTCCTGAATTTACATAACATATAAGCTTACCGGACAATTTTTCCCGCAGGCTGTGTGCTGATGCCATTGTCAACAAGTACTACTCCACAATATCCAAGCAACTCAAGTCACTTCCTAAAAATCTCCTGGCGTCACTATTCCTTCACAGAAGATTAAAAGCTCTTGGCAAGATATGATTATCTTTACTCAGTAGCTCAGTCTTCATCACAATCCGAGGCCCTTCAATCTAGTAACTTGGGTCCCAGAGAGAAGTGTCTTTGGTTTATTTTTTTAAGGACAAGTCAACATTGTGTTCTTGGTCAAAGCTGTTAAATTACCTAACCCCGTCTTTCTGAAACTGAGAAGCATTGAGTTTTACTTCTGTTAATGTTCGGACTCCACAATAATGTTCTATTTGTTTCTTTTTTAGATGTAAGTATTCGGTAAGAGTAAAATACATTTTAATGCCCTACAAATTTACCACTGTCGAAATTGTAAATAATGGTTAGTTATGTAAGTTAGTAAATTAAAGGTACGAAATTGTACATATCAACAGAAAAGTAATTAAAATTATAAATATTTCGTCATGGAATATTGTCATACTGTTAAGTGTCTGGGAACTCATGTTTGTTTTGGTCTAACCAAACTTGTTTCGCCAGCAAGCTCTCGGAGAAGCCCTGGTGCAGCGTTTAACCTCCCTAACCCCCGCCCTCAAGATTTTGTTCGCAAGATAGGTGATAGTAGGTCTAAACTACGTTAGCGACGCAAGCATAACGCCGCCTGTAGTTCATAAGCCCCTGGCTTCTATATAGGCTTCCTTTTCATTACCAATTTTACAAACAAATGGATAGCCTTAACCCATGTAAAGATGTGTTTAGTGTATTAAAGCGCAGCGATGACCTTCAATCTGACTTCTATAAGCACTAGAAACACCTTTTACGTTGATTCCCCAGACAAAGAAGGTAGTTACAACTCACGTATTTGTCTAGTTCTGATCGCGCGTCGTTAAAAGTCAGTAGAGACTTCAAGATCCAACGACAAGACCGCAACGAGAGCACACTTTTTTGTACATTTCTTTGCCGTCGCTGCACAAATGAGACGTAAAAATGTCTAATTTCGCGTTTTATGGAGAACGTAAACAAGCAACGACGAAATTTTATTCTTTCTGAACTTGGACATAGCTCCCTGGAATTTAACTTCCGGAGAGTTGGCCTACATTTGACAAAGCAAGTGGATAGGAATAATCGCGACAAAGACGGAAAGAACGCAAATTCACTTTTTAAGCAGCGTTCTCGTTGCCGTCGCTTCGTTCGATCTTAAAGTCCCTATTCCAGTTATGTCCGTTGAGTTGAAGATGAAAGAAAAACAATAAGAGCGCATAAGAACGCCAAAGATTCGTAGAAGACTGATTAAACCAGGTAAACCAGGATTAAAAATTATTTTAATCCACTTTGGTGCGGTTCCCAGCCAACAGCACCAACATGTGTTGTGTGGAGCTGACGCTTGAAAGAGAGCTTTGCACTCAGCACTGCAGTAAAGGACCTATGTTAAACGGCTTTGTCCGTTCATGGGCCCCACGACTATGCCATGCCGATTAGCCTCAATAAGGGCGAAGATGCCGCTGCCCGGTTGATGTGGCTGTGCACATGCGTGAGGTACTGGCCATTCAGTGGCTTGGTATATGCGTTCCCCTTGCTTTAAGTTTGTCTCGTCGACCTTGAGGCGTTCGTATAAGGCTACAAGGGTGACCAATTGACGCCTGTTGTTCCTCTTTCCAAAAGTCAAGGGCAAGCTTACTGGTGGCTTCCTTCCCTCTGGTTTTCACTAATTTAATTTTGTCTAAGGCAATGCCCCCTAGGATAATCAGCTAAGAACTGGGTCTATACCTTCCGTCTGTCATTCGGGTTCCGTCCGCGTTGTGTGGCAATCAAGAAGCTTCTGTCTTTTCCCTTAACCAGGTAGTTACAGTCTTTAAAGAGAAAGCGCTTCTGTTGGGAATCAGGAAGATCGTGTACCTCGCAGATTTGGAGGAGGCGGTACCTTTTGTCAACTGCTTTCCTGTAATTCTAGGGTGCACCATGTGCCACGGATCAATCTATCCTTTTTAGGGGTGCACGCAGACCCACGTGCGCTCTGCTTATTCTACACAGCTGCTCACAGTGGAAAGGTAACTACCACCACAGCAGTAGAAGGTAGCCTGCGCGCAGACGAAATTAAACTCTGGTTAACTCCTAATCGTCTGCACGCAGGCTAGTAGAAGGTTGATCACTTAGGGTGGCCCGATTAAGTGATAAGGTACTTGTGGACGGTGCGATAGAGGGAGGTACCGTCGACGTACCGGATTCCTTCGCTTAGGGTTTCTTCTACTTCCTCACACAACAGCACAGCGTTGGCACGACCCTCATAAAAAGCCATGGATGGCTTTGGTTGAGTGTCGTGAGCGTATGTGGAAATCATGGCTGGTCAAAATCGCGTGCAACACAAGGGCCGGTCTTAACATGAAAATCGCTCTGCCAGATAAAGAGGACCCACAACCCTGCTTGCTTTAGGTACTCTTGTTTCTATACAGAATCCATGTATAGTTTGCTTGGTGTGCTATGGGCAACAGCGGGTGGTTTTGTCCATACTGCTTTTAAAATAACCGGGGCAACTGCGCGAAAGACAGCCACCAAATTCGTAGATTCGTACCATTGTGGTGGTAAAGTCACCCTTCCTCTCTGTGGCAGCTGTATGGAAAAAGAGTTCCCTTAACTGTTGTCAAAGCGCATGTGGGTCTGCAAGTACCCTTAAAAGGACAGTTTGATCCGTAGTACGTAGTGTAAGCCGGAATTGCAGAAAGCGGTGAGAAAAGAGTACCGCCTCCTCAAAATCTACGAGGCATGCCATTTTCAGTGTTTCAACAGGAGCACAGTCTCTTATGTTAATTATTTGACTACGTAAATACCTGGCTGAATGGAAAGACGGTAGCTTTGTAAGGTATCCATCAGTTACCTGGCCCCGATTCGTTCTGGGGAAAATTTAGCAGGAGGGAAAATAGGCGTAAAGAAAACCCTCCAGGGAATTTCTCGGGAAATGACCGATCAGCTGGATCCGGCGGACGGTAGCCCCAACTACATTGTCGAATTTATCTTGTGGGCCAAAAACCGAGGTCAAGATCTGCGGGTCCACCCTCAACGTGCGCGGACGACATCTCCACAACGATAGTATGAAGCGGAAGCTCCTGGCCGAAGTCCACGAGCTGCTAGCCCAACCACGAAAGATTACTTTACCCATCCCTAATTTCATCGCGCGGGACAAAACTACGAAAACGCTGACCGCCATCCGGCTAATATAAAAGGTAGAGGGGGTAGTGAGTGTTCACCGGACGACCCTTGAACACACCCTTGGTTAATCTCAATCACCTTTTATAGAACCGAGCCTGTCACTTCTTAAGGTCACTGTTAAGATGAGTGCAGTGGCGGCGCAATCGCAGGAATGCTAGAAAATGACGTTCGCGTTTTATGGGGACGATTGCTCCGTATGTGTCAAGCGGAAACGATAAAGGATGCAGAAAGCTACAAAGGTAAACCTAGTGAAATACGTTTGGGTAAAAGAAAAACGTATATGGAAAGAGGACCACAAGAACGGATTTATCGCTGGATTTTTGCGAGGTTATCGAGCAGAAACGGCAACCAACAAAGTATACAGTGTATCAACAAGTGAAGGAGACATCCAAGCTTTGCAAAACCTGTATATTAATACGACACATTACACATAAAGAAAACTAAAAATGTATAAAAATATTTTACAGCACAGCAAGTTCCTAGAACTCCCAAGGAACCATAGTTGAGGAAGACACACGCCCAAACTTCAGCGTATGTCTCGCCGCCCTGCCATGCAGGCTTTAAGCAGGAAAATAGTTTACACTTTGAAAAATAATTCTTCCCAAATGTTAAATATCATTTCTAGTCTAAACTTGTCCACTCTCCTTGGGAGAATGTGAGCTCAACTTATGTATGTACACACTGTAAATAGAAAAAAAATTATCATAAATTGCTTAAACTTTGTTTTGGGTACCAGAAAGAACAAGAAGGAAGAGACGAAATCCTAAAATACAATTCAGCAGGCAATTTTGATGAGCTATGGGATAACTTAAAACCACGTCCAACCACCCACGATATTCTTCTATACCATGTTGACAATCGAACACAGGAAAGATTGTTCGGTAAAGATGCCCAAATAGAACAGCGACACGCATCCGAATTCATTTATCCAACTCTGGTGTCATTCAGGTATCAGATGAAACACTTTACCGCATGGTTAATACACAAGACTTACAATACAACACAATACCCACTACACCACACAATAAATTACCAACGATACAACACCAAAAAACACAATTGATGCGGAGAAGGGCTGACATTAAACTCGTGAAAAATTTTCTTCGACTGAAAACATCTCAAGATATCGAATAGTACGTAATATTGTAGTATGTCATTGAGTGATTGCATCGTCAGCGACACCAAGAAACCACATGACTCATGAACACAATCAAATGTACCAAATGTCCATTCTCTGATGAAGCCTGGTATGAAGTCCGGTGATTGTAGAACAGCATACAGAAACTAGCCTTTAGATAGAACTGAAGTCTACTTCAGCGATCCTTGCCGTAACTTTCGCTGCGTATACATTGCTGTAATTGCTGAAAATCCTAGCGAATTCAGCCAACACTTAAAAGCCAGGCTAACACTTTATCGTGAACATTTACTAAACTATATACCCCATTCCCTTTTCCCCTTCCTTTCCTTCTCAAAAACAAAACAAGGAATGGTTTGTTAAAATCTCCCAATTCACGCGCGATTTCCGATTGACCAACAGCGTATCAAGTGCCATGCGTAAAAACGCTCAAATTTCCAATAAGGAGAACAAATCTCACTTGCACGTGATCGGGTCGTGTACCTTAGAACCGCGGGAAATGTGTGCAAGTCGCGCAAAGCAAACACTTTTTTCGCAGTCCTGGCCGAAAAACGATTTTAACATTTGTTTGATTTGAATTGTGAGATTTAAAAAAGTGCATCGTGCAAAGGAAGGTGGCGGTTTGAGGGGAAATACAACCCACCATTGCCCGCAGGACTAGCCATTAAGTGCTTGATGATTCAACTAGGTATGCAACCCTACTGAAGCAAATATAGCCATTTGAGTACTTGACTTCCACTGAATCAGACTCCTTTGTCCTCCTTAACAGTCCATCTCTGAACTCAAAAATACTTAAAATAAATAATGATAAAACACTAGCAGTCCGCCAATTTCTGACTGCTCAGTTCTTTCATCAATGTTCACCATCTTGAACGCGACTCCTTTCACAAAATATTGCTGATGTATTTCTTTTGTATCTGATATCAGAGAGTGGTAGTTTGTGCATACTGGAATGTCTGTGTTGGCTCTTGAACTTTTTGGGGTTCCTAAAAAAGGCATCCAAATAGTAATATGAATATAAAATGCCCAGCACATTCTATAGAACCTTCATTAACAGCTAGGGTTCCTAAACGTCAAACCGAGGTCAAACCGCTACTTTCGTTTTCTAGGAGTGCAGCTTGATTGCCCCCCCCCCCCCCCAACACCTTTCCTCGTCGAAGAATACTTAAGAGAAGCACTGTCTTCACTTTTTCTTGGAAAATGTTAATTGAAACATTTGTTGTCAAAAAACCTGTCTCATCGGTAATGCAAAATCGCGAACAACCAAGTACAGGTAAATAATAAATAGGATCATACCGGTTCACTTGAGGATCGGCCTCTAGGAGATGCAAATTTAGAAATTGCATCAATCCAAGACTTCATTTCTTCTTCTGTACTTCCCTATAAATAAACAACGAAAAGTCGTTTGACGTCAAACCTTTATCTGCATCCTTCTTTCCCTGAAAAGGGGGGGTTAATAGAAGATGAACGGCAGATGACATTTTGAAGCTTAAAATAAAAACCAGTAAATGCAAAACGTATTTTTATCAGCACTGCTATAGCTTGTTCTTGGTTGCAAGGGCTTTTCCTTTTCCGGTTATGAGCCCCCTTAAAGATAAACCCCTCCATTTATAAGCTCTCACAAACCCCTTTACCCGTAAGAAGATATATAAGCCCAGGGCTTATAAGTAACAGTTTACGGTATTATATTAACCTTCCCATTATTTCTTACGATTAATTTAAGATCCGCCAGGATAATTACCTGAAATAAGAATGTTCTTGTTGACGTAACCACTTCAAATAAATATTCCCTGTTGTTGTCAACACTGTAATGAAAGTAAAACGCTGGATGACATATGATGACTGACATGCAATCTCATTCTGGTAATACCCGATTATTATTTTGTGGCATAACAAATGACACATTCGGGATCAATCATTTCTTCTGATCACTAGAATCTAGCTGAGACAAGCTGTAATGTGATACATTAAACTTATGAAATAAGGCTGCCTTAAACTGTTTGGATGGTCCTCCTGGTGCCATTTATTTCCATGGTACCTCTCTTTTCACTCTCCTCAAAATCTAATACCAGTGTTTCTAAATTCCAAAAGGCCTTTTGCATTAGTTGATCGCGTGATCAACTTTCGGTAAACATCATCCTCGGAGACCCAGGGGCAGCAGTCAGGACAATACAATGTTCATGGTGAAAGTTAAAGGAAACTTTCATCACGAACATTCTATCACCCCGACTAGCTGCGCCTGGGTTTCCAAGGATGATATTTACCGAAAGGTTGATCACATGATCAACTAATGCAAAAGGCCTATTTTATCTTGATGTTTAGTTCTTGGAACTACAAAAAAACACCCTCTCTAAATAACATTAGTTTAGCTTGGTGTCTGTTGGGACCCCACAGGGAGCAATAACCTTTACAATTGTGAACCTCTGGCTTCCCACAAGTGTGGCCTGGGTTCTCTCCCTTGCTCCCAGAGGTTTTTCTTCAGGCACTCCATTCTCTCAAACCTTCTCAAACCTTAACCCTCTCCTCAAAAACTAAGACTCAACCAACACTTCCAAATTCCAATTCAATCTGGAACGCACGGACATGTTTAAACTAGTTTACAAGAACTCCTACGTGATTCTTGAGTAACCAAATGATAATAATTATTTACAGTTTACAGGTTCACAATTAAATAATTGAGATTTTACCCGAGAGCTTCCCTTGCATCCTTGATGTCTGATGAGTAAATCACTTTGATAGGTTCTTTATCCTGATGAAAGAAACAAAATAAAGTCGACATTTAATGTGACAGACAGAAATTTGCCTGTGGTATTTTGCAATTTTAGGGACGACTTTACATCTTGCGAGAAACATAATAAATATGATAGGCTAATTTCTTCAACCACGGACTGGAAAGCATAAAATGTCTCCTGATTTAGATGAGGTTAAACATACTCTTTCCCTTTAACCAGCATGTTCCCAATAGGGCCTCATTAAAGAACTGTGTAATATCTGACTTAAACTTATAAACTGCTTACTGTTTCTTTCTCGTAGTATGCCAGTTTTAGAAAATCCAGCTTGAAATATCTCTTTTTCCAATTTTTAACCTACAAAGGAACAAAGTATTTAATGCTGCAGACTTAAAGAAAATGGCCAAAATTGTGATTCTGTTTGCACTTTACAAGTTAAAAATATTTGCATAAGGTCTACATTTTTTCAGGTCATTAATTTTATGCTATCAAAAAAAGTTTGATACTCAAATGAAATTTAAGAAGAGGCAAGGGGGAGAGTGTGGAGGTGGATGGGAGTGATTTTATTGCAATGTATACATTAAGATTTTGATGCATTTCTATTCTCCATAAGTATGTAACAGCAGTGGGAAATTGCATTATCATTGAGGCTGGTTTAGACAAATTTACATTTTTTGGAATGTTAAATTCAAACAAAGTTTCTCAAAACATCCTGACATGCACATGAGAAAGACAGGGAAAGAAGGCAATGCACTACCATTATACCATTTCATCTTGACAGAAACTCATAAGGGGATCTTGACCAATGAGCATTCAAGAATTTCAACAGTTATTAAATTTGTAAATAAGAGTTGTCTCAAACATACCACAGCACCCTTCTTGACCAGATATCCCTCCTTAATGGGTTTTATTGTACTGGTTGCACCAGCAGATCCTGAACGCGTCAATGAATCAGTGGACTGACTTTCACCATCGGAATCTGTTACCTGTTACCAAACAATATAATGATGCATGTTATTTGGGAAAGAAAAATAACTCACACTTTTATATATGACTGAAAAGTAACAAATAAATGTAAATACCACGTCAAATTAAGGTAAAACTTACAACTGATTCACCTCCCCACTCCAGATGCAGCACCACAATCTTGTATGGGACTACAAAAATGTGAATCCAATAACATTTCAATTTTTAACTAACCTTAGTCACAGGTGTTCTCACGACCACACCTCCAATGATTTTTGTTTCATAGCACACATGCTCTGTTTTACTATCATCAGTACTTTCCTTGGCCTGATCCTCCCCAGAAGGGTTCACTGTTTCTGCTTCTTCTGTTCTTCTTTCCTGCCTTTTGGATGGATTCACCTGCAAAATTTACCAGACACAATTGAGCTACACAATGAACAATAACATAACATAAAGTAACATATTATTAACATTACTTGTTTTTGCTGGCTCTGTCAGCAGGTAAGATGAAGTGAATCCGGTTTCCTGGTGGGCTATACTTTAATCGTTGTCACGAGAAAAGGAGAAAAGATAAAACGATTTATATCACAAATCTTTTATTGGCCACGCAAGTTTTGTTTGGTCAAGATGGCTAGAGGTTGGCTTTTTCCTTGCTTTTTGGTTCTTTATTTTATTATGGGTGGGGAAGGGGGGGCGGGGGCCTATCATCTTCTTTATCTCCCAACACTTCAACAACCCGCAAATGATTGCACTCTGATGATTTGACTTTTTGTGCAAGTTTGCTGTCTCCAGGCTACCCCCTGAGAATAGGGAGCTGGAAATTCACAGGAAAATTTTGCTAGTTATTTAAATTACATATTGACTCAACTTTTATACAACAAGTCTTAAACAGATAAAGTGAAAGAAACTCATTTAAAAATGCAGCTAGGAACAACTACATGAATAGGAGTAAGTGAACTTTTCCAAATATTGCACAAATGGAGGATTAATATCTTTGTCCACCTGTGGGGCACTTTCAAACTTGCTTTATTCAGTAGAGTGGTTGGTATGTGCTGGAGATGAGGAGATTCCTTCAGTATCTGAGAGTCATGTTAACAGTTGACACATGCAAAAAGGAACTGGCACAATAAGAATGCCCCTTATAAATTAGAAAACAAATATTTTTTGTGGCAATGACAGAAGAAAATCGTAATACCAGTATGTGAAAGGCAAACAAAATCACTTTGAGGCTTCACCTTTCTTTTCCATTATCTCAGCCAAATCAGCTAAAAATGATTTAATATCATCACAATCACATTTAAAAGGTCCTCATAGGAGGGGGGGGGGGAACGTATGTCCCTCATCTGAATGTCAAAACCTGTGATTTTGCATATATTTGAGGAGAAATCCATGTCGCTGTCGCAGTTTCAGCTCATCATTGTGTCATTTGTTGCCATTTCTGCTGTCTTATGTCGCTGTTTCAAGGCCATGTCGCCTGTTAGAATTTTAGCTGGTAACAGGGCCTCATTTAAGACCTGTCCAGTACATAATTGCATGTCAATTAAACTCACAGCTGCTTTGCGCAATGTTCTTATCCATTCCTCTGCTCCCTCCTTTGTGTCTGCTCGTACATAACATCTCTCATTGCATGTTTGAATTTCTATTATTAAATCAAGAATTAGCATAATCTTAAGTACCTTAACAGAACATTTGTACTTATCACATGGGACAGAAGAGCTCTATAATTTATGTACTGTAAGAAGTGAAAGTTGATTACAGAAACCATTAGGAATGGGCCACAGGAACAAGAAAAAAGAATTAAGGCACAGTATAAAACTACATTTCACCGTGGGTGATGGTAAAAACTAACAACATGGAGAGGTAGAGAAGGAGCTTGTAGTACAGTAAAGAAAATAATGGTCTAACACTTCCACTGTCAAACAGCCACTTACTGCCTTTGTGGGACTATAAGTTAACAGGGTTCTATCTAGGATTTATCTTTTGGGGAAGAAGTCCCAAGTGGCTGAAGGCCACGAGCTTCCTAGGGGGACATGGGGCCATGCCCCCTCCCCCCCCTCCCATAAATTCTTTTAAATGAATATGCGCTGAGATGCAATCTTGTGCATTTTGAGACACAATTTTGAGAAATGTTCCAGTGTGCGCACTGACCTCGTCGCGTCTGGATGATTTTTCCGATATAGTTACTTATACACTGTAATGATAACAACATTAATTTTTTTCAGGAGAAGCTGCTGGGCATTTTTTTTGTGGGGGGAAGCTTCTACCCCTCAAATATCCTAGATAGAACCCTGGTTAAGGGAAGAGTTTTTGCAAAGGCAGAGGGTCACAGACATAGATAGAAGAGAGAGTTATGTGTCACCAAAGGGTTGGTGGAAGGGTCAAAAAATTTTGACCTAGCTAAAAAACAGCCTTAATAGACAAAAGGGACTTACAAGACAGGTTACCTACTTTAAACAGACCAAAGGACTTGCTCAAGACCTATGGAAGATTGACTGTCTGCAAATTATGCCCCAAGATGCTACAAGAATATCAGCATGGCATGAAGACAAAATCTGTGGTTACTATGACAGTGAAAAAAGGTGACAAATCCTACACCCAGACTTTTTGCAAGACGAGAGGGGGGGTCCAACTTGTTTAAAAATATCTCCTCTACTCATTTACAAGAAAGTTCAGTCATATGGCCATTCAACAGGCATGCACAATTCACTTAAATGTAGAAAAACAATAATATTTTTTGATTTCTAAATCTGTTGACAGGTAATTGAGTGAAAAGGTCAACAATAATATGTCAATATTCTTGTTATAGTAAGTGACCAGAGAAAATGTAAGTGCTGATCTCTTGTTCAACATTCTTACAGCTTTCTGTGTTGCCTTGCCTTGATATAGGGACAATATGTATCAGTTGAGTTGGATGTGGCTTCCTTCAACTTGTTTTGACAGCAGTTTGTGACATTATAGATTCACAAAAAATGCTCTTATAGTGAAATTTATCACATCTTAATACTCTTTACACTTACCAATAATACATCCATCAGGTATTGACTTATCATCACTCTTTGATTTATCCTCAATCTAAGAATAAATCAAAGTAAGAAAGGTTTTTGATAGGTTATTACTGGAGATCTACCTAGACTGCAAGATGAAGGTGATAATAGTCTGACAGAAGGTAAGAATTTCACAGAAGGAAACGATGCTAATATTTTTGTGTTGTTTCAGTAACTAATTCCATACTCTAACCCCCAGGTGTTTTTTTGCTTTAAACAACCCCACCCCTCTGGAAACTCCAGTTAATCCTCGTTCTTTCCTTTTCAAAATTTAGCTTTTAAAAATACCCCTCTCTCCCTTCAAATTTAATATGAGCCTTCATGGAGGCGGGTATTGATATTTTCTGGAACCACACTGAAAAAATACATGCTCAACACAGCACATTTTATGCAAAAATGGCTGAAACTGTGAAAGCTAGGAAAATAACTATATTATAAAAAATAATGAAAAAAATGGTGGATTTCTGTGATTTTGTTACAAATAGTTATGGTGAGTCCTGGGACTCATCTTGTGAAAAATCATGAGACCCTGTCCATAACCAATGAGTCCCAGTTCAAAAAAACAAGGAGTCCCAAATTGAAAATGCTTCAGGGCCATTTTGTAACCAGACAGTTAATCTGGAGACAGATGCCAAAACTCTTCATTACAGTTTACTGAAATTAAAATGTAGCCCTTCTATATATAAAAAGCACAAAAAGGCTAAAAAAATACGCATCTTTAAACTTAGTAACAGCCACAGAAATCACACGAACAGGATGTTCTACCAAAAAATGTACAAGTTGATCGATCATTCTTTGCGTCCTGTGGGATGCATGCCTTGAATTATTTTGTGTCTCCGGGGATTTTTATGCGTCAGGGACGCAGGACACAGAGGAAACAAAATCACTGGGATTTACGAAAAATTAATAATGTATTTTAAATTTACATGCTATATTTAGTTGTTTATTTATAACCCACAGTACAAATAAACATTGCTGTTATTTTTACTGCATACTAAACTTTGAAAATAATGCACAACCCCTAGAGCTTACAACACAGTCTGTTTATAACAAATCTTCACAATTATGGAAATGTATATTAAAACCTTGGTTATGAGCCGGATGTTAATTTCTCCATCATAATCATCCCAGTCCAGTTCTTCTTCCTGATAAAACATAGCATTCATAAACAACGTTAAAGACTTATCAAGCTGAACTAATTAGCTTTGTGTACAGTGAAAGTTTTTGCCTCCTTTCTATGTTCCTTCAAAGCTCTTGAAGGACATGTTTTTATTGATTACAGCAAAATACATGCAGCTAACAATGTTTAGCTATCTAAGGCTAAGTCGATAATGGCAGAGTTCTCAGTTCTCATTATTTATCCCACAAGTGCTGGTGTATGCAATGTTCATGGTGTTTATATGAGGAGGCAAGCTGACCCAGTGGGTAGAATTTCATGTTTCCTGTTTCAATCAGTTACAGTGCAATAAAATAATAAGTAAAATAATAATTATTAGTGGCTTTTAAGCACCCAGTTTTGGTATTGTTGTTGAGAATCAGCTGTTTTTGCATTCTAGTACCTTCACAGTGCAAATGAAACCGCAACTGATTTAATAAGGTCGCAAAATCCTTGAGAAGTTTATGGCAACAGTGTAAACATAGAAACCACCTCTTGGCACAGTTCTAGTTCTAAAAATAACTTTACCACACAGACGTTGGTTTTTAGAACCTCACAATCAAGTACATCATTAAATAGTCAGCGTACCTAGGATTTTTAACTTGCAAGCTGCATAATTTGTTTAAGTTATACAGGCGTTAATAAAGTTTGGAAATTTTATTTCCTTCTTCACCGGCTGATGTAAGCTTATCTCCATTGAAGTCTAATCACAGCAATTTCGATTTTTACCCCTTGCTGTACAATTTAAACTTATTATAAAATCAAAGTACGTTCTCGTGAACATATTAAAAAGACGGAAGTGCTGCGATTCGAGTGGTACATAATGAGCCCCTCGAATTATGTGATAATTGAGTGAACATAAAAGACAATCTGAAACGAAATGACAAAAACAAAGCAAAACAATATTGAAAATTCTCACTTACTTTAGCATTCATAATGGAGAAATAACGAAGTAAGCATTTGTCCTCATCTAAGACAAAGTAATTACGCTGCCAATTATTATCTGCTTGTTTTCGGTGGAGGGTTCCACAAAATCTTCCTTGGGCATCTCGAAGAGGCATCTTGCATGCATGCGTGACACGACTTCACTAAGGGCGGGAAAGAGCGCTCCAAAAACGAAAAAATATATGCGCCTTACAAACTATTCAGTAGCCAGTTAGCAAATTCGGCGGTCGAAACCAAAACAAACGAGCGATTTATCTGCAAAGCGAAACTTTGCTCCATGCATGATGGTCACCGGAATTTTCTTTCGCGTGAGTCGAAGTTTGACAAGATCGTTGACTTTCGGTTCAACGTCGGCAGTCCTTTTTAGTCGATCATAGTTCGGTCTCATTCGATCGACAGTCGTGAGTCCCGCGGAAACGAAGAGATGGCAGCTTGGCTTAGAAGAAAGATTCGGGGAATTTTACTTGATATATCTGGCGTTCTTTACAACTCAGGCGAAGGAGGAGGAGAGGCTATACCGGGATCTGTTGAAGCCGTGGAAAAGTAAGCCTTACCGTGTAAGAGTTAAGACTCCGGCTCACTGCGGCTCAGGCTCCCGGAATTAACCACCATCATACTTAAGTTTGCTTTTTACGTTGAAATCAAACGTACTGTTTTTCATGTTTCAAGACGACCACCAAAAAAACATGCAGCTCCAGCTTTATAGTGATATATAACTTCCAGTAACCATAATCGCCGCTGGAAATCCTTGCTTTGGAAATGTGGGACATCCCACGACTTTTAACCCAATTTTACTATGCTTTTTCAGTTCCTGCTAACAAAATTTTTCAAACGCAAACTGTTTTCGTGTTTACAGAAATAAAGTTGATCCGAGGTCAACTAATGGCCTATCAGTGAAAAAATGAGACAATGGCAACTTTTCTTGACTTCAAGAACAATAGCAGTTATTTCTTGTGAAAGTACTAGACCCACATGTGAATTAAATGACATAACTCATCTCCATTCGTCTTACAACCTCAGGGTGGGGGGCAGGGGTTGACTTTCATGTAATGGGTGGGATGCTTGTTGTAGAATTGAAGTAAAACCCCTTAATGAAAACTGTCAGTGTGTGACTCAAACTTTATATAACCCTTTAAAGACCTCATCAAACCTCCTCTAACAGCCACCCCTCCCAAATGGCCACTTTTTTGGTGGACAGTTAACCTGCCACCTGCCACTTTCTTCTGTCCCGAAGGAGGGTCAAGTGTACCATATTATAAAAGAGACAGCCAAATATAAGGTACTGTTTTTTTTTTCCTTTTTCATGTGGGATAAAAATCATGTTTGACTGAATGCTTCTTCCCTCCCTGGGCTTTCTTTGTTTCTTCATTTTGCCCTCTCCTTCCTCATCTTCTCACACTCCTCCCTAAAAATGATACCCATTGGGTAAAAGTACTCTTAATCTGTTCCACCCACCCTAGCACAGGAAAAAATAACAGATTCCCATTTATGGATATTTTGAGGTA
>OZ037996.1:1412500-1497500 GCA_964035705.1 Porites rus | reverse complement strand
TCACTTGACTTGAGTTAGGTTTTAGTTTACTGCAGATTTTTATTCTCATAAACTCCTTATTTCTTTTTTCCCAAACGTGAATTATTTTTTATCTCTATCTTTGGGCATCAAAGGAACAGGGGTCACAAAATCACTGTACATAGTTCTCTGACCTTCTTACAAGGGTTTCTCCATATTCTACCACTCGCCCACCCCTGCACCCCTCTCTCCAAGGGAGTCCACATTTTTTAATCCAGTCTTTATCATTCAAGATAAGATAATGTAGATATACTATAGAAGTACCAGCCTACCTCTAAAGCTTGATCCAAGCAATTTGAATCAGCAACTCCACTCTTAAGCTCCTCTTCATAGATGTCGATTAGCGCTGACATCAAGTATGGGGAATCAATTCCACTACTGAACATTTCTAATAGTGTACTTTTTAAGCCTAGATATTTACTAAGTCCAGTCTTGGAGAGGACACTGCAAAAGCAAAATACTCTATGAACCATACACTCAGGTATGTGGTTAAAAACTATAGTAATACTGAAAGACCTTGAAGGAAAGGCCAGATTATTTATCCAGAAAGACCTGCAGTTCCAAAGTTACCATTCTTCATTTCTTATCATATATGACCCTTTGACATAATTTTATAATCCTGGCAGAATGTGGCCTACATATCACATGTTATTATTTCATGAACTCAGTGAAGGTTCTAGCTAAAGAACTGACAGGTATTGATAGCACAAATGCAGCAATAATTAATTTTTAAAAACACAACGACACTTTTAAGTTTGTGGAACATGTTTTGATGTTTCAAACATCATCTTCAGTCATACAAGGTAGTTGTGTAATAGATAATACCGATTTACTTGTACACTATTAGTATTAAACCTTGTATGGCTGAAGATGATGTCTGAAACATTGAAACATGTTCCACAAACTTTAAAGTGTTGTTGTCTTTTTAAAAGTTATTACTGACAGGTATTCTCTAGTGGTCTCAAGCTTTTTGTCTATCCCATGCTTTGGGCAAGAGTATTTGATATTTCTGAATTCTCAACTTCCAATTCTGTTCATATCAATAATTGCACAAATTTGAAAGAGCAAAAGCTGCAAGTGCTGTGAGTTAGCACATCTATTAACAAGGAAAGCTTCAGTTTTTCTTAAAGTATACCATAAATTTACATGGAAAAAGTAGAATGTAAAATACCCTTTAAGGAAATTCCAGGCACTTTCATTATTTGGTACTCTCTTTATTAGATCCATTGTTAATCTAAAAGAAAACAAAACAGCGATTATGCTGAATTAGAAAAATCTCCAAAAATTCCTCAACAACTACATGTAAATCACAGTGTGAAAAATATTTACTTCCTTACTTGACTTCTCGATCCACAACGTCTTCAGTAAAACCAGTGGTTTGACTAATTACAAAATATCTCTGATTCCAAGCTGAATTGTTTCTTAGATCCTCTGTCAAAAGTTTATCTACATAATCCAGTTCTCTCTCCCACAAACCAAACTCTTTGATGACCCACTGTCGATGTTGCCATGCATGATAGTTCTTTGCATCCAGTTGTAGAATGTCTTCTGTGAACTGTAGCTCATCACGTGGGTCCTTGAGCCATTCAACTATGACTTTTCTGTGATACCTGTGAAAGAAAAACAAGAAGTTGTAAGGCTGATCTTTTGATCATAAAAATAAGACAAAAAGTGTTAAGAATTTTTCACTTTCTTAACCACAAAATGTCTATCCCACAGATTTGATAGCACCATGGCCCCTTCCCTCCCCTTGCCCAACCAATTTTCAATACGCCGATTCAGGAAAAAACCGGAAGTTGCATGGAAGCGAGGCCTAAGGGCCCTTCGGCCTTTGCGGCGCCTGGCGATAAAAACAAATGGTTGTCGAAAAAAGTTTCAAGACCTAGTAAGTAAATATTGAAGTGGTCAAATTGATACCCGAAAAAAGAACGGGAGCTTAAAAATTTGCAGGTTAAAAGTAAACCAGGTAAATTCTGATAAAAATGTAGAAGAATAAACCAAGGCAGTAACAAGAAAGTCCTTTACGAAAGTTAAGTTTAAGGTGAAATGATTTTATAACTTTACAAACCGACCGATAGATACGATAAATTCATTTGTTTCCCGGCCCACAGAGACAAGAACCTTAATGTTATGTCTGAAAATAGAGATAAAGGTTATGATCCTGATCCAGGCAAAGGCTTCACCAGGCCCATCTCCAGTGTCACTGACCGATACCCTAGGTCACCGTAAGGATTGCGGCAAGATTACTGAAAAAATCTCTCTCTACGCATACAATTGCGGAAATGTTGTACATGATCTTGATCATGAAGTATCTAAACCTGTTGATAACTACGTTGTTTACGTTAGGCCAGGGCTTTTTGTTGTTCCTCCTACAAAAAATATTGTGTCAAATATAAAGCACGTAGGATTGTTAACCCAGTTGGAAAACCCAAACTTATGACTAGCCGCGTATGATTTATTATGTCCTGCTGGTAGGAGCGGCTGCAGTTGCCATGTCTTGGCAGTTAAATGGAAATTGGATGAAATGTCATGGAACAATGAAATGAAAAATCAATGCGAGAATGACGTTCCCTGCACTTCTTAGTCAAGAAAATGGGGAATTCCAGGTAGATGAATAGTGGGACATTAGCGGTCAATCATGGCCTTAAAGCTTATCAAGCCAAGGCACCATGCATATCACCAGGTCATAAGAGGAGGGGCGTGTTGTCTACTTTTTATGATCCCTGGCGTTTGACATTGAGAAAGTTAGACCCCTATGCTGTTGAAAAACTCAAAGTGAACATTGTCAGAGTTAACAAAGGTCTTCCCTTTTAAAAGATGAATCCCAATGCTTCTGATATAGTACTTGTGAATTCCCTAATTGAAATTGCTGCTAAAGGATTTGCTCTACAAATGGAAATGAAAGATTTTATTCACATCTGTTTCATCGAAAGACAATAGTACATATACCTCTTTTCTCCAACCAAATCCATGTTTAACAAATACAACAGTGTCTCAAGTCAATTTAACAGTCACAGCCAACAATACACACAGACAACAGCTGATGTGACCACAAATCAATTTCATGATATCATGTGTCAAAAAAAAATACAATCTTGTCTCACTGAGCCAATTAAACACAGTCAACAATACAGATACTGTAATTTACCTGAAATTGAACACAAATCATTTAATAGATCAGCCCTTCAGCATGGATCAACAAGGAATTGTTTCAGCAGCAGGTACCTTTTACTATGGCATCATGGAAGGAGAAATTAGTACACCTTTAGAACTTTTTTGACCAATACATTTTACCAGAATTAGCATACCTCAGGCTCAAGTTTGGCCTGTGGTATGACCTCAAGTTAAGATAGTTTTTGTAAATCAAGCAAGTCGGCTTGGGTTATTGTTAGCACAGGTCTTTTATTCACTCTGATCCTACATGTGAAGAATCCCTTATTATAATCTGTCATGTCACAACCTGTAACAAATTTAATGTTTGCACACTAACTATTAATTGTGTGTGATATTATACCTTATATCCATTTCCTTCCCGCCAAAAGTAAAAATTTGAAAAATATTTTTTCCAGGTGTATTTATTTTTTGGAAAACGTCGTCAATATTCACTTGAGTGACATCTCTCACACTGCTATAATACGTTAGACGGGAAACGCTTGGTTCTATAATACTTCCAAAACGCTAAACGTAAAGTAAAGTTTCATAATCTCAAAACCCAGTGTAGACTAAATGAATATCATCTGGGTTTTACAAAATGCGTTCCAGACCAAACGTGAAAAACTACTGCTTCTTCCTTAATCCTTTTTAAAGGATTTCCACTTCTAAACGTTTCGCTTCAACAATTTGTTCGATCGCTGGAAGACCTATGAATTAACAGCTTGTACTTTATCACTCGATGACGATTCTTCTGACCTTTTTTTTCTCATGGGATACTTTTCCTTATGCCCCCGTTATTCTTTAACATTTGATTTGGCTGAAGACGAAGCAGAAACAGAAAAGGATGCCTCCTGTTTTTAAGTCGACCTTTCTATGACCGGCGAGACTAATTCTGTAGTCGTTTGGTACGAAATGCTCTGAACAACAATATTCCTTTTTCCCATCTTCTACTTGATTCAGGATCTGATGAAGCTTTTTTGGTATATAGGTGAGATCCGGCCGATTTTCACTTCGATTATGTTATGTGGGTGCAGCACTTGTCTTATTTTGGTTACAAGAATCTTGTTGTTACGTCGCCATTTTAAGTGTGAGGGCCCTTAGGCCTCGCTTCCATGCAACTTCCGGTTTTTTCCTGAATCGGCGTATTGTATCAAGTCGGGAACAGAAATGATCCAGCCGGACTTCAAGATTGCCTTTTGTGGAGAAGGTGGGAGAACTTGTAGTTGTTCGTGCTTTTAAGAGCTTTATCTTGAAACTAGACATGGCAGTAAGTCCATTTTTCTTAACATTTTTGTCCAAGATTGTTGACACAATGGCTGTCAGGACAGCACTTAGAGGCTGTTTTGAGAGATGCTCACTATATAATGGAGAGCTGGACTCCAGTTTATTAATTTACAAACAACAGGGGTAGATCCAGAAAGTTCAGAAAAGGGAGGGGGGTAGGACTCTTGGCAGCTGTATATATACCTTTTTTTTAAATTTGAGAACTCGTTAAAATTTATGCGAAATAATTTTCACAGACAAAAGGGTGGCCCTGGTTCACTTGGCTAATGGTCATTATGAGCGCAAGTAGAAGTCTAGTTACTAGTTAAGAGATGGATGGCAAAATTCTGATGATCACAGACTGAGACATGATAAAAATTAAACCAATGGTGGCCTAAACTGGTTAGGGTAGAGCTGTCACTAAAATTTCAAGGTACCACGTACGTATATACATCTAGTAGTTGGGGAATGAAAGGCTAGGAAGTTCTTTGGTTCTTTTTTCCTTTTTTTTTCCTATAAAAGAAGGAATTTTCCCCAGCTGCCAGCCATTAGTGACAGCTAGCCCTGGGTTAAGGAATTAAAATCTGCAGGTCCTTGCTGACATAAGTGAAACCAAGGGGTGTAGTAAGTTCCACTTTTAGAAACTTAAGAATACAACTCACCACACTTGGTAGTTCTTTGGTTGCTCTTTAATGACTTGTCCTACAAATTCCAACTCGCTGTTTAAATCCTTATTCAAAGACTTCAGCAAAACACGACGAAAATGCCTTTCAACAAGTGAAAAAATACATTGATAAATCTCTCCATTTGGCATCATCCCTCCATTTAAAATATCTATACAGGTTAGTGCTGCCCAACAGAGCCATTATTTTCCAACTTTTGATCTCAAATAAGGTAGTCACAGTTGACACAATAATTTCCAGGACAAGGTGTATTAGTCATTTCATAAGTAAGTTGAGTATGATCGTCCAGGAGAACATAGTCCTGAATAGGACTGTTGTTGACAATGACTCACATTTCAGCAAGCTGTGCGGTAATCAAATGAATGACTGGACAACCAACAATTTGACTAACAATAAACAACTGTTTAACTCTGACAATACACGGATTGAAACACACCAATGACTTTTCCTTTGGAGTTCTACTTAAATGATAAAGTTAACATTGAAATTCAAAATGGACTTTCAAGGTGTGTGCAAACCATGATTTGATGCTCTGTGAAACCTTAACAAGAAGTGTCTGGGAATTGACGGATATCAAACTACCATTCTGTCAAACACTTGCAGATTACTACTAGAAGAAGGAGGGGAAGAGGCCGGCTGATTCTTGAGAGGATGTTATACCAGAACAAAAATAACTACTTTAAAAAGCACTAACCATACAGTATAATTGGCAGCATTAAGACTTATAGCATCTTCAGTCAGTTCAAGAGCACGATCACTTCTTTCATCTTCTAGCAGAACAGCCCTGAAGTAGTCAAACACGTCTTTAACTGAAAATATCGAATAACATAATATTATCATGGTTACGTTAAATGAGGGAGTAGTTGCGTTTTTCTTCTCCCCCTTACCTAACTTCCTGCCTGCCACTTCCCATGCCTGAAGTTATTAAATAATTTCCTGCTGATGGTTCATGTAAATAATATTTTAAGTAACTACATGAATGCCCATTCTAGTCTCAAAGTCTTAGATTTTCGGCTACTAGACTAAAATCTGAGACTTTGAGACTAGAATTTATTTTTTAAATATTGTAAGTGTTTTGAATCTCACTGGGAGCCACGCTTCACTAATTCTACAAATACAAACAAAAAATGAAAAGACTAATCTGACTAATGACTAAATCAATAACAACTAGGTGTAGCTTTATTACTGACTAAACTAAATAACGGACGGATGTCAAGTAATGAGCTGAAAGGGCGGTTGTTTCACAGAGTGAAACTTAGAAGCAGCTTAAGAATTCTCTTGCTTCGGCTCTAGTTTCAGGGCGCTACATGAAAGAGTTCCTCTAAAAGCGAAGCTTCTTTGATAACTCCAGTATGTGCCGTGGGGAGAAAAAGATTTTGATCAGAAGTTTTTAAATTGTCCCCGGTACACACAACTGTCGTTTAATTTGGGGTTGCATAGACTGAAGCCACGCACAACAACGTGAAAATTACCGATACTTACATTTCTCAGAGTAGGCAATTCTAACTACTGGATAAGGCCCATCATCTTGCTCAACAGGAGTGACATCCTTCCATTCTTCTCGATCACGATAAAAGACAAAATCTGTTTCAGTACAATCTTCATCACCTGAACTCTCCGCCATCTTGCTTTGCTTGCTCTTACTTGGTACCAGTCTTGCACGCTAATAATGGGCGTAGCCGAGGCGTGCCAAGGCGTGCGAGGTCATTCGAGGTCAAATAATTTTGACAGAAATAAAGTTCATATTTTTTCTTATAAAATGCCGAAAAACAAATAAAACTGTGTAACAGTTCTGCCAAAATGACGAGCCAACTTATGAGAGTCCATGATCTCATTCTGAACCACATCAAAGGGTTTCAACTGATCACCATCAATCAAATTTTGAAAAGTTGTTAGCCTCAGTGAAAACTTTTTACAAATCATCTCTCTTTCTTGTAACTTCAAATATAATGCTTAGAAGACAAATTTATTTATCACGAAACTGTGGGTTTGCAGGAAAGTGAGTGAGAAAATGCTAAAGAAAATGGACAGGACTGCCATTATGACACAGTCCATTTAATTCCTTCGACTCAGCGAAAATTATTAAAGCACATTGACAGGTTAAATGGGGTCGAGCATCCTGCATAGATGGGGAAGAAAGGAGGTTTTATAAGATAGAAAGGACTAGGAAAAGGATCAATGGAATTATGGAGGGTCGAAGTTCGAATTGACTGTGACTGAGCTACGCCTAGGTATCAACAGCAGGACACTTTCACTAAACACGTAAACGACCAGATAAGGTTGCCGATTTTCATCAGGCCCATAACCAGGATTTTATATGGGGGGGTGCTAACGAGACCAAAGTGGACCAAACTACCGAAATGTATATTTTATTGTCTGATCCGTTTATTTAGGAAAGTAGCAATACATGAGAAATTGTAATGGCAAAGTACACGGTAGGAACTGAATATTACATTTGTCGAATACAACTGTTTGAATAAAGTTATAAAGGAGTAATTTTAACGCTGTCGAATGATACATCAAAATACTGCGGAACTAATCCCTCAGAATAATCCCGAGCTCCAGCCTCCGTGGGTGTTTGGTGGCAAACAGATTTATCACCTCATCCAAAACAATTTTAACTTGATAATGTAAGTGCATTAGTGCGAGGGATGACAGCCTTTCCTGGCCCATGCATGCCCTGTTATATGTATGCAGCCGCCTTAAAGAACTCGCACTTCTTTCACATTCACAGCTCATTGCAGGGATAGATACGCCACCAAATTGCCTTGACCGAGATTGCGTGGGAAGACGCCGTACAGGGACTAGGCATGGCAATGTCTACCGCAGCATCAGAGAAAAACAGGGAATTGTTGTTTATCGACAACATGTTTTACAAACAGTGACATCTCTGCGTGTTGTTTCACTAGTATTTCGAGGGCATGACCTCCTGAAAATCACAAATAGTAATCGCCAGCAAGAAGCCAGAGTTTTGCTATGGAAAAAAACTTGATTATTTGAGAGAGCGGCGGAAATGGAGCCTAGGTCTAGGTCAACACCTAAAAGGCGCTTGGCCTAACGTGCGTACGGAGTCAAAGGTAGCCGGAAAATAAAAAAAGCAACCATAAGCGAGTTTAGCACCTTCCTTAAAATAAACAAATCTAGGAAACAATTTCTTTTACGGTTAACTCTTTTTTACACTATTTACCGCTACCGGTTAAAATTTTTCAATTTTTACGGCTATCGACTAAATTTTTGGCCGCTTTACGCCTATCCCTCTTCTAGACCCTCTTTGGAAAGAGATCATCATCGCACTCCTTAAGAGCTTTGGCTGCTGTATTTGGCCTGTGCAAAAGTGTGCGCACGTTAATTTCATCTTTCATATAGACACGCTGGAACATCTGTGCGCTCATTGAAATGTTCTGAATGGCTCGGGCTACTAGAGTGCAGCTGGTCTTATTTTCCCAGTGAATACACTACTGCTTTTTCCATTCTTTGATTTTGTTTAAATATCACTGTTAAGTTTGAAACTTCAGTTTAACCGACTGCACTCCTTAAACTGGATATTGAGTATCAAACTGCGGACCTTTGAGGCCTGTGGGGGGGTGCGAATGCACCCCGTGCACCCCCCCCCCCCCCCTGGTTACGGGCCTGATTCATAACCTGATTTCAGGAGTTTCATTTCCTTTTGTAAAGAGAGGACAGGTGCCCTTTGGAATTCCCTGGTCCCAGGGTAATTGTTGCGAAGCAGCTACAATTTAAAACAAAAAGACCTCTGGAACTAGGGTACCAATGGACTAAAATTGCCCTTAACCAACACACTGTTTCACCTGTCGAAAGACCGCAAGAAGCCTTCACTTACTTCATAAACTCAGTACGAAGATCTCCATTATAGTAAATATGGTTTTTATTGCAAATTATTGTAAATTGCTTTTAAAATGTACATCATGTTGTTGAAAATTCCTATCCACAGTTAAATTTATAAAAATATTGTGTTACTGAGATCCTAGATATTTAGCTGGTGTTTAGGTGCTAGACGATAAATTACTGTGCTAGGGTAACAGACACGAGGAAGACCCTTCGTGTATACTAAAGAGGCGACTAAAAGTAATTACAATGCTATTAACACATCTACAATGGTCTAAGATTAATTGCAAGTCTGCCCTAGTACTCAGGGCCTGTTTACAAGGAGGTGGTGGACCCCAGGTAGGTGAGGTAATCCTCTCTTACCAATTCTAGCAGAGGGGGCACCCCCAGCTCCCCCACTCACCTTTGGCGGGTCACTTCCCCTATTATGTAAACGTTATGAAATTATTCATTCGAGACTTGGAGCAATGAATCTAACTTTCCATTTTAGTAGCAGGCTATGTAAAAACACTGTGATTATCTGCGCAACAAGGGACGATTTAGATCTAGGTGCGATCTAGAAGAGACCTGCGCATTTTAGAGGTATAAACCGGTTGTGTTCATTCTTCGAGAGATAAAATGCCTATTACAGTGAGACTGTCCGTAAATGTCCAAGCCCAATACAGTACCGTAGATACCACCGTTTAGTGCCTCGTACTTCAAGTGTTTCTTGTTGGTGCGAAAACTAGCGTTGGTATCTGTTGTGTCCTAGAGTGAGATTGTTTAAAGTCTTTTTAACCATCTGATGATAAAAACATTTGCAACACCAAGTAAAGATGCGCGAAGAAGAATACAAAAACTGCTTCCATTTAAATAAATCAAATACACCATACTATATCACACGGTTTAAAATAGGTAACTATCTGTTCTTTACAATTTCATATTTATAAATTCAGTGAAAGTGACTTTGTCCTCTCCATTTCCGTCCAGTTCAGAAGGCCACTGAAATCATGCGTACATCTGAATATTGTATGGGTAGCAAGACTGAGGCGATCTCCAAATATTACAACGCAATAAATGCCTATCGAAAGATATCTTTGCTTCATGCTTATTTCATATTAAAAGGAGAGAGCCTCCGTCCAATTAATAATAAACATTAGTGATAAACATGAAAAATTTCTTGAAACTGAGAGCAGTGCAGTTTTAGTAAACAGTGCAAAAACAAGGAAATAAAATGAACACCTCCTAGGTAATGGGGCAATATCATTGGCTAATTAACAATTGAAATACATAAGAACCAATCAGGTGCCGAAAACTTTATTGGCCACCATTCTATGAGGTTGCGGGTGACACTGGGTAGGTTGTGTCGAATTGAACCTTGGGAATGTTTTGGGGACGAATTGTGGTCCAGTAAACTTTTGTATTTTATTAAAGTGTAATCATAAGCGAATTTTCTCGTTCAATGCGGAATTTATTTGCACTCGTGTGTTTTTAAAAATCTCAAATTGTATTTACCCAAATTTCGATACTTTTTGAAAAGCACACTCGTGCAAATAAATTCCAAATTGAACTCGAAGTCGATACCAATACTTATCATATGTAGTTACTTAACTTGAGGTTTGCAAACCTGTAAAAAATTGATGTTCAGTGACATGACTTTTTTGTAGTTAAAAATCAACATAAAAGAGAAAATGAAAACTCGAATGCAGCCAATCGAATAAAATGAACCTCCCATGAAACTAATCAGTAGAGGTCAAATCGAGAAAATTTTCGCCATATTTCCGTCTCAAAACAAAGGTACGTCTAATATATTGTTGTGCGTTTACGTGGACGTGAAATTATCTACACGTATGGGAACAACTACAGCTGTCTACTACGAAAAAGGAATTTACAAAAACGCAGCATGGATGCCTAGCTATTTTACTTAAAACGCGACCTGCGCAGAGATATACGATCTTAAAGACTACAGATATAAACTGAATATTGGATCGACAAATAAGGCCCCAACTTAACATGGAGGACAAGTTTCTAACCCCGTAATGGCAAATTATTTCTGTGAACTTGTAATTGCCAACACGGTTAACAATGGCGTTTCGGTTAAAAATAATCTAAATTTTAAGAGTTTGTCGTTTGCGATCCACATTTATCTCCACGAACCTAAACCATCCTTTATCATTCATAAATTAATATTACCTCGCTAAGATTTTTCTATTTTTCCAAACCAATATTTCGAGGTTTCCTGCGATCTCAAGTTGGTTGGTCCCTTGCAAACTAATACCTCACAATAACGTGACAAAGCTCTGTTAACAAACATAGCAAGACGCGTTTGGTCTGAGATCGGTTTAGAATATTGCATAACTACTGTATAAGACCCTGTTATTGCTTTGGTATCACTACGATTTCCATGACGTCTTTGGACTTGTTGTTGTAAGACCTCCTGATGATGTCAACTGCTTCTGCATGCGTGACATCTTGAAGACTCTCACCGTCAACAGACAAAATCTCGTCACCACTCTGAAAGCAAGCAATTTGAAGAAAACTCAAAGTGAGAAAAAAACCTTCTTCAGATACCCGCTGGTTTACTGGCCGGAAATTTGCTTATAGAGATAGACGTTTACGTTAAACTCTGGGAACAACAAAAATAACGAGTAAAAATTACTAAAGAGGCAAGGAAGCGTGGAATTAATTGGTGCAATTAAGCACAAGAAAGTACTGAATTAGCTGAAAAACATGCATTTGACGAGCTCACACACAAAGCGCGGGAAAAAAGGAAACCGGTGGAAAATCTTTCAAGCGCGGGAAAGATTCAGAGGGTCACGGGAGGGGTGCTAAGTGCAGGAAAATATCAACCTCGTTCCCAGGTCACTTTCTCTTTCTTCCTAGAGAAAGTATATCGGGAGCCACGTGATCAGCCGCAGCCAGGGTCTTTCGGGTGCTTCCTTGAGGGAGGAAGAGATAGGACTCTGGGAACGAGTTTGCGGGGAAGAGGGGACCCTTTACCAGTATCAGGAAAAACTGCACACAAAGGTGACTGATGTTACTGCAAGCCACAAGAAAAAGTAGACATAGCACTAGTAATAACTAAACGTTAGGGACTATGTGCGGTCAAACACTCTTGCTCCCACAATGAACTTTTCGAAAGTTTCAAGGGACTACGAGTTATAAAAAGTCCAAACACGTGTCATCAGATTGCATCCTATTCATTCTCAGTGGAGGTCTAAAGGAATCCTATGCTGGCTACATGCATGCTGCATGCACATACCAAATAGCAACCTGGCACAAGTTGTTCAAAAGGTGGATAACGCTCTCCGCTGGATAAATCTCTATCCAGTGCATACTACAATTGGTTCCCCTAATACTTACCCTCTGGATAGTGATTTATCCGGTGGGTAGCGATATCCAGCATTTCAACACCCGGAACCCTGGAGATTAGGATTGGGGGGCTCTTTTGGTCGTCCGCAATATCTGTGTTAACATTACTTCGTTGTTTTTGCCTTTGGCTAATGAAACCAAAACCTTATTAAAAAGGATCATCCTACCTTGAGTCTTCCGTCATCAGCAGCAGCACCACCTGGGAATATTTTCTCAACTCTAACCTCGGGTTGGGTTTTCGAACCTTTTCCGCCTGAAATACTTATACCTACAGTGGAATAAACAAGACGTACAGCTAGTTAGTACCTGTACGAGACCAACTATATTAACCTTTTGTCAACTACACCTGTCACTCCCACCACTCTAGATTAAGAGTGTAATTAAATGCGAAGCCAAAAACTTACGACAGAAATGGAAAGGATCCAATAAATTTAGACAAGAGCCATAATGGCTCTTGGTTTAGAGCCCCACTAAAGCAAAGGCCATTAGACCGAGTGATATGTTGCCACACGTTAGGTCAAGACGGCAATCCCAAAACTATTTTTCCTTTTTGTCCATATCCATTACAAAGCAACCGAAGTAATTTAACCTGTGTCGGAAACGGCCTAATTCCCCTATATAGAATATTATATCGAGTTCTCTTTCAAGGTCTCGAGTGACAAGTCCGGCTGCATCGCAAACTAAGGTAATTGCGTTGGGAAAAAAATTTGAACTTCCATTTGTCCGCGCCTTACGAAGAACCACCGTTAATAATAACATTGCATGCTCCAGGGGGAATTTTTGTCTGGTTAGGGCCGTGGAACGGAGAAAAGCGATTTCAATCCAGAGTCGTTTTTTTAAAAATCAGAAATCAGAAATCCGAGGATGCAGAATACCAAGAGCCATAATAGGACAATGTCCTATTATGGCTCTTGAGAATACCCCAATCCAGTCTAACAAAGTAGACCGGGCATGCCAGATTTTAAGACCCTCTAGTAACCAGAATACCCTGGCTCCAGAGGTCCGTTCTTGAAATTTCCACTTCTCCTGTATCGTGATATCCGATATGGGAGATTGATACGGTTATCAATTTAGATTTAGACCTAGGATGAAATAAACCGTGCTCATGGTTTGAAAAAGCTTCCGAGACGAGGTTATTTTTTTCTCTCTCGTTGCCGCGGCTTCGCCGCGAACTATCTCGAATTAGATAAGAAAAAATAACCTCTGGAACCCAGGGAACTAAAAGAGCGGCTTGTTTCAGATTATATATTTATCATTAAAGTAGCAAACGATGAATCACTGACCTAAACTCGTTCTTTTTTTCGAAAGAAGAATCGTGATACCAGCTTGCTGGTTAGAAACAGCGATCGAAGGAACAGGAATTGATAAACCAGCAGTTGGCGACATAGGTGTGTTAAGTCCTTCCTCTTTATCGTCGTCCCTATATTCCACTGATACCCGATCAGGTACCAACAGCGAGTTTGAAGGTCGAGGTTTCTCGTTATCATTTTCGTCATGTTTAGGAGTCCTGGATAAGCTGTCATTGTTGACCTGGATAACAGGAACATCAAACGATGCGGGCGAGTTATTTGTCGAAGCTGAAGACATGTCTCTGACTGGAATTGCGTCCATTGTGTAGTTCGGTGGTAATGTAATGATAGCGTTTGGATTGTGTGCTGTGTTACTCCTTGTGCTACGATCAAGAATGCTTCCTCCGAGCCAAGCTGTTTGTGCTCGCCTCTTATCCATCTCTTGTTTTTCCTGCTTTATTTTCTCCACTTCTTCTTTTGTTTTTAATTGGAAACTTCCTCTACTGTCTGTAAAAAATATGCATCACTATTAAAAAGTTTCCGTTTTTCAGTTAAAGCTTCGGTAAAACGGGCAACAAAAAACATGCAACTTGTCTTGCAACATTGCAGCAAAACGAGTTGGAAAGCGATGTTGCGCGTTTTGCCACTCACGTTCAAACCTGTGAAAATAGGTTTTCTGTGGGTGGTAATACGCGCAACATCGCTTTCCAACTCGCTTGGCAGCAATGTTGCAAGAAAAGTTGTATGTTTGTTGTTGTCCGTTTTTCAGTACCTTTACGACCAGTACTATCATTTCACTACACAAAGTTTCCAATTCAAAAACATCCTGGAAAGCATTGTGCCTAAACTGTCCAGGTTATAAATTCGCAGAATGAAAATTTAGCGACCGATGTTTAGATGAACTCTATGCTTTGTACCAGTAAAGCAGATCTCGGATAATCTATACAAGTCGCGGATTATCCAAACAGCCCCGCTTTTTTGCGTAGATATGAGTTGTTACATAAAGACGAGTTAAGGTTTAACTGCTCTAAAACTAAAAGTTATTAATCCTAATTAAATAAAAAATAAGCTTGATTTTTTTCAGGTGCTTTTAAGGCAGAACCAAAGACCTTATAGCTAAACTTACATTATTAAATAGACACAAATATGTAGTGTAGATGGTAACATCGTTCTCCTCGTCAATCAAGCCTTCTCATGAACGATTTTAGGATCAAATTAGCTCAGGTATTACATTACTTTAGAGCGAACATCTCTCCTTCACTTAACTAAGAATCGAGTACAAACCAGAGATTCCTTCTTAGCACAATCAAATTAGTATAAATATTTTACTACGGAAAAGGAGTTCCAAGAGGTGACAAAAAGCTCTTAATAACAGACCTTCATAATTAATACATGTAAAACACAAAATTTTAACACTGGTATTAGATTGTTTTGGCAAAAATAATAATGTATGAATATATCAGTAGCCTTGTTGTTTTGAATAATAAAGTGTTCGTTTTGTCCACTATAAGGGAGCCTTAAGCAACGGCGTTTTTGAGCGACGTAAGTTAACCGGAAGTAAACTTTTTTCATTCTTGGGCAACGTCTTCGCCAAAATTTTCGGGCAATTTGTCTGTATAAGAGTAAGGAAACATGGCAAAAAGAAAAAATGTGGTATCATCAAAGCATATTACACGATAAAAGGCCTTACTTTCGGTTGAAGTGCGTCGCTTTAAAACGCCCCCGTAATAAATTATCACAGCTCGTTATACGTATTGATAGCATTGTCAATCGTACCTTGGATGGCGGCTACAAGCTGCCGCTTGGGTTTTTCCATCACAGTCGGTATTATCGTAGGTGAACCTTAAGAAAAAAGCAGACATCATTATCATGGACATATTGCTACACGCGTCAAAACTTTACGGCAGGGAATACATTCAGATGAGAACATTATGCGCTTGCAGATAATTTAGTTGTTTTTTTTATGGTGTCCCAATTCCATCCAGCTTTTAATACTGCATGCACTGTTAAAAGGGAGGTTCTTGTTGTTAGGAAGTCCCCATTTTGCTTTCGGCTAAAAATCCTTCACCACATCACTAAACAGGCAAAAAAGGGTAAAACACTTATACTACAGAGACATACTACAGTGTTTCTCCTCTTCTCAACCCTGCCCTCTCCGTTTACGCGTGCCTGCTACCAAAGGTACATTCAAAGTTTCTTTTTCCAGGACGACTGGATTTATCCGAAGATTTAAGGGACCAGTCATAATTTAAGTTGGAGGGGGGGATGAAGGAGAAATTGGGGGGCCTTCAATTTTTTTTGGATGGAACATGGGGGGCCTTAAAATGCCAACAGATGACCTTGGGGGGGGGGGGAGGGGTCTTCAAGTTTCTTTTAAGTAGCATCCCTACTGAGCAGCACAATGCTTGAGTATTAAAGAACCTGATTTTGATTCAGTTTTACACAAAGTCCTATATTGTGTAATACTAAAACAATTTAATCAGCATTTTGACAAAAAGATTTAATGCTGATATAGTAGGTGCATCAACACAGCATCCATTATTGTGTAACACTGAAACAATTTCATCGGCATTTAACAAATGATTACGTGCATAAAGTTATGTTATGCAATCTCACTATCCGAATCATTATTTGTAGATGAGGTTGATGTGGACTCACTGTCTGTGTCACTGTCAAGGTTGTTGCTATTAGAGCATGTACTGCTCATATAAAAAGCAGTAAAATTTCGCTGATTATCTTCTTTCTTCCTTGAAGCGGTCCAGTCGGCCTCTAACCTTTCGATGGCTTGTCTTATCTCAGTTATAACACAATCACTGATATATCCATGCTCTATAAGCTGTTTGAGAGGCTCTAGGTGAAATCTCTTTCTCAGTTTAGTGTGAAGTGCTTCTCTGTTGTAAGTTGGCACATTCGAAAGTGACAGTGAGTAACAGTAAGAACGGTAAAGTAAAGAAAATGTTATTTGTTATTACCATTTGGGTATTATGTAAGAAAGGGGGGCCCTTAAATCTTTTAACATGATTGAAGGGGGGGGGGTACCCAAAAAACATGGGTGCTATTAGTAGGGGTCTGAAAATAATTTGGGATAAAAAACAATTTCTCCTCCACCCCCTCCTCCAACTTAAATTATTACTGGTCCCTAAGAATGATCTAAAGCATCCTCAACCCTAAAGACAGCCTGCGAATACAGCTGTCACTGTTCGCACCTCGCCGCAAGACAGCTGTATTCGCAGAATATTTCAAAGATTTCCAAAGTTGTCTCGAAAAGGGACCTACTTGTGAAGATTTCCGACATGAATCTCGAGGAGAGAATAAGGGAATTCCTAGGTGAATTCCTATTGCTTTATAGACGACCACTCACCGGGTACACAACTGCTGAGGTATTCAAGTGCCTCCTTTTCATGAGCGGAAACCATGGCATCAAATCTTCCGAGATCATATGGCAATACTAACGTCCTTTGAAGGAAACATTATCAAAAATATTAACAACAAGTGGAACATATAAATTGGGACTGCAGATGACCGTAACAAAATCCGCTCAAAAACGCGCCAAACTGCCAAACCACGGGTTCCTATCGTCCAATCAGAGAACAGCATATTTTTCTCGCCCCAAAAATATTCACCTTGAACGCAGCAAAAACAACGCGTCGATAAAACTACTCAATCAGTAATGTAAGTATAATTTTTAATTAGTTACAGCTATGAAATAGAAAGTAAACTCATAAATTAAAGGTGTTATGAGTGGTAAAATAACTGCAGCAGCAGCAGCAGCTTTTCGTCACGTTTTCTCACCTTATATCTCTCAACAAGAGAGCTTTCTCGGGTCTGTCCAGTATCGCCAGCAGTTTATTTACAAGGGACTCTACATCCGAATCTTCTTGGTACTAAAATAAAAAGATCATGGACCTGAGTTTCTGGCTGAAGCACAAAAGGATATGGTTTTAAAAGTATTACAACGAAACTTAAACATAAGATTTAAAACTTCAATTCTGTTGATTTTCCCGAGGTCATTAGTTCGTCCCAATTGGCAGAATTTAAATATATGAATTTAATTGAGGTCGATATACCGTAAACTGCCGCTTTATAAGTCCTAGGCAGGCTTATACATAAAATTCGTAAGGGGTTTTAGGAGGGATTAGAAACGGAGGGGCTTTTAACTGGACTAGAGCTATAAAAGCAGTGCTGATAAAAATAAGTTTTGCATTTACTGGCGTTTTTTAAAAGCTTCAAAATGTCATAATAAATCAAGTTCATTTCAATACATTTGGAGGGGGTTATACCTGGGGTGGGGGGGGGGGGGAGCTTCTAATTGTATGTATTTTTTGTGTACAGTTCGAAGGGCTTATAACTGGGAAGGGGTTTATAAGGAGAGAGCGGGGCCGGGGAAGGCTTATAAGCAGCAGTTTACGGTGTTGTACAAATGTAGTGTTTCTTTACCTGCTTAATATGTCTTATAACAGCATTGTATTCATCCACCACTAGAATCTTCTTTGCCTTTTCTTCTGTGTAAAGTAACATCTGCTGTCTTGTTGATCCACCTAGTAGCATTAATTGAGTACCAAAACCCCTCTCAAAAATAGGGCTCGCATGTAAAGGGAGTTGCATCTCATGAAAAGCTAGTGCCAGACATCAATAAACAAACAAACACAACAATAGGATTTAACATTACAGTGTTATGGTTATAGTTACATTTATACTTTAGATCTTTAAATAACCTTTAAAAAGTAACCATGGTTAAAATCATTTCAGTTATTCTCTCATTATGTCTTTACATTGTAGTAAATCGTAAATTGAAAATCAATTTAATCTGGTTTACAAACTTTATTCGTATATTATCTGATTGTTAAAGGAAAAATCGACATAACTACGTATTTTTAAAAATATTGTCTTTTTATTTTTAAATATAGGACAACATGCAGTGGCCCCAAAAAAGTCAGAATTAAGCTTATATCTTTAAAATGGTAAGAAAAGTGCATTTTAGGACAATGCTTAAAATTCAACCCATATCTCTCTTCAGTTAGCATTATTGAAAACTATATTTAACATATTTAATTAATTAATTAATTAATGGTTTCTTCATTTGGTACAGCTTATTTCTTATACTTATTTCTCATTTAACATCAAGTACTTATTCTAATGTTATACCTTTATTATTAGCTTGATAAATTTATGGGGAAGGACGTTAAAATATATATCATGATTAATTCATGTTATGGAAATTGCATTTTACAAAAACAAAGCTTTATAAAGGCAATTTTAATAGGAATTTTAAAAAAGATGAATCAAATGCAAAAAAATGAAAACAATATCAGTGACGCACAAGCTTAGAAATGACAAATGATGATGCAACAACCTATACAAACAAACAAATCAACAACCTTACGAACTGGTTTCATAAAACAATACAAGGCTTAGCCTGAGAACAAAAACATATTTCTGGTCGTTGCTTCTCTTGACCCAAAGCGACAACCACAAATAATACATCTGTGTTCACAGGCTATACAAGGCTATGCGCTAAGAAAAATTGACAGGGACCAATTGCTTTGAATCTGTAAAATCCAGGGTGACCAGCATATGATTTTTATGAAAAAACTTTCATTTCTAGTCACCTCGGAGAAAAGTGTAGGTGCCAGGGGGCACCAGGCTCTGCTAGAGCACAGCCTTGGTTGTCTTTTTTTACTGGCAGACAACTTGGCTTTTCTGTATTTGCTTTCAAAGAACTGATGAATAGTTAGTATTATCAGCCAATCAGAATGTAAGAAGTTGCTGTAGAATACTAATTAGCAATACATAATGGAATACCCTAAAGAACCTTGCAAAGGCTGCCTACCATAAGCATATTCTGTGGTTTTTATGGCTGCCAATAAAATTGCTTTTTTTCAGTCTTCTGAATATATTCATGAAAGCTCTAAAGGCTTCTAGTGTGACTGTTTGAGAACTACTACTAAAGATCAGTATTCATATTGAGTAATGACTCTGTTGAACAAAACTAAATTTGAAACATGAATTCAAAACTTCTCAGGCTTTTCCCCCGTCAAATGAGTAAAACACACACAAACAGACAACTGTTGTCTTGTACTTACTTCTTTCCTCCACTTTTGGTTTACTCTTTTTCCTGAAGCTTAGCTTGGATTTAATTTTGTCTCCATGCTTCTGCAAGAAAGATTTGGACTTCTTGACCTTCCTCTTATCATTAAGCTCTCCATCACTACCACTTAAAATGGCCTCTTCCTTGCTCATGCTTGATACTGAAGCTCTTTTGAACATTTCTTCTCTGTTGCTGCTCACACTCTCAAAGGAATGGGCAGATCGAATTGAGTTTTGCTTCTCAAATTCACCTCCACTACTGGTGGAGGAGGTAGCCAGACTCTTAGCGCTCTGTGTTCTTTCCAGTTCTGCATTTTCACTCTGCTCAACTTTCACAATTACCACATCCTCTCTGACTTCTGCTGGAGGTTCAGGAGACGGTTCAGGGGTCTGTACCCCAGTCTCTCGTAACACTGGCCTTGGACTTGGTGTGTCTCTTGTTGGGGTTTCCTGTTCTAAAATTGGGAACTGGATACTTGAGTGACTAAGCTCTAGTGATGGTACTGGGGAGACTGGTGCCGAAATTGATCTTGTGTATGACTCTTTACCCTCTGCAAAACGCAAGAGCAGATCTTTTTACAATCTTTACATGTGTGAGTAAAATCAAGAGTAACTTAAAATGTAAGATGCAATGCATGATACATTACTTCTAAAACTTATTAATGGCTCATAAGGAGATAAACTAGGAAAATCACCGCTGACATGTACGGGGAGTGGTGGTGTAACGATTAATCCAATTCTCGATTAATCGTGATTATGACCATTCGGTTCAATTCACGATTCTTTGCTTCCACATTTCGATTTTGGTTCGATTTTTGCACACCTTTTCTAGAATGCCCTTAGTGAGTTATTATATTGTAAAATCGGAATCCAGAACGCTTTAAATTGTGTGTTTATGATTGACGAGCAAAGACGATAGCATTTTGCGCGCCATTTTGTGTTGCCTGGTAAAAATGCTGTCCTTCAACCACCCCCTGAGAATTTCCAAATAGGGCAAACTATGTGCAACACGCTCTTTGTCAGGTTCTCAAACATGGCAACAAACCAAGCGACTGTGAATCCTCCTGTCCCTGCTACTATTCTCAAATTGAGGGTTTAGGGTTGCATGTTGTTTACATTACGTGTTATGTTATAAGAATTAAGAAACATAATAATTTTACATAATTGAATCGAAATAATCGAAATCGAAAGGCAATAATCGAAATCTAATCGAACTGCAAGGAATATGAATCGTTACACCCCTAACGGGCAGGCTTGCAAATTATCCGCCTGTTTTAGTAAATTTGTGTGTGTTAGCTATGTGTGCACAGTGTCTGTTTAGGGTCCAGCAACAATATGCTCTTTATTATATTCTATAGGAAAACAACAGCATACAGACTTGCACCGCTACTAAAGGTAATCTCTCTAATGACTACAACCTGTCCCAAACATGGCTGTTGTAGAGAACTTGAGGATTGACTATATTATTTAATATTCTTCGTTGTGTCATGACCTACCTATTACAACAGTCCCATCAGGATAAACCCAACTGATTTGGGATTGATAATGTTTTGCCTCCGGAAGCTTTCCCACAGCCTACAAAACGATGTGTAATATATTATAATATTTAAAACACTAAATGCAGCGGTGTTGCCCATTTATGCATTGACTGTAAACTCTACAAACTTTTACTTCTTCTGGCATATCTATATAATTGAATCCTGATGGTCTAAAATTACTGGTACGTTCATTAACAGAACTTCGGCGAGTCTAAAATACAGGTCACTTTTTCACAGGTTAGAGTACAGGTCACCATGATACAGATAAATAAAAAGCATTAAAAGTGTCTCCTAGCCCTAATTTCTTAACAAAATGCTCTCTTAGATCGAGAGGAACTTGTGGGGTCTGGTAATTCATCGATGGAGCGGTGACCTGTGGAATGTGATCTGTACTTTAGACCCAGCAGGTTCTACCTAACATAATGTATCCAATTGGGTGGAAAGAAAACAAGGTAAGGAGACTGAGTGATCCCTTTGTCTAAAGAAACAATGCAATGGGCACATGGCCATGACTTGCAACAACACCTAGTAGACAGCGTACAATCTACAATATCAAGAATGGCAACTTTACCTTAAGTGTGACCATGATGTGCTTTTGTGACTTGATAAATTCAACAGCCTCATTGTGCTTAAGGTTTTCAAAGCTTTTCCCATTGACCTCCATAATTTGGTCACCAACTTTAAAGCCTGCTTCTTCTGCTAGTGAACCAGGATCCACACTGTGTAAAGACAACAACACTTAGAGTAAGAGGTAGCATATTCTCGTAATAACCTACTAGGTGACTGTAACAGAGTCGAAAGGCCAAGGAAAGCAAAGGCAGCAGGTCTAAAATACATATCACTTTTCCACAGGTCAGAGTACAGGTCACCATGATACAGATAAATGAATAGCATCTCCTGGCCCTAATCTCTTAACAAAATCTCTATTAGATTGAGGGGAATCTGTGTGGTTTGGTGATTTACCAATGGAGCAGTGACCTGAACTCTTGACCTGTGGAACGTGACCTACTTTAGACCCATCAGGAACCCCTCCTTTGGAACACCTCTATTCGAGGGACAGATCCAATCAGGGGATACAAAACTTGGTCTCATAAGGGACACCTCTATTCATGGGAAAGGGAAACTATTTCTGGGTCCTGAAACCGAGGTTTAACTTCCATTCAAGGGACACCTTGGCGCTCAAAATGTGACTGACCAAAAAAGAGGGTAGATAAAGTTTAAATGTGCACAGTCACAACAATAACTATATCTCAGTTAAATCGGAGTACTGCAGCAGACTCCGAGGCAGAATAAAAAAATACATTTTATTTTTTGGTTAATAATTAACAAACCTCAACCCAACCTATATATTCAGGGGACATTTTTGCCTTGTTGCCAAGATTGTCCCCTGAATAGAGAGTCAACCATAGCACCCTGTAAAAGTTCTGTCCAATATAGGTAGCCATTGAATGGTGAAACCATAGGATTCTGTCCACAGATTAAAAGGTTAAAGTCATAAATCATCTAACAGTGACTTGGCAGAGTAGCAAAAGTGTTAATTTTGTGATAAATTCAGTGCAACAATGTACATGTAAAATTTTCTGTACTGAGGACATCTTTTCAAGCAGAAAGTCAGCTATGTAGTTGGTTCTATAAGATTCAGTTTGTTAGAGGTTATTGTTGTAGAGGTACATACCCAGAGACGTATAAACCCAGACCATATTCACTTCCACCTCGAAGGTTAAACCCAATAAAGCCATTTGCTGTTGACTGTACTTGAAGGTTGACTTTCCTCTGATCAGAGCTGTTCAGCAGATGAGAATTATGCAGAAGAGTAAGACTTCCTCCACTACCGCTGCTTGCCTGTAGACCAAAAATGTCAGGAAAATCTTCAGTGTCTTCCAACTTTTCAAAAGGTACTAGAAATAAATGACAACCCTCTGAATGTTTAAAGCTAGCCGTGTATCTAATATACAGGGTGGTAGCCAGAATTTGTGCATGACAGACGCAAGATCTGGGATAACCAATTGGGGAGAATGTCTCGCTCTGAAACTTCAGCTTTTTCACAAGTTAATAGTTATTTCCTCAGAAAAATTGATCTTGTCCAACTTAGGATTATTTTCCCACGTAAACCCTTTTTGCTTTTTATATCATGGGTTAAAACCTATCCTTGTCTTATCTCGTACCAACTTAATGGCTCTGAAAGAATATCTACAATGTACCTGAAGACTATCATTTTCAGACATTCCATTTTGGACAACTCTTCCATTCCTTTGACCCCTGCAAAACAAAGGTCAACTTTTTACCAAAAGATAACAGACTGAAGAAGGATCTCCCAACGCAGAACAAAACTACACTGTATGGTATGTCAGGAATAGAAAAGAGAAAAGACATAGCATTGCTGCACTAAGATGAAGTGTGGAGGACCTTGGTAAGATACCCAATTTGAACAGGAATGTTGGCTATAGTAAATATATATATAAGACCCAAAGGATCATGAGCTGAATTAACCAATGGAAACTTATAGAATCATATTCCTACTGTGAAGTGTGAGGGAACAATTGCAAAGAAAAAATTAACAAATAAAAATAAACATTTATCCATTTTCCAAGCAGCCATGTATCATTATTCATTATCAAAGTCCTTTTTGGGTGAATCTTGAATGAAAATAGCATTGTTAATAATAATCTTCACATGCAAAAACTACTTTTTAGAATTAGTGCTAAAAAAAACATTTTTCTAAAAAGAAATTTTAATTATAGTACCACCATTTCTACCTATTTCCCCAGGCATCTGACGATAAAATGGTTCATATGGAAAGTTAAGCCAATAATTATAAACAACTTCCAATCTTAATTGTCGGGAAGCCACCTGTGCATTTGGCCTTCTCTTGATTATTGATTATCAAAAGTGTCCTTCAGAAAAACGAACCCAATATTTATGTACAATATTATGGTAGTCTACATGTTATTAAAAGGGGGAGGTTTTGTGTTATTAGGATATATATGTCAAGAGATTTAATATCTGTAGCAGGTGGCATCAAAACTATTTCAAACTGATAAAAATCTACTCCAATAGGGAACAATAATTATTGAGGACTCTGAAGACAGTCTGACTACTAATAAAGTTTTTGCTGTTTTTGTTGATGTTTTATCATTATAACAGACTTTGTTTTGTAATTTTGGCTTGATTACACCTGCAGAGATGTATATTTCTCAGCCATGCATACGGTAGTAGTAACTTTTTTTTATCACGTTATGAAATCTAGCGTAAGTTCCTTTCTTCCTGCTGCAGGGAGCTACTAAGTTTAAGCAAAATGGACTTTTTTATTGTATAGACTTTCCGTCAAAATTTTATTTTGTAACCACTGACATCTGCATTTCCCTGCGTGAATTTACAGGTTCAACCAGGTGAAACAAGCACGCAATATTAACCCCCCCAAAAAATACTCAGTTTAAAACCCGCTGTTCCGTAACAAATCAAACCGATATTTCTAACTGAGGCCGTTTCCTTCCCGCGAAAAATAATATTTATTAAATATAAACGGTAGGATCCCAGTGTGATGCCATTAGAAGCACATAAAAATTTTTTGTGGATGAGAAATATTCCGAGGTCACCAGGTTACTTGAAATACATACACGGTAACGACTCACAAACAAACCATAAATTAGTTTCAAAATGTTATAAAAACCAATACCAGAGAACGTAAATTGGCTAATTATTCTCAACTCCATCTCCAATTTAAAGCCTCTAAGAGGTAGTCGATAGATGGTTAAATTTATATGAATAAAGTACAAGTTTCAAGTGAGTAGTTTCAAAGAAACAATCTCCAACTTATGTAGTACCACAAGTGCGCGTAAACACAATGTGAAAATGATAAAGGTAACAATGTTGGCCCCACAATATAACTACCATCTTGTATGTTGTTTGGATAACAAAATGTTCAACCAACTTCTGACATGTGAAAGTCAGAGATGCAGATGTAAGCTAGTGTTATCTGAGAAAGAAGAAGTCGAAGACAAGGAACGGGAGTCACGAGCCCTTAAATTACTTAACACTGACACGCTTCCTGAAGTCCTTTTGCGATTGTTTTCCAACAAAACGAACCAAAGTGATTGTTTAATAAAAATGCTGGGCATTAATAACTAAGGCCACAAGTGGCTTTGGCAAAGCGAATGGTGTGACAAATAATCAGCATGTTATAAGTTTTGATTTCTTATCATGACAGTCATAACTTACCAAGAGTTAGACACGTCCATTTCGGGCAAGGAGGCCGACGACTTAGCAACCACTTTGAGTTTATTCATGGATCCCAACAAGTTTTCCGCTGAACTTTTAGTAATTTTCTCAAAATCGATTCCATTAACCTCAATTACTCGATCGCCCTCTTTGAGTCCTTGTTTAGCCGCAGAGGAGTTCTCATCCACTTCGGAAATAAAAATTGCCCTATCGTTTTCGCGACCTCCTTTGATTCTAAACCCAAGAGACTCGTCTAGCGAAGTTCTTGCTAACGTTATAACTTTAAGAGAACCAGCGTTAGTCGGTGAAGAGCCCCGAGCAAGTGCTCTGAGCTCGCTGTTCTTGTAACTGTGAGGCAAACTTTGAGTCTTGCGGTTCGCAGCTACTTGGTTTGGTGGTTTGAAAGGATGAGCCATTTCGCTGTACGGAGCTAAACTATCAAACTTGCTCAGATGCGCCGAAGGAATAAGGTTTCGAATATCAGCGAGAAGATCCAGTTTTCTTGGGTTATCCAGGCACGATTTCAACGCAGTCACCAGTTTCTCTACTGATTTATAAGTCTGGTATTCTTTGAGCGTATAATGTAAATAATTACGGTCATCTTCTGATAGTAAACGATGTGCATTTCGTTGGAATTCCTTCAGTTGTTCTTTGCGCTGTGGATCCCCAGTCTGCGTCATTTTGAGTGCTTTTAACCTTAAGTACTTCGCCAAGTTTATTTGGTCATCGTATGTCTGGTAATCGGCAAAGATCTAAAGAACTTCCACAACAAAAGACGGACATGACTACCCTTCGTGTGACAGACGCGCTTCTTTCTGCGGCTTTAATGAAAGCTATAATTTATGCATAACTGCATAATTTGCACACCTCTGTTGTCAGAATAAACAAGCGGCATTGTAAAAGGTCTGTAAGGAACAAAATCCTTTTTGCTCAACTCGGATGGCAACGACCGTTTTAGAATTTTTCCGTTGAATCAGATAATACAAAGTGGTCTTCTCTATCAGAAAATGTAAGAGCTGACAGTTATTGCGATTCTCTCAAAGGTCCATGACATTTTGTGATAGGTATTCCTTAATCATAAATTTTCCCAGGGTGGGGTGGCTAAGGTAGTGTGTAATTGTACAGTAGGCTGTTTTGATTAAACGATAACTAAGACGGTATTCTGGAGGAGGGGATCCACTAAACCCAATGGTTTTTACAGTCATACTTACCTTATGACAGCCCTTTATTTATCCAGCCATCGGTTCAGGCACCTACAGTAGTTCTTGTCTCTTGTTGCTTCTAGTTTCTCGATTATTACTTCGTTGTCTATGAGGTCCGCTTGCTCTAACTCTGAAAGAGTGATCTTCTTTAAACCAGGGCCGGCGAGAACATTCCTGGAAAATTCGGGGGCGTGTACGGCAAGCATCCTAAAGCCGTACCCAATTTCAGGCTAAAGGGTGTGTGATTTTCCCTTCCCTGTTTCAAACCTGTTCCAAAATTAAAGAACAAAACAAAACAAACAAACAACGACAACAACAAAAACCGTACCTTTTTCTAGATCATGATTCCAGAGACAGCAGAACCTTATTCTATTTAAGTTTCAAAAGGCCAAAATCTAAACCCAATTTGAGACAAACGGGGTTTAAAACAATACCCTTTGGTCCTACTCACGAGGGAGTAACGGCTCCGATCCCTCGGCCGGAACCAGGTCAGGGGCCAATGGGCTGCAAGTTGCGGGGATTGAAGGCCATAGAAGCGCTTAGAACTGAAAAGTATAAGCGCTATATAAATATTTTATTATTTATTATTAAGGCCATCTCATTCACGTCTCCATTGCAGGTGACTTTTGGAAACTTGCATAGGAAAAATTAAAGTTTCTGTATCTCTAAAAAAGATGAGAATTTGAACCGTGGGAACATTAATTATCACTCTGAGAATCATGCCTCGAGAAGTAGGGCTGAAGATGCAGAGAACGAAAGGCGCTTGTTTTTCCTCATTCTCCTTCTCTTCTTGATCTCCTTTCAATTTGAGCCGGACACCAATTCCAATAGTACAAGAGAGACGCTAATAACAACAGTCAAGTAGTGTGGCACGCCACTCCACGCCACGCCAAGAGAGCTTGTAGCTATCACGGCCACACAATATGAAGGCCAGGAGCAGGCCGGGAGATCACATTGAGGACATTAAGGGGGGCCTACCAGTGGTTTTAGGAATATAGCGAATTTAACCTGGGGAATTTAAACAGGGGAGCAACTACAAAAAAACCTTTAGGAACAGGGGAACATAAAGCAGCCTTTGGGGATTAAGATCTAAAAGGTAACTGCAGTGCGATATTTGACTCTGTCTTCATGTCGTTAAAAGCTGGTTTTCACTTGCCAAGGAGTCAGATTCGGATTCGTAATCTGAGTTTGTAAGAGCGCTTTAATTGATCAAGTGAAAAATCAAATGTCATAAGCGCGAGCAGAGAAATCAGAACAATTAGATTTTCTTTCGATGCTACCTATGACTCTGCCGCTTATAATCTAGTGAAACTAGATTGTCAGAGTCGAAAGCAGAACCAATAGGGATTTTTACAATAACTGAGCGATTTCTGGCGTGTTGATTGGTAGAGAGCTATGGTCGATAAGAGATCAGACCATAGAATGACGTGCCAATGGTGCAATATGTTTTCCTCTTTCTTGAAATTGCTTGAAGGAGCGATTTTTCGTGAACGTCAAAACCGTCAATGTTCAAAACATTGCAGCTCGTGGTTCCCTGACTTGAGTTTTGAACATTTTGACGTCATTTCTACGGTCGATAAGAAAATTGTTGTCGATTTGTTAAATGGCGCTACAGCTTCAATTTGATTTTGTCGATTACATGAAAGCAACACATCGTAAAAATGGGCAGGACAAACATTTTGTTACTCAACAAGTAGAAAATGTCACTATTTAAGAGTGCGTTCTGATGGCAGACTTACTGACGATGCCCCTACCCTCACCAATAGAGCTAACCCACGTCCGAGTGCTAACCTGAGTATCAGGCGTTTCTGCAGGGGGGAAAGGGAGACGACAGTAGCGAAAAGAGACAAAAACTCTTCTTCACTAATCCCTAAGGAAGGCCTGATGCTCAAGCTATTATGCAGGTGCAAGAAATGAGAGACTGTAGAATTACAACGGACAAAGCTTTCCACAGCTGAGACAGTACAAAAACGAAACATGTAACAGTACGAAACATGCATGTCAACAAAGAAGGATACCGGTAGGTACTTTGCGGAAGAAATCGGTGTCAATGACAAACGTGGCGAAAGATAGTTTTGAATAACCAGATGATCAAAATGTATGAACAACACCTGGAACAAGACTTTCTCTGAAGTGATGAATATATGAATTTCATATTTTGGAACTGAGGAATAAAGAAATAAAAAGCCTGAATATTTTTTAGGCTTTCTATTGGCAACTGCATAGTTGCCCAATTACCTGCGATGATCATCTTTGCATTCAAAAATTTCTCTATTACTAATGAATCCACTATTACTGTCCATGTTAACCGGTTCAATCTCCATCTACGAAGCAAGGGAGTGCATTGGGGAAGATGACGAGCAATCCAATACCACCGTTTCGAGGTGATCAGTAAGAAAAAGGAATTATACGTGTGTGTTCATTCTACTCAGACGATGATTGAAATGTAACAAGTCGACGCTTCGTTGACACTCTTTCTGCTTGAGTTTTTTTTTTCTGGGGCAAAAAGAACTTGCATAAATTGCTTGAACACTGAAGGTTTATTGCAGTTATTTCATATTCCTAAACAGTTCGCAAGCGTCTTACATTAGCTCGGCCACGTTTTCCAATTCATGACAGCAGTAGATCAGACGGGCCACCCTGTCCCTTGTATTATGCACCTATCAAGGTAAATCCCGTGGGGGGGGGGGAGTGCGGGCAAGGGACGGGGATTTTATACCCCGGGGACGGGACATTTGACTTTGACCTACAGAAGCCTGGTATCAATTCAGAAGCGGTTACCAAGTCTGTCCCTCGAGTCTTTCTTAAAGTCACGCTGTTGGAGAAAGGTATGAAGTTTTCATTTGTTTTAATCGCCATAATACGATACTTTAAACTGTCATCTAAACAGATTTCTATTTTGAAAAAGTTTTTATCTTCAAGTTCCCATCTCATTGTAAAACTCGATTGAAATCTAATTCCACCATGAAAGTCAGAGGATTTTTTACAGGTCACTGATCCGAGCTGTTCCGAAATGTTGAGCAGATGTTATAAAGCATTTTACGTTTCATTAATATTATAATAGCACGGTCAATCTTCCAGGAGTGATTTTGTTGTTCAAAATAAGGGATGCTAGTGGAGAGAAAAAATACTTAATTACAGCGAGTAATTTAACGGAGCTTATGTTAACCTTAAATAAAAGTAGTGAGAACGTACTTTTGAAATATTCTTTTAATTCGTTTTATATAGTGTTATAGTATTGTTTGTTTAGATTTTTTCCCCTAGGGTGGGGGCTTTTTTGACACTTTTGATTGACCTTTCGTTTCCCACGCTGGGAAATTTGATCAAAAAATTTTAAAATTTGTCAAATCCCCACCCCTTGCCCGCACTCCCCCCCGACGGGGTTTACATTGATAGGTGCATTATCTATTGTTGCAGATGCTGAGTCACTCATCCTTGATGAAGGATGGTCTTATTTTTCGCATGCTCTACGGACTACTGGGATATTACATGGCAAAGCAGTAAATTCGTGCTAAAATCGAGACATTTACGCTTCTAGCAGGGATCGAGAGACAACTTCTGATCTCTCGGGAAGTGCGACTGGGGGCCATAGGCTGGACCAGGGCCTGGTTGCATAAAACGCCCGTAACAACTACAGGTATACGTATGTGCACTCGTAACTTAAGTGAGTTGCATTAAATCACTTAAGTGGTCCACTTATGTAATTCACTTAAGTGGTTGCACTTACGATTTTTCGTAAGTGTTCACTTAAGTGTCGTTTATGCAACAGAAATTGCGGGTGTTGCATAAAACTTTTTTACGGGAAAAATAGCACGTAAATCTACGGGACCTGGTCCCGTATCGTTACTTCTTTTACTAAAGTTAACAAGATCTTTTACTGAGAAGTGAAAAAAAGCATTTTTCTTCACGTAACTCGTTCTAATGGGCTTTCTTAACCTCTGATGTACACTTAAAAGCCGACTTTGTGAAAAAAGAAGAACTATCATTTTCAGTAGATATTAAAGAAAAATAACGTTTGCATGCAAATTTCATTTTTCGAGAGGCTTAAAAGTGTTCGAAACGACTTTTAACTTTCTTTAAACTCACCGATGGTTAGCTTAAAAAAAAAGAGTGAATCATTAATAAAGTACTATATCAAGGTTACGTGTGCCCTTAAGTGAGCCCGTAAGTTACCACGTAAAACAGAAACTTACGAGAGTGCTAAGTGCGTTCCATGCAACACCCGTAAGTGTACTCATAACGGATTCGTAAGTGTTAGTGTCAACCCTAACCCTGACCTGCTTACTTAAGTGTAGGTTTTATGCAACCGGGCCCAGGCGACTATATTTGTCTCTTGAGCATCTTAGTCAAAACTGTGTTTTGAACAAGCTGACAAACAAAAGAATGAGGTGATTAGTTTCTAAAGAATTGTGGTGCTACGTGTATGAGAGAGTCAAAACACAAAAATGTGGTTGATTAATAAGAGTTTAATAGTTGGGGTGTCAGTAAAACGCCGGGTCGGAGTCTGCGTCAGGGTCTATCTTTTTTGTCAAGAATGCTGTTTTGGGTCTAGGGTTGGGGTTAGGGTTCCTTAAACACCATTCTTTTTTAAAAGAAAACAAAAAAGATAGACCCCGGATCCCGGCGACCCCCCCCCCCCCCCCCCCGTTTTACCGACACCCTGTTAGTTGCTTACCGTATAGGAGAGAGGACCTGGGAACGAGGTTAAACAAGATTTACTTTGTAATGCATCAGTCAATTCCAGCTGCGCCCAGCCCCTCGCACCCCGGACTACTGCGGGACATTTGCCCACCTTGTGAGTCCTGGGGGTGGGGCATTTGCAAATTTTGCGCTGCCCGAGGGCCGGGCATTTGTCAACCCCGGGAACAACCTCGAGCTTTTGAGGAAAAGTACAAAGATAATAACGGCACCAAAATGAGATGTCACTGAAAACCAGGCCGAGCCACTTTAACCTGCCCTTAAAGTGGAGTTCCTTCTGAATGGATGTTCAAAGACACAAGAAGAGCGCGGATTGAAAGAATCACTTCTATCAAGATTTGGAAGCCACCCTGTTCAATGTCTAGATCTTTATCATATCGCATCAAAGCAATCCATTAACCCAGTTATCCTCAGTAAAATAAAGTCAATCGAATGCACCCCATCAGACGTCTCCAAGCGCTTATACAAGTTGCCAATGCGTAGCGCGCGGTCAAGCAAAACAACCATGGAATGTTGTAGTCGCGCACGATAAATCTCGCCTAGATATGTAGTACAGTGGTAGTAGTAAAGTGGGGACCGAATGAACCTGTTTGCGGAGGAACGTCATTAACTTGCGGAGGAATACATTAACAATAATATCATCGGCGTTAACGTCTTCCGTCACAAAAAAGGTTAATTCGGTCCCTACTATACTACTTTCAGGGTATCAAAATACAAACTCAAATCTAATTCACTTTAGACAAGCCTTTTAATAACATCTTTTTAACACGCTGTTTTTTAAACAGAAAACTTAACATTAAAACTGAAAACAATAATTAAAAAACTGTACTTTTCCAGAGACATCTTCAAGCTGAATGCAACATTGTTTTAAAGGTGGTAAGCGGCGCAACTTTATCTTTCCAGCTATTATCAAAGATCTGTTTTGTCCTAATTAAACTATACGTAGAATGGTATGGACCTTTCCCGCATTCCTGTAAACAAAGGCGCCAATTCGAGGTTTGGGTGGACAAAATACAATCATTATCCACCTTTGCTCACTGAAGCAGAATACGAGAAAGGTCTAGTTTTATTTCAAAGAACAGAGTCTTGGAACTGTTTTTGTATGTCTGCATGATCAAAACGCAAGGAGGAAGTAAAAAGTACGAGAAATCAATTATGACTTTCACTATTGTCACGTTGTACGACTGTCAACTCCTCACTTCTGTGATACAGGCAAACATACAGTGAAGTAAATAAAAAAATGTATATTTTCCGTACATATCAGTGGCGTCTTTGTTTTCCAGCAAAGAGACGGGAAAGCGTAGAGTTTGCAATGGTAAAATCACGAAACGATATTATAATAGAACTGGTTAGTCACTGAGTTTTAGGGATGCTTCACAACTACAAGTAAGCTGATTTTACCGGTTTGATTTGCCAGTTGTGGTGATAGAGTAATCGATAGGTTCTTACAGGTAAGTTAATTTTAGATTCATTGATTTGATGGTTTACCCCTTTCAATTGTGCTTTGTGTCATTAGCTCTTCTGTATGTCCTAACGGTTGTCAAGTTCGTCATTGCTGTGTTTGCTGCCTTTCAATGAACACTTCACACAACTGATTACTCTACGTATGTTGTTACAATGTTTGTTACTCTTTTGGTATTCAATAGCCATGCTTCTTAGCACGACGCTCCTTTGGTTGTTAGAATGTTAACTGGTTATTGTTATGTTGTCAACTGTCCACTGTCCAGTCTGTTTTTACATTGTGCTGCTTTAGTTCCAAAGCCTCCATTCCTTCCACAGAAGCCATCTCCTGACACTTATCCCCGTGTGACGCAAGTTAACAGTCTCTGTTGATAAAGATGGGAAGGAAGCCCTTTAACCAATGGCCTCCAACTTCACATCTGTTGTTGTTGCTTTGCTGCTGCTGCTGCTGCTGCTCCTGATCCCGCTGTCACTTCTAACAGCTGACATCTTTTGCCTCTCCCCTCCCCCCTGTCCCTTTTTAATACGTCACGTTTTGCTAGTTCATGTTCACAGTTGATTGTCCCTTTTGACTTCTTGAGTCTTTATTCTATTATCATGGTCCGTTGAGTTGCTGTCCTTCTGTATCGAGGCATACTACTTTGCTAACAGTTTTTTTGAACTATGATGTGTCAAAATGTTCGTCGCAGTCCAAGAAAACAAATAATAAGGAGCTATCGGCTCAACTCCTTCGTAGAATCGTCGCACGCAGTCTTGCATTTCTGGATCTCCCTGGTAACGTCATAAAACTTTGATTGCTGATCTGGTTTTTGTCCCTTGATTAGCCAAGGTGATGTACTATACTGTTAAAGCTAGCATATGTCTACCGTAGATGTTCTCAATCCAACAAGATCCAAGTAACCCACAAGACTACATCGTATAAAAGAACTGTCCAAAATGTCGTTTTCTCGTTTCTCACACAGGTACTCTTGTTTAAAGTGTTCCTTGGGATATAGTGTACAGCCACAAACCGCAATTTCCCCTCACTGTTCTATCTTCTTCACAAAGAAAGCCTCCCTAAATGCTGTCTTTCAGTCACAATGTTGAGTTTGTTTGTTTTTTTCAGTCAATGTACTACCGACGTTCTGGTAGCACCAGGATCCACAAAGACAGAAAACAGGTTATCACACAATCACAACAAATTCTAACATAGAACAGCTAAAAACGAGGCAGTATTTCTCACAATACTTTTTCAAAAAACAATTCAATCTACCACGATACCACATACAGAAAACAAACTTCACTGGGACGAACTTTGGAAGTCCATCTTTGTTTACCAGTGAAATCAAAAGGGTTTCTTTCGCCTTCTCGGAGCTCGTCAGCTGCACTACCCTCAGACTGGTAGGAGCCGAGTTTAAATGTCTGTCGAAAACTGTCTTGACAAAATTTTGTTGTTTGCATGTCAGTCATGTAATTTCTACACATCTAAGAGTTACATCAGCCTTGTAATCTACTTATCTAAGAGGCAGTAATTTTGCGGGAATAAAGATTAAATGAAAACGGAAATTGACCACTCACATTTTAGGAAAAGTTAAATCAGGTTTAAAAACTTTTCATAGTGTCATAAACTGCCCCGTGGGCGCTAAACTGAATTGTAGAAACTTTATTTTATCATTAATATATTCACTGTCATTCACAGTTCATTTTAATTCGGTAAATTTCTAGAAATTTGCCATGTAACAAAGTAACACAAAAAAGTACATTAAACTCAAAAACACAGTACACAAACATACACACAAATGGATCCATACAGGTTGTCTAGTCTGTATACTTTCTTGTCCTGTCTCGTCTTTAACGATTCTTGAATCCCGAAATGTGTACAGCCAGTTGGCACACATGGGAACAAGAAATTTGAAGCCCACACGTGGGATAACCAGTTATCGACCAGCGGGAAACTTCTTCTTTCATCATCATCTTCATCATCATCATCTTCATTTAGCTGGTGGCGTCTTGACCCTCTTGTGGTCTGCGCCAACAAACAGCTTAGTACAGTTAAGTTGAACTGGTACCAGCGATGTTAAGCTACAGTATTAATGTTCATTGTTAACTCTATATTTGGTTAGTCAGTAAGCAATGAGTCATCCTACTTGTCTTTACACAAATGCATTAGATGCAGAGGTGATCAAAGTAAAGACAGCAAACAGTTGTCAGTCTTAGATTTTAACTCCTGTAACCGGTGTCTACAAAAAGTCTTTAAAGAAAATCAATAACCAAAAAAAAAAATTTAATTTAAACAAAGTTTCTATTAGGATTTTTTCCCAATCGACCAAAAGAAACTTCTGTCTCTTCAAATTTTCTTTTGCCCATTTCAAAAGATGGAGCTCACTCAAGCAGCAGCTGAGAGCTATCACACCATTTCACACATAATACTAAATGATAAAATGAACATTAAATCTCACAAGCTATATTTCTTCAGCCCCAACAGACTTCTGCTGGTTTTTGTTGGTTATAAGTTCTACTATGTTGTCTATAAGTTGACCATTAATAGACCACAAAAACATCACACTTGGGTATATATATTAACTTACTAAATTATGAGATTAACTAAATAACACCTATCAGCTATTTATTTGTTGTCCAGTCATGTTGTTTTGTGTGCACTGTATGTTGTAATAGCCATTCTGAGTATCGTTGCAACAAATAATGAATACGGCAACAAAAATAGAAACAAAAATAGACACAAATACAAAAAACCTTTTGGGGGATGACCCGCATGAGTGTATCAACCACAAAAAGTGTTTTAGTTGTTTCTTGGTTCCTCTTTGATCCCCAGTCTCAACAGAAGGACAGCTGCAATTGGCACAAACCAAGAGGTCACTATCTGTATTGACCTTATTATTATTATTATCATTATTATTACTGATAACTGAATATATTTCACTGCCATTATAAATAAGCTCACTGTCAGTTCCTGACTAAAATTGAAAATTGTTCACTGTCAATTACCTGTCTGTCAACCATTACTGATATTTTTCTTAAAAAAACTGAACTGCTAAACTAGTTGCAACACCTAATAAAGTACAATTCCACATGAAGAATGCACAAGTGAATGAGGCTTGTGTATGATGCTTCAACAGGCTACTGGTTCTATCAGCTTTTAACTTGTCAGTATGTTGTTCTACTTCTGTGCCGAGTATGTCTCATGTTAATGTAAAAATGAAAAACTGTAAATAATGATAATCACATAGCCCTTGGGGAAACCAGTCATAGGTTTTCAACCAGCAGGGAATCCAGTGTGTTTTCTTTCTTTCCTTCTTCCTCATCTCCCTCTAGTTCCGGGACATCTTCCATCAGCACCGGCCGACAGGTCACCAGCAGAGATAAGTTTCTAATGACATTAACTTATTAACTCCTACTTTGGTTAAGGCAGTATTAATATTATTAGTGGTAAGTTATCTTTCACTGTGTTAGAGTGATTTTACTTGACCCACGAAATAGGTACTGGACTACTTCCCATTATTATTCCCTAATCTTTAGTTTTCTTGAAACTATTTGGCACTAGTTGTTAGTACCTGTTTCACGGGTTTCGTATATCACTCTACGATATTACTAAGTTATTTCTTCCCCTCAACCTCTAAAAATGACTAAAAAAGTATATAATAATAACATGAAAAAATGTAGATTTAAAAATAATATTGTTTATAACCATCCAGTCACTACTTGTAGTAAGTTTAATTACTGTTTTAACGTAATGTTTGTGTGATCAAAAGTAAGCCTCTTTTGCGTCGTTTCGTCGAATTTGGTTGGCATTTGTGTACGGTTAATGTTCTGTTGACTGATGCAAGTAAAAATAATATTAAAGAAAATAATAAAATAGCCTATTGAGGACAACCAGTAGTAGATTATCAACTGCAATAAGCTTTGGCTTCTTCTTCTTTCTTCCTCCTCCTCAGCCTGCTTAGCAGGCAACTCATTTCACTGAGGGACGTCTTCCATCAGCTTGCAGAAGCTGAGAGTTCACCAGCAGTGAAGAGTTTGTGATGTGTAAGAGGCCATTTCCAAGTTGCTGCAAGCCTCTTTTTCAAAAAGACCACAAAGGTTCAAGTCACTGTCTTTTATTTACAACCTATTCACTCAGAAAGTTTGTAGTTGGCCATATTTTGAAAGCTAGAACTTTTGCAACTTGAAAATGGACTCTTGTCTTCTCTTAATAATAACAATCAGATTAATACTACAGTTAAGGGTACAATAAATTTAGCATCATTCGTGTAATACAACCAATAAAAAAAAACAGAAAGAAAATTGGCCAATGTCTTGTCAACTAATAGCAAAACTGTCACCAAAATGTTCTACATATATAATCTGCAGCGAATGGTACAAGTGAAACATCCCTTTAACAAAAAGTGACCTCTAAGACAAGTTAATCATTAAACCCTTAATTTCTGCTTGTAAACTGTCAACTATGAAGAGCATTTGACCAACAATGGGAAACAAAGAAGCCACTGAGCCAACAGAACCTGCAGCAAGTTCCCTTACATCAAACATATTTTGTTAAGATACTACGTGGGAAAATTTTGTTTTAATCTCTGTACCAACTTACATAAGCCACAGTAATGGACCAATTTCATAATCAAAGTCACCTAGCATTGAGGCTTGGGTGAATAAACAAAAAAAAATTCGAACAATTATGATCATTTTATCCCAGAAGCTCAATTTCACGGCTTATGTTTTTCCCACTCCTCAGATCTAGGAAAAACAAATTATAATTCTAACAATATTATTATTGCTGAATTGTTACCAGCTCAACAACTAATATTGCCCAGCACTGCCTGATACTGGGTATGTAAGGAGAACTTGTTGCTGATGTGTGTTATAAATAAAACTAGCCCTTTTCTTCCTTCAGTCAAGAATAAATTGCATTAACTTTCAGTTGAGCAAAATAATTTCACCTAACTGAATATTACCCAATGAATTATTTTACACCTAGTTTAAACTTATTGCAAGTTTATTTCTAAGCTGTTGTTTTTAATTCGCTACTTTGTAAAAAGAGAAACACACCCATAGCAAAACAGAAAGCTCATGGAAGGAAAAGGGCTAGAGAATGCAATGCAACCTGATATATATTATGTTTGTAAGAAAAACTTATTTTACTTAAGCAAATGACTCAACAGTATCTCTGATTATTCCAAGTGATTCATGGAGTTGCTCTTCTGTGATGACAAGAGGTGGTGTGAACCGGATGATGTGATCGTGAGTGGGCTTGGCCAACAGTCCATTGTCTCTTAGTTTCAAACAAACCTTCCATGCATTAAATTCTGAAAACAAAAATTATCATATGTGAATTTCAAGCCTGTTTTATTGGTACAAGGTGGTCCACCAACTTGAGAACTAACCAAGTTCTGTGCATGTTTAAGTTTAAAATTAATATATAAATATAAAAGACAGCCTAATAGAAGTTTCAATAAAAAGTTACATTTTTTACATGAGGGTAAGAAAAGGTTAACCAGCTGGGTAGGGAATACGAAGGGACTTAAAGTGATCTTTTATTATCATCCACACAGTAAATTTGGAGATTTTACAATCCTACAGATAGACTTTCCTGTTAAACAGTTACCCAGGCAAGACATGGCAAAAGGTACACATTAAACAATAGCATAATAAAAAACCTAACAACAGACTGGGATTAATATTATTTTCCTACAAACCCACCATCAGTAGCATGGATCTCAATCGCATTCATGAGCCCTTTGCCACGTGCAGACTTGACAACAGCTGGGTTCAGCTTCTGCAGTTCAGGTATCATGATTTCTCCCAACCTAGCAGAATGTTCAGCTAGCTTCTCCTCCTCTAAAACCTACAAGACCACAGCAGTGTCAAGCATATAGCCATTAAAACTGTGAAAGGTTTGAACCCTGGAGTCATTTCAAAAGTAACTTGACTCTGAAGATGACTACCGCACAGGTTGTCGAAACGTCAGTTACTGTCAACAACAACAGTCCTATTCAGGACTACATTCACCCGGACGATAGCCATTAGTTAAACAGGGATGAAGGCAAACACAGCTAAGTAAAAATTAAGTTTTGCATAAAGGATATTTTTGCTCTTGTTAGCATTAGTTACAATTGAGAGACCAAAGGTGTTATCACCAGGGCCCTGTTTCTCAAAAGTCCCAATAATTACCGGGTTGGGAAAGCTGCTGTTGTTGCATTTAAGATGGAGGTTTCAAACATTTTCTACACAACATAATAAAACTATTAGTTAACAAAACAAAATGGACTGGTTCGTTGGCTGGGACCCCGGTTTTCATTCTTTAGATTTGGATTTGAATATTTGTTTTTGGCCCTTAAAAGTTGCCAGGCCTCTCAAGAAACGGGCAACGAAACAGTAAATTATGATGTGCTAATAAAAACAGTTAATGGTAAAGACGTGGTAACAGTCAATAAAAAAGTTCAAAAGCTTACTTTCAATGCAGTGATGGCAACTTTGCATCCAAGGGGGTTTCCACCATAGGTTGAACCATGCTACAAGAAACAGATAATGATGTCTATCAGTGTATATTCTTTCTAAGAAAACATGAAAATCTGTTCCTATGAAACTCTCAAAACAGTGAATACAAAAATATTTATGGAATGTTACTGTGTTACAAGGAAAAAGGCAATAAGGCACGTGAAAACTACGCTGCAAACAGAAACGGTAATCAGTTTCTGGCTTTGAGGTTTGCTTGCATGTCCTGAACTTTATTGTAATTGATGGAAACACAATCAACATTCCTCAAAATTTTGGTGTTTACGGTTTTCTGAGTTTGACAGTAAGAAGCCATGTAAAATAACACATTACCTGTCCAGGTTTTATAGTAAGCATGACTTCATCATCACAAAGAACAGCAGAAACCTACATACAATTTCAAAAAAATTACCTCACATCAGACTCTCATAAAATTATTTTTATATCACATCAAATAATCTGTTCATTACTCATCCCTTTAATTTCAAAATTTAACAAGTCCCAAATCATAGATTTTCTGTAATTTAATCACTTCCTTTCAATCAGACAAACTCAATTCCAACCTTTTCAGGTTAGCAAGGTTGTGCAACCATTGCCAGCTGCTGGCAACTTAGCTTTGCTATTGAGTAACAAAACTGTAAAATGAATGATTCTAAGCCCCAATATCCACATACAAATTCTCTAAACTAATTTCCATACATTTCTTTAATTTATCAATACATTAAGCCACTGTTGAACATTAAACAATTCTCACAACTTTTATCTTAATGCTATAGAGGATATTACATGGTCGCGCGGAGATGTGAAATTTCTCTTCGAGTGTTGAAACAGTTTTTCAACACGAGAAGAGAAATTTCGTACCTCCAAGTGGCCATGTAATGTTCTATTTCTTAAACACCAATAAAATACCAAACCATTTAACTTAACCCATTCGCTCCTGGAAATTTTGCCGAAAAACGCGTTTTGAAGCTAGTCAAGTGGTTTTCTGGTCACTGTCGTGCTATAAAGAGCTAAAACTTACCACAAACCGGTTTACAGGTCGTACACTTGGCGGCCTTCTGATCCAGATGCAAAATATCAGCTTGCGAAGTTCGGGCATGCGCAGAAAGCAAAATTTCGACATAGTTTTTGGGTTTAAAAGCGACACAGCAGTCTTGACTTTTACTTTTCGCTTTCTCTCCTCCCTTCTTTTTTCGCTTTTCTTGCCTCATTTTTTTTTTCTCTTGCTGGGCATTTAGTAGGCTTCATTTTGGTGGGAAGAGTTTTTAGGAAAGCTTTTAGGATCTTGGGATTAGGTGAGAGGAAAGGTAGGTGGGTAATAGAACAAGAATTTCATGGAGATTTTCAGGTCCTTGTCATGTGGTTTTTTTTGCTTCTTTCTCCGGTGTCCTTGACTGAATTGTGCTCATTCTGGTATGGTTTGAAAGATCTCTTCACTCTGCACAAGTTAGCGAAGAAAGTTGCCCTTGACTGTTAAAACTGATGACGTCACAAAGGGTAGAAAGGACCTGGATCCGCACGGGCGGTTACGGGCGGTTCAGGGGCGAATGGGTTAATCAAAAAACCTAAAAATGGCGTTTTTACCAACTTTTTCACCTGATTTTACATGAAATAGACAGATTTGGTTGTTTTATGCTGAAAAGTGGATTTTTTTCAAAAAGCTTGGTACTTCGCTTAACCCATTTGCTCCTGGAGATTTTGCCGAAAAACGCGTTTTGAAGCTAGTCGAGTGGTTTTCTGGTCACTGTCGTGCTATAAAGAGCTAAAACTTACCACAAACCGGTTTACAGGTCGTACACTTGGCGGCCTTCTGATCCAGATGCAAAATATCAGCTTGCGAAGTTCGGGCATGCGCAGAAAGCAAAATTTCAACATAGTTTTTGGGTTTAAAAGTGACACAGCAGTCTTGACTTTTACTTTTCGCTTTCACTCCTCCCTTCTTTTTTCGCTTTTCTTGCCTCATTTTTTTTTTCTCTTGCTGGACATTTAGTAGGCTTCATTTTGGTGGGAAGAGTTTTTAGGAAAGCTTTTAGGATCTTAGGATTAGGTGAAAGGAAAGGTAGGTGGGTAATGGAACAAGATTTTCATGGCGATTTTCAGGTCCTTGTCACATGGTTTTTTGCTTCTTTCTCCGGTGTCCTTGACTGAATTGTGCTCATTCTGGTATGGTTTGAAAGATCTCTTCACTCTGCACAAGTTAGCGAAGAAAGTTGTCCTTGACCGTTAAAACTGATGACGTCACAAAGGGTAGAAAGGACCTGGATCCGCACGGGCGGTTACAGGCGGTTCAGGGGCGAATGGGTTAAATAGTTTTTTGGTCTGAAAGGTGCAGTTAATTGTGAAGCCATAGCAACGGTGATATTTTCACATGTGAAGATAACATGTTATTTTCACATGTGAAGATATCAAGTTTTCGCATGAAAGGTCACTTGGTATTTCAATGGTGTTTATATAATAAATATTGATAATGTTAAGATAAGATTGATGTCAGTCACTCTTCTCTTGAGAAACAAAAGTTTATGTTGGCATCCTAGAGTCCAAGGTTCAAAACACTTGCAGAGTACAGCTTTGGGATAGTAACACTTCAATCAAAAGAAAAGTAAAAATTAACAATGGGTTGTAACTTACAGGATAAACACCACCAGAGAGAGCCTTTCCAAGAATAACAAGATCTGGTCTGACATTTTCATGGTCCACAGCCAAGCGCCTTCAAAGTTAAAACACCCACCAACAATAATTATTATTAACACTTTTCTTTAACATCATTATGACAGTTAAACATTAACTCAATATACGGCTAGAAAAACTGAAATACCAGTGAGATAATACAAAAAATCTACAAAAAATATGTCAACCAGTTGACAAAAATTGTTTTTCCCACTTGAAACTTTGCCCTTGAGTACCTCATGGGAATAAGAGTTTCAAAACATATTGTCAGAACATACTTTCCAGTCCTACCGAGCCCAGTTTGCACTTCATCAGCTATGAAAAGAACCTGAGAAGCAAAGAAAATGGTACATTTAGTGTTATACCGTAAAATTGCGAAAATAAGCCCCGGGGCTTATATTTTTCAAAGGCCCTTTTTGAGGGGCTTATTTTTGGAGGGGCTTATATTCGAAGGGGCTTATCTACAGAGGGAAATTTGCGTTTCAAAATCGATTGGGTTAGCCTTATAGTTGGTAGTTGGAAGGAAATTTACCAGAGGGTTTTTTGCGTTACGAGTTTGGGGGGCTTATTTTCAGAATTTTACCGTATCTAAGGCTGACAGCAATTTGTGGCTTCAGCTATCCCTTATTACACAAGATCTTTCTTTATCCCTTTCACTGCCAGAGTGAATAATGGAGTTTTGTAAGGAAGCTCTAACTTTTGAGTCTGTGGATGAAACCCAATGGGGTGACCATTCAAATGAAATCTCTCTACCTGTACTTTCATATGGTGCCACTTGTTTTTCAAAATTTTACAAAATGAAATTTGGGATTTTTGGTTGAATTTTCCCTTTGGCCACATTTGGCAGTGAAAGGGTTATAACAATAATAATAATCATAATAATAATAACTGTTTATTCACAACTCCATAGGAAAGAGAAAAGGAGATAAAGGAGGTTATCCTTTTCTAGTTTATCTCCTGATAATAAAATAAATTAAAATATTTATTATTTACAACTGTTTAAAATACTAATTATAAAATATCACAAGTTTGAAGAACTTAGTGTTCACTAGAAAAATTTGCAAGATGACATCTCAGCCTGTTCTTAAAATTGCTCAAATTTTCCGCCTCAGCAATTTCCTTTGGCAAATTATTCCACTTATCGATTATGTGAAAAAAAAGAGAATGTTCAAAACTATTTAAAGTCGCAGATGCAAACTTAAGTTTGAAACGGTGATTAGCTTTTAAGGGCCGAAAATCATTTGCAAATGTAAAAAATGCTCAGGGATGTAACCCATTAAGTCTGTTTATTGTTTTATAACACTCGGTAAGCAATGAAAATAATCTTCTTCGTTGAAGTGTTGGCCATTTAAGGAACTTTAGACGTTCTCCATAGGAGATGTCTGGCCCATTATTTCCAAGGGTACATTTGGATGCTTGGTTCAAATTTAACAAGCAGGGAGGTTGTTAAGAGCCCGCTGCTGGCTAATTTCACTGGCTGAAAAAGAGCTTACCAACAGCTCAAAAAAAATAAATTTGAAGATACAGTTGAGTAAAAAAGCCGGTTGACTAACAAAAAAGCAACCCAGCTTTTCCTTAGCTACAGTGTGTACATCCCTGACCAAGTAAAAAAAAAATGGTTTGTTCAACAGAGGATAATGTAAGCATGGCACCCTGATATAATAAACACTTACATTATACTTCGAACAAAGCTCCCTGACACCTCTCAAATATCCATCATCAGGAATCTTAACACCAGCTTCACCTTGGATTGGCTCCACCATAAAAGCACAAGTGTTTGGGTCACTGATAGCTTTCTGTAAGAAGGGTACAAACAAATTATGTTGACTGGTATACAATCAGGAGGATGCAATTGTTTGAATGCTATTCAGGAGGATTAAAAAGAGAAAACACAGCTAAGATGGAACCACACAAGCATCCTTCAAAAATTGAGTGTTTAATACTATGTTTTCTACCACCATCCCGGTTGCTGTAAATAGTTTCCATGTTTCCCTTTTTCCCTTTGTAATTTTCACATTTGTCTGGATAGCCCTTTAATCTAACCACCATGTGGTTGTTAAAAACCTAGATAGCACTATCCACTGGATAAATTACTATCCAGCGGATAAGTATTTGGGAAACTAAATTTGTTACTCACTGGAAAAAGATATCTAGCGGATAGCACTATCCACTTTTTGAACAACTGGGGCATACAAGACTGTGATAGGCTCAACAGTCATGCATCGCATCAAAAGTATTTTTTTTCCTACTAATCCCCCATCCCGCCCTTCTTTACTGTTAAATCCCAATCCAACCCAAATGTTAACCGTTGGATAGACCTTGTCATGGTTTTCAACGCCATCTTGATGAGTAGGCAAATGCGTGAGAAATTAAAGTGTTTGTAGGAGAGTCTAATGTTGAATAATTTCCGCATAACAGCTTTTAAAAAAATATAAATTGTGAACTAAAGCTACAAAGCAAATGAATTACTAAAAAATTTTGGGGGCGTATCTGTGCTTAAATTTCTCCAGAAGCTTGCCTTAGATCTCCCATATATTTGTCTGTAATTTTTCCTGGGACTTTCTTACAGACAAATGTATAGAAAATTTAAAAATGTGTCTGTAGGTCTTCTAGCCCATGAAATGCCCTAAATTTTTTTCAGTAGAATCCTTAGGAGTGAAGCTTTGGTTTACGGTTCGTATTTTTTTCAGAAAAGCTGTTCTACGGAAATAATTCGATATTAGATTCTCATACAAACACTTAAGAAATGGTAAACATGCAGCATGCAACCATGGAGTTGTGGATGCACGCGGGAGGTTGCTGAGCACAAAAGAAGTGTAACAGTCACCGAGTGCGACTCTAGCTTCTTGAGTGCTTAGCAAACTTCCCAAGAGCATCCATAACTCCATGGTTGCACAGCAGCAACATTTACCATTTCTTTTATAACATAATCAAAGGGAAAAACATTATTTTCCATCTGCCTTTGGTTGAGTCATCGGTCCGAGTTCATGTATGCTGCCATCTGCCCACCCCTTTGAGTTTTTCTTTTGCTGAATAAACCGTTCTGCCTCTTCAGCTCTTCAGGTAAATTGTAAAACGTTTTTCATTGTTATTCTGAATGGCATCTGTCTACTTGCTCTTAACATTAGGGTAAAAACTTTGAGGGAAAACTATAGCTGCAACTATAAACACCAACTAAAAAGACTCTAAGAAATAAGCTAAAACTAAATAAATGAAATAATGATCAAGCTTATTTATGTGACAATTTTTGAAATAAACGTAAAGTAGAAATGAGAAAATTTGACTGTGATTCCTTTAGAATAACAGGTAACACTAATTTTAAAAAGAAATTACCGGTAACTAGCTTTGTATCGAAACCTGTCTGAGGAAATCCCGCTATGAAAGTCAAAGTTATAACTGAAATTCCCTGACACACAGCCGACGCTGAAGCTGTTGTTATTTTTACCGTTCTCTGAACGACTGTTATGAATGAACACTGAGGAACAAAATAATACACACAGAAGTTATTTTCTGAAAAATTTATTTGAAAACCCAAATGTTTCTGTACTCAAATGAAATTCGCTAATTCCAGGGTAATGTGCCCGTTTAAACTCAACTAAAATTTTTAATCGATGCGATGAAAACTTCACAACAAAGCTGTCTCGAATTTGAGAATGTTTCCTAAAATATTTGGTTGAATTTAGCATCAGCTTGACCAAAAAGTCAATAACACAATGCTAATTGATAAATTTACATTTCAAACAGACTTTCTCTTCCATAAAAAAAACACACAAAATGTACCATGAATCCTTGCTCGCTCAATTTTCCTTCAGCCGATTCTAGCTCCGAGGAAAACAGTGATTAATACATCCAGGGCAAATTTGTCGCTTGATCTTTTGTCTTTTTTCTTTCAAAACGACAGCTTAGTACTTTCTTCAACTTCCACTTTTCATCTGTGCATTTCATTGATATATTTTACTGTCAGGAGAGGAGATTTGTTGAATTTACCAAAATTTTACCACGCTAGCTCAGTTTTTTGGCGTGCACCCACGGGCAAATGGTAGTGGCTAACTGACCAATCAGAACAGAGCGCACGATTTACTTTTGTTATGTTGTAAAGTAATTTCTCAGGCGTTTACCTACTCGTCAAGATGGCATCAAAAACCGTGACAAGGTCTTTATGGCAAATCATTTTATAACATAGCTAGAAAATTCCCCTCATCAAATTCAATAGCGCGAGCATGCTTCATATTCCTATTGAGCACGCTGATATTCATAATTCCTCGAGTTGTTGTGAGCTTAGCAATCCTGAGTGCATCCAAAACTCAGCAGTACACGATAAAGCGTTTACCATGTGTTTTATAAGGAAATTTAAGAGGAAACATTTGAATTTGTTAACCGATAGTAAGGAAAAGAGGTGAGTGTTGTTGTTGTTGTCATCTCTGCGAGCTGTGCAGGCTATAATGGCGTGAGATCATTCTTTGCAAAGTTGTTTTCTCTCAATAACAATTTTTCGGTGAATTAATAGTTTTCCGGCACCTAAATATGGATTTTACAATCATTTTAGAGTACACTTTCTCTCAGTTTCAGGATAAAAACATAAGCTTAACTGTGAGGAAAAAAAATATACTCTCATAAACATTGACGCGCACTGCTTTGAGCGCGCCCTACAATAATAAAATTTTAAGTTAAGGTGATTCCCTGGTTTTGCACTGCGCATCTCTTACTGCACATAACAAGATGGCCTCCGTAAAAAAGAGCTTGTGAAGTAACATTATGAAAATGAAGTTGACTGAAGAGAAACGCTATTGCAATTTTTGCTTGCAGTTGTTTCTTGCCGAGGTGAGACTCAATGTGGTGGGAATGTGCATAACGTAAGCAGTATGCGTGTTGCTGAGTTCGACTTCCTCACGGAGAACCTCGATAGTGGATGTTTAATTTGTGCTTATTCACTTTGATTTTCATTTAAACGCTCTCTTTATCACACTGTGTCCTAAATGTGATATCTCGATGTAAATTCTGTAAAAACGGATTTTTTAATACTTTCTTCCCTAGACTGCGAGCAGTCTCTCTTTTTCTTCAGATTTAGTGAGAGCAATGCACGCGCACGGGAGCGGCAAAGCCGCGAGACGCACGAAACGAGGGCGGCAGCCCGAGAAGAAAAAAGAGAGACTGCCTGCTTAGCCAGAGCCAATGAATTAAGCGTTGGCCTCACAACGCAAAATACGATTGGCTGATTTGTGAAGCGTTGACAACAAACTGTCAACAATCGAAACCATTGACAAGTTGATGATGGCTGAAGCACTGCAAAAAAGTTTGTCACGTTTCCCGAAAAAAAAAAACATTAGATACGGAGCAAAGAGAAGCATAAGAAGGTCTCATCTCTCCGGGTACGTGACGTGATCGCGCAATTTAAATGCTCAAAGCCTCTCTTCACTGTCAAGGAACGCTTTAGTTCCAAAACGGTAGTCTTACTTTAGAACTTAAAACAGAAAGTAGCAGAGACTGGAAGACTCTTAGACTGTTTATTTTTGTAAAGCTTAAACAATAGTAATTACCAACGGATGCACTACAGGACATCGCGCTATAGAACAAAGATTCTCAAGAAAGAAAGAAAAAAACAAATCGGCGACCAAAGACTGAAGTGACTTGCAGCGTTGGCTTAGCTTTAGTTGAGCTACAATTAGGATATGTAGAACACTGTCCCGTGAAAATTCAGCATCCTGCAAACAAGAACTAGGCCACGGGTCTCTCAACATACCGCACAGGAAATGAATTAAAATGAAATGACGAAATTCAAATTGATCATGAATTATTAATATAAGAGAAACAGACCAGCTTCATGACCTCTAAATGTGAGACCAGCAGCCAAAATTAAGATTTGCTCAGTCAGTTAGCTTAGAATCGACTTTAACTCTATGCACTGCATAAGCTGCGCTTTAAAAAGAAAAGTAGAAAAACCTCTGTTGTTCAAGCAAACTCTAAAGTCACGTTTCACGTGCCTGGCCTGTCAACACTTCAGTTTTGACGCCAAAAAATCACTAGACCGTGAAAGACCATTCTCTCTGGCTTTGCGGGTAGTCTCTCTTTTTTCGTGCCTCTCCCATCTCGCGCTATCAGTCACGCGCGTGGCCATTTACGTGTCTCGCGTTTTGCTCGATGGACTACAGAAAAAAAAAAGACTGCTCGTAGTCTATTTCTTCCCCCTTTTGCGTACATTCTATTTTGAAACTCGCCCCAGTCCTCTCTCAAAAATCAAGGAAAATGCATTTGGTGCGCACTTTCTGCAGCACTACTGCAAAAACGAGTACGGTGACCCCCATTTTTTATTTCATGATTTTAATAAGGACAGTGCTTCCTTTCGGTGAGAAAAAAATTGGCACAAATCTATGTTCAGTTTTTTGGCAATTTTACTAAATTGTATGGATTGAGCTATCACGTGTCGAATAGCGCGTGTCCAATTTAATTCTACTTTGGAGCGTAAAGTAAAAACAAGGGCATTAAAAGGCATTTTTCTGGCACGTAAGTGGATAAACAATACATTAAAGTCAAATTCTGTGCGATACCACATGCATCATTGAAAAAATCTTTCCTTTTTTTCTAGTTTTGGGCTGCGCGCGGTTTTTGTCGAAGGGTCCAAAATAGCCGTATTTGTCAGCATTGTGACGTCAAAACGAGCACGGTGACCCCCACTTTTTATTACCTTTTTATCATCTTCTTGACTTGTTCCATCAGTGTACCAAGTTTAATCTACAATCTATGTTAAGTTCTTTTACTAGGGAATCACCTTAACTGATGCATTGATCACTTTGATAATGTTATAAAATAACTAGTTCATGCTGCAGCTGTGCGTATGTCGAGATATTGAGCATTTGGGAAGTTTGGAGAGCACTCAAGAGGCTAGAGTTGCACGTGGCGCAACTCTTAGGCCTCTTTCGTGCTCTCCAAACTTACTGCGTGCTCAATATCTCGACATACGCACGCTGACGCATCAACTAATTGTTAAAGGGTAAGATTTCTACACAACCCCACACATTTCTTACGCTATTTATATTAACTATACATTTGTGAGAAATGGTATGATATTGCTCCATGCATAATAAATGTAAGCTCATGAAAAGGAAATCTTACCCTTCCATATTTTACCTACTGTTTACCAATGAAGACTCACGTTTTGTGAATAACAAATTGCTTTCAAGGCTAATAATATAGAAACTGATGAGTTATTCGAAATGTAAAATGAAATTTGTTCGTCGAATTATCAGTTACCCGCAACAACCAAACATCGGTCTCGTACAAGAAATCACATTGTATAAGAATCTCAGATCATCACGTACGGTGTGGTGATTCACGGTGTGGTTGTTGCACGTGGCATCAATTTACACACGATTGTCTGCGTCCAACGAAGCAGGTCATCTAAAATAGCTTACCTCCAAAGCAGCAAGGTCGTTGTAAGGAATAAGTTCAAAACCAGGCATAAATGGGCCATATTCTCCATAGCAGTCAGGATCAGAAGATGACGATACTGCGGCAAGAGTCCGCCCCCAGAAGTTCTCTTCAACAAAAACAATCTTTGCTTCGTTCTTTGGTATTCCCTTGACTTGATATCCCCATTTCCTTGCAAGTTTACACGCGCTTTCGCCACCTTCAACACCAGTGTTCATCGGCAAGAGCTTGTCGTAGCCAAAAAGCTTAGTCGCAAACTCTTCAAATTCGCCCAGAACGTTGTTGTAAAATGCTCTGGATGTAAGCGTTAGAACTTCAGCTTGTTCTTGCAGTGTCTTCACTATTCTAGGATGGCAATGACCTTGATTTACGGCCGAGTAAGCAGCGAGAAAATCGAAATATCTTTTGCCAGTGACATCCCAAACGAATACACCCTCTCCCTTTGACAAGGCTGCTGGCAAGGGATGGTAGTTATGAGCGCCGTACGTGTCTTCGCGCTTGAAAATTTCTTCTGGGGACAGTTTACTTGTGGTCGCAGCGGCTGGAGCGGAATACTGTCTCGCTGCTAGGCGAAACAGGTTTCGAGCACAGGAACGAAGCATTGTCAAAAGCGAAAGAATATAACGAACAAAACTAAAAGGCAAGTAAATATATCTATCTTTCCAATTTTAACTCAATTTGGAAGTCATTACGCTCTTCACATCTACTTCAGCCATCAGCGACCAGTTCGTTCAAGAAAAAGGGAGAAATTGGAGGCGGGCGCTGTTAAATCAACACGATTCTAACCATATATGGTGTATGACGTGTCAATCTATGCTAAATTATGCAAAATGAATTATTCCAAATCACTAAACAATAATTTCCTCGAGGGTACCATTTAAAAAAATACATCGTTTGTGTGCTAGGGTTTTGACTTCTGTCAGAAACTCAGGCAACAATGATGCGGAGGAGGAAGATGTTGATAGAGATATGGATGATGATAGAGGTGGTGATAATGATGATAAATAATGATAAGGAAATGTAGTTTGTCATAAAGGCAGGATAGCACCTTAGCAGTCTTTGGCACACGTTACCCCCTCCCCATGGAGTGTAATGTGTGACAAGAACAAAGAATGACTGTCATGAGGAATCTAGACCCTTTGGTTAGTTGGAAAATTAAAGATATCAAATAATGAAAAAAAAAACAGTAATAATGGTCATAATACACTTAGGTGTGTAAATTTGGGCATCATTCCATTCCACTACCGCATGGTGCACATTTGGAACAATCTAGACAGTACTCTTAAAACTGCAAAATCGATTTCTACTTTTAAATTTTGTCTGAAAAATAAGCTGATTACTGACTTTTTAAATAGCACGTTATGATAGTATTTTAGTATCTTACTAGTATCTTATTTTATTTTAACTTCAAATATGCATATTGTATAGTACGTAGTGAGAATATTTACTATACGATTAATTCTTAAATAGGTATGTTTATATTGCTTTGTTCACCGCATTCTTTCCTTTTAATCGAATTGTTAACTACTTCTCTTATCTTAATTAGTTTTTTTTTTTTAGTCGCATTGTCACTGAAAAGCCCCACCAGGGGAGTGTCAATAAACTATTGTATTGTATTGTATACCCATAAATATTTTTTTAAAGGATCAATATGGGTCATAAAGGAACAACATCCTTTTCATCCTTTTGTGCTTTAATTACAGCCCAATACTAGCTTGAGAACGCAAAATGTCAGCTGTTTACTCAGGCTAGCCCACCAATGGTCATCAAATCTTTTTCCATCAAAATCTGCTTCTTCTGCACACGGGGGTAATACTGCATGCATGGCAACATCAACCCCATAATTCTTGTATATTTTAAGTTAGAAGCATGTGCTTCTATTAAAGTTTATTTGAACATTATTCTCTATTATATTTGCCCTCCACAACTGGAAATCATAGACATCACAGTCATTAGGGACTGCAACATAAGTTGGGAGACTTATATGGAACATTCCTATTCAGTCCTGACACATCCCAGATTTCTGTAATGGCTCAGTGGCAATATGTACTGTTGGGGATGATAAAGGGATTAATGGGTGATCATTCTTGCTTGGTCCCAATCCTTCCACAATGTAGCTGTAGTCTTTCCCCTTATGGTGAAAAAAAACAAAACAAAACAAAAAAAACATTCGGCACAGACTCTGGAATTCAACCCTCCAAGTTGCAACTATTTTAATCGCTATGGTGCCTAAAATTTTGAAGCTGGTGACTTGATTTGTAAAAACATTTCCCTCAACCAAAAGAATTGGTTGCCAAATGGCAACCAAGCAAAAACTTAAAGTTGGAGGGTTGGAATTTTTCGTTATTTTTTGCTAAAATCTTAGGTTAAATTACTTTACTGCGTGGAATCCCTAATCACCTAGGATTTTCCAACACATGAAAATCTACAACACTAGACAAAAACTGTTTAAAAAAATAAAAAGACTTTTAATTTAAAACACACCAGAATTAATAACTTAATATACCAGTATCTATAGGGAACTATTATGTCAGCACTGAGATTGATCACCATTATCACACTACTATGATTAAGAAAACAGTATATCATGTCAAGTAATATGTAATTCTACCAGTGAATAACTATTTGGTCTCCAATACAACTTTAAACACCGTAAAATTTTGTTCCAGATAATTCAAATACTATTACACGTACACTGGGTGTGTGAAATATAATTATGAGAAAAGCCATATATTGAAATAATGATATTTTTCCTTGAAATCAAGATCCACAAGTTACTAAGAAGCACACAGTGATATGTATTATACCCCTTAAGAATTATCACTATCAGCACAATAGCTATGTCAATATCAGGATTATTACAACCCAACAATTTGGTTCGGATACCAAAGATGATTATAATAATTACAATGATAAGCCCCTATGGCCATTTTTAGATTATTATTTTAAACCTATCAGTTTATTTTGGATTATTGTAATGACCAAAATGTCCCTCTGGCAATTGAGGCCCTCTTAGGGGGAGGGAGGAAGATATTTATGTCCCTAGTGTGAATTTCAAATACGCTCTTTTCACATTTTGAGGAGTTAGTTATGTCCCTGTCAAACTTTAAGCCATCTGCATATTTTTGTTGCCCTTTCATCTAGTCATGTATTGCCGTTTCCAGGCCATGTCGCTTGTCTGAATTTTACTCAACCAGGGCCTCAAATTCCATCAAACAATCCTAGCTGTCTTTAACAATTCACAATATTATTTCAATTATGACACTTTTTTTTATAGCAAACAGATTTCATTGGCAGTCCTACAGTCTCAAGGACAGCAATTTGTAAATACCAAATTGAGTCAATATTTGTTTTCCTAAGTCTATGAATCCTCACAATCCCCTAAACTAATAGTACCATTTCAAAATTTCAAAAGGGCTAATAAAAAATTTTGATTAATTTTCAATAAATAATATTAATATTGAAGTTTCTTCAAAGCCCTTTGTTGAAGTAGACATATTCCATTGGAGGTCCTCCCCTCTTCTTTATCTTTTCTTGGAGTTCTGGTTCAAGCTTTGAGACTGCTATAGAACTGCAACAAAAGGAATCAAAATAAGTCTATAAAATCTTTAGACTGCAGAGCCACTTTGCCTCCCTTACACGTTCACCCACGTGGTTTCTTATTCCTGTGGTTTGTTTCCAACTTACGGTGTAAACCCATTCTCCACTGGGGATTTTGGTGAAAAATGCTATTTCCAGCTAGTCAAACCATTTTCTGCTTACATGCAGTCCTAATGACCCAAAATGTTGTTTGCAAGTCAGGCGTTCATATTAGGTTTAGACACACATTTACAGAAAGCAAAAAGCGATGCTGGCCCCAAGACTTACACCTTTGCTACCCCCCCCCCCCCTCTTACTTAATTTCCTCTTTTGACACCTCTTCCTTCCTTTCTCCCTTTTTTTCACCATTCACAATATACATTATTTTTGTCATAGAAAATGTTTCTGCAAAAAAGCCAGACAAGGATTTTGAAATCATTTTAAAGAACACGTAAATACAAGCGGGTCATGGGAAAAGTTCATCATTACTCAGATTCTCTAGTCCAAGTTAGTGGTAAATAATTTATATTTGCATTTTCCTTAGCCTGCCTGCTGAATCAAGCTCGTATGGGTATATGGTTTGGAAGGATGCTCCCCCCCTACAAAAGTTAAGGACGAACATCAAATCTGATTATATCAATTAAGTGGTACAATAAGGGACTTTGTTTGACACAATAGTGTCTAAGGTGTGCTTTTAAATGTTAGAGTCAAGCCAGAGTTCTGACACTCATTACAAGGACATAACCCTGATCAAAAAAACACAAGGAAAATTAACAGACTTCACAGAAACAACACTCGTCATTGGGAAATAAACTTGTCACAGGGATGATTAGCTTGGTTGTACATTAAAGTAATTTTTATGTGTTCAAAAGAAAATCAACTAACCTTCTTTGTGGGAAGATTGCACAACATAAAGGAGTAGCAAACACCAAGCTGTGAGGATGATGAAAAATAAGAAGAAGCCAAAGTTAAAATATACTAAAATTGTGACTGAATAAGTGTTGATTGGATGACTCTTATATGCCTGAAAAACTGAAAAGAAATATTGTGCAATGACGAAAAAGAAAATTAATTTTCTTGAATGTTGTTCTTTTCTAGCAAGGAAAGAACAAGGCCAAAGATATAACCCTAGGCATGTACTGTACTAATAAAAATAAGGTTCTAGTGTATGTTCAGCTAGAAAGTACTGACAGTAGCCCTTCCACTAACATGGAACAATAACTCTCACCTCAGCCTACAATGTATCGGCTTAAAACATTTAGATTGGTCTGCAATTAAATTAGCAATTAAACTACATGAAATTAGCAAAACTCACCACAGTCCGACCAGACATGTTTGGATAGGAGAAGCTAAAATTGGCCACTGCTATAACAACAACAAAAATGACAACCTACATGTAAGTACATGTATTAAAGGCTGCAGACTACTTTGTGAAAGAGACAATTATAAGACTTCACTTGCCTGTTAGAAAACTGAAAATTTATGATTTAATAAATAATAAATGAATAGAAAATAAAGAGGTTGTCAAGAGAATATACAAATTACTTTTCCCAGTTTGCATGTATGATTAACAAATCCTATGGAACTACATGTAAGATCACCTTCATAAATGCCTTTGAATCCAAGTAGTTCATTATAATTGGTGGAATAGCTGAAAAGTGAAAACAAAGACAGATGAAAAATAATACAATCTCAGATTTATATTATTAACATCTAAGAACAATCAGCTTGAATGACAGATGAGCAACAAAACAGTCAGTGAATTTGAATGTTAGAGTTAACATTACCATTTACATACAATGTAATTCATGACTGCCGATAGAAATGAAATGTCTGTTGCAGTATGTTAAATAACAGTCCCATTCAGGACTACAGTTGACTCTCTCTTAACGGACACCTCTATAAAACGGACACTTAGAGTTGGTCCCTGCCTTTCTTTACTCCTTTTATTTGACTCTCTATAAGACGGACATCTCTCTAAGACGGACACTTAGTGCTGGTCCCAAAGGTGTCCATCTTAGAGGGAGTTGACTGTACACACTCATCCACATAATCATTCTCAATATTAACTTATGACACAACTCATTAGGGTTCAAACCAAAAGTGCTACACTACATGCAGAGGTTTCTCTCTTGCATGGCTTTTAGCATTTACGAAGTCATTCGCGTCGCTTGTCACTTGCAAGTTACTGGCTCTTGGATAAGATATATTATCATCATTATACATTCAACTACATTACTTACACATTCCTGGAGATGCCATTACAATTCTTGAAAATACAACACTCGCTATGGCTTTTCTTGCAGCAGCCTGAAATAAACCCACACAATGCAGGTGAAATAAATCATACACATATCGAGCCAACAATACAGTCTAACAAATTATCATTATATCAGTGTTACAAGTTTATGCATGAATGCCTTGGTGCTTTTTAATGTACTATACAAGTGTTTGATTATCCAATTATTCTCCAAAGGCTAAGTTAAGATTGGAAACCACAGGCAGTCTTCTTTTATTATTGCCATGTTTTTATTGTTACATTTATCATCACGAAAATATTTTACTTCAGAAAGTATAAAGATTGAATATTAATGATGGAAATTTGTATGGATGCTACAACAAAAATGTCATTTAAAAAATAACAGTGACACCCCAAAATGATATTCTAGTCTTAAGTGAATAGACTCTTGTGAATATATGTACTGTGAAAGCTTAAAAGAGAGCTGTAAAAAATTAATGGTTTTAGGTGTTGCTAAAGGTTTCAGATCATTTTACAGTAACAGTCATCACTTCAAAACCTCATAATCTTGTCTTAAATGTCACACACTGAGTTTCTCCGACACAAATGTAGTAAATTGTAACTTTTGAACTTTATTCCTACTAATAGTAGATGAAAAATTAAACAACCTTTGAATCTCCAATCCTGTTGCCTTCTTCATCAGTGACTGGTATCCCTCTTACAAGTTCTCTATGATCAAAATAATGAAACAAAACATTATTCTTCCCAATGAAATAATTAACTCTACTTATTTTTATCAGTTCATGTACTCTAGGCACTGTTTATTTTGAGGTGCAGGACTGCAAATTATTCAGATTTGTACATGTAATTCTAATAAATTCCTAAGGGCTGAGGACAAAAACGATCTTCATGTAGCTACAGTTATTAAGTGAGACCAAAATAAATTAAAGCAACAATGGATGAAAAGTCTGTAAATCAGCACCTTGGGTTCACCCTTTACGCTCCAAGATCCAAATACAAATTCTCCAGACTGATCTCCATACATTTCCTTTAAGAATAGTTGAGAGAATTTGATTTAAGATCAAAGCATTCTTCCTTTGGTAATCAATTTAGTAATTCTCATAACCTTTACTCTTGATGATCTGCTGATGTAGTTAGGAGAAAATTGATGTTGGACACTCTTGGGACCTAAAGGGTTAAAGAGGCAAATGAGCCAAGACTCCCCGGTACAGGACCGCAGAGTTCTTTCCATCCCAGGATTACCTCAGAGACCTGACTGAAGAGAATTATGATCTTTCCTTCTAACGGAACAAAACAGTGCTAATGGAAAAGCCAGGTCAGGATCCACAGATGATCCAGTTACAGCCACTCGGCCATGGTACAATCTCTACAAATCAGTACCTTCAATAGTACAGTAATACTGTTAAAAAATGCTAAGAATGTTTTAACATACGTCTGTCTCATGCAAGGGATGTTCACACAGTTTGCAGCGGCAACAGCAGCAAAAGGTACATATCTTCCAATCAAAGGTGGTGCTGACTGTAGAATAACAGATGTTTGCAGACTTTACCATCAATATAGCTCACATTTATGTGAGGAGAAAAGAGAATTAACTTTATGCCATTTGAGACAAAACATCTGCATAAAACAGCTGATTTATAATAGCTACTTTTACTCTAAATCTTATATTTTGAGATAACAACAATTTTATTAACCCAACTGTTAAACACAGGTCACTAAATATTTGAAGACTTCTGCAGTTTTATTCTCCATTTTTTTCCCTTGCCATGGCAGCCAAAACTGTTGAAACTTGGAAGGCCACACATTACAAAAAAGTCCTTTCATACCTTTGCCAAATGGTTTAGTCCCAAAGCTACTGCTATTGCTCCTGTCGTTGCAAATCCATAGCCAGTCAACAATTGTCTGTAGTGAAAGAAATTATATCTATTCAACTTACAGTTGATATTGCCTACTTTTTCAAAACAAAAATAATAAACATACTTATTTGTAATAAGGGAGTCACCACTCCTGTTTGTGTAATTCACAATGGCATTAAATGACTGATTAATCCACTGCCAAAACAGCACAGCTGATGTACTCCTGAAAAATCACAACAAAAAACAAACAAAGCTTGAGAATTATTGTAAGATAACATTTCCTTTAAGATACAAGGTGATAAAATCACACAAAAAAGCAATAATAGATTCAGGGTTGTCAAAATGTTTTTAAGTAGCAGGCTGATAATGAATAGTAGGAGCTTTGGAACTTGCACCAAAGGCACAAGTTCTTGAGGGCTGAGGCATCTAGGGACATTTTGAAATTAAGAGTCTCGGAAATGGCATTTCCAGGGGTTTTCAAGAGGTATTTTCCACAGCAGAAGGCATGTTATTTTGTCACAATACTCGCAAGACTGGGAACAATGCCATCGACATGTTCCAGCCGTTCCTCAACATCGCACGGTTCGAATGTTTCACAGATCTAAACCTGTTTAGATATGCATTCAATGACATTAAAAAGCATTATTAAAGTGTATGTCCTTTTTGATTATTGTGTGTAAAATACGCACACATGTGCGTCAATGGAAACCCTGTATTCCCTAATAAGGATGAAAGAATACTTACTTGTAAAATGTCATCATACAGCCACAAATTGACATGTTCATCGGTACTTGAGCTGACATGCGGCCAATAATGAACATTTTTTCCCCTGTGTCAGGATGGAATGCTGATTCATACATCTTTTTAGCTCTCCACACTTGTTCATCTGTTGTTCCTACTGGTTCATTTCTATGTCTGTTGGTGAAAAAAGAAAAGAACAACCATACAGCAACAGTGGAATATACTTTTTCTAAACACAACAGCAGTCCTCAAACCCTCACTTCTCTGCTTCTACTTGAGGGTCTCTTTCTTAAAAGTCCAGGTACCTTTTTGGGCCTGGAAAGCTGTTTTATGTTTTCCATGTTTACATCCAACATTTTAATAGATTTGAAAATGATCAAATGAAACTATTAGCAAATAAAACAAAATTGACTGGTTTGTGAGCTAGGAACCATGCTACTAGATAGCTTAAAAAGTTTTGATTTTCAAACTTGCCATAAGGACCAAAAAGTCACAAGGACGTTGGAGTAACACTCTGTCCCCTGCTTACAAACAGAATGCAATATTAACAGGATCATGCATCTTACAGGGGGTGTCGACTGATGTATCGATATCTCAGTCAGCTCTTGGTCAACATATCAGTCACTAGATTCGGTCAGGTGTTGGTTGAGAGTCGGTCAATATATCATCGGCCGAGTAGTATTTTACCCTCAGTCAAGTATCAGTCAAGTGTCACTCAACAGACAGACCAACAGTCAGTCGTGATAGCATCAGTAGTGTGTTGGGAATGTGTCAGTGGTATATCAGTCAACAATCAGCATCGCCTGTATAACTTTTTTACCAACCTGATCTCAAAGGCTTTTCCTTTACAAGGTTACAAGGTACTTGTCAATTGATATGAGGTGGACAGTATTAATAGTTACACAACTCATGGCCTATTTTAATCTTAGAGAGAATATGCTTGATATTATATGTCTTACAGGCAGCCTCGATTGATGGTAGCAGTCAATGCTTGGTCAAAACGCTGGTCGCTATGCGGTCGACACATTGGTTGATACTCGACTACTGGCCAGATATCGGTCTAGACTCAACTGATACTTGACCGACTCTTGACCGATATATCGGCCGATATGTCAACCAAGGTATTGCCTATTACATTGACCACATATTGGTGATATGTTGGTGATTTGTCGGCGTTCCATCAGTGAAGTAACCTTCGATAAGCTATGATGGCTGGCCACTGGCCATATATCAGTCAAGACTTGTCTGACTCTAGCTCAACAAGCCACCAATACTCAGTCTATATGTTGGTGATCTGTCGGTGTTCCATCAGTGAAGTAATCACTGATAAACTATAGTAGCTGACTACTGGCCATATATCAGTCAAGACTTGTCTGACTCTAGATCAACAAGCCACCAATACTCAATCAATATGGCAACTGATATGTGGACCAACAGTTGACCAAGATATGGGCCGATAAATCGACAAACCAGTATGAAACACACGAACCTTTTATTATACTTTAATACCACTGACATTCCCATAGTGTTCCAAATCAAAATTGGCAAATGTTTCTAAATAATAGCATTGTGTGAAAGAACTAAAGGCTGCGGGGCTTCCTCTTAGAACCACATGTTAAAGAAAAGGGATTTTGCTCAAGTTGAAAAAGTGAGAGCTGTATTACACTCATCTTGACTTTGTATAAATATTGACTCTACAAATATTTTTATTAAATATGGACCAAAATGAAATCCCACATAAAAGTCACATTAAAAATATTGCCGTATAGTTCTAATACCTGTCTAATTTTCATTATACCTGTATTTGATAAGAATATCTTTTGCTTCATCAAGTTCCTTGGCTGTGCGCAGAATGTTTCTTGGGTCTGTTATAGTAAAAAAGTGCTTGGCACGTCCAAGAAATGTTGACTGGTCATAACGTGGAGCATCCAAATTAATTCTTCCATCTATTAGTCTCGGAGATTCCATCTTTCTATAGGATGGCAAATAAAGCATTCATGTTTTTATGACTTGTCTAAATATATTGTGAATTCAAACTTTCTGTCCCTTGAGAAAAAAATACCTGGTCAATAGACCACAGTGATAATACTATTATTGCTTCCTTAAATTGGAACTAATATAATTCTATAACAAAAAGCATTAAAACAGTGTAAAGATATACGTATTGTACGGACAAGCCAGAAAAGTTTACTGCAATCTTGCAATTGCAAGTGGGTGGACAAATTATTGCGTTTCTGAAGTGATGGAATTTCAACGAACGGGTACCGAAAAAGCATTTGTTTTCAATAGGACCATACAAGTTTTATGACAACGATTTCTTTCTCCTGAAAGCACTTCTTAACATGATCCCTCAAAGTAAGCAAAAACTTCTGTAAGTCAAGCAAATTAAAGGAAACTTCCCAAAGCTGATGTTGCATGCTAAAATCGGATGGTGATAAAACTGGATCGATAAAGATGAAACGCGCCATTTTTATAGGACTGTTAGTTTGTAAGGTCTACAAACAACTCCCGCCATGATTGCGTGATAAAAATTAGACGGGAAACATAAATAAGCCAGTTAGAAAAGATATGATTAAATCGGCGTTTGATATTCTTACCTTAGAGAGATGTTACACGTGTACTCCGCACCTGGTTTCACAAAGTTTCACAACACAACTCGTTTGTGTTAATGTCCCATCATGCATTAGCACTTTTGTGTGGAGGTGTGCGAGAGGGCGGAGGGGGCCCCGGTGGGGGTAGAAAAGCTTGTCTTTAGATTTTTTATTATGAACCTTCCCTGTTTTCAAAATGATTGTAAATTTTAAAATAGATTTTAACACTCGTAGCGTCCCTGTTTTATTTTTTTTATATTTTTTATATTGGCCCCCGCAGGTGGGCGAAATCCTGAGGAGGCACTCTAGTAACTCGCGCGCATATTAAGGAAAGTACTTTACAGTTGAAATATACAGTCATACAGTCAATGTAGAAAAAATCTCGATTTGCTTGAACAGGGTAGGTAGTGATGACGATTCACAAATTTTTGATTTATATTGGAAACCTTGCCAGTCATGTAGTGTTTTGAAAACTTTGACCGGTTACCGGCCATATGATGCATGATATTCAGTTTTCTTTCCTTTACGCCAGAAGGCATGCATTAGATTATCATTTTCCTAAGCACGTTTATTCAGTTGTAAGAAGTCCATCACAGTGTAAGGAGCTTTTGGTGAACTTTCGGAGTTATTACAACTTTAGGAGATTTGGAGTTCTTTTAACCCCCGGAGTCAAGATCAGACGAAAGTCACGCTTGTAAATCTAGTAGTTTGTTTTTCCTTCTTTTTTCGTGCACGAAGCATTATCGTAGTTTTCGTTTCTTCTGACGTAAAAATCGCACGTTTCTTTCTAGTTTTCACCACAAGTGCTGTAAATAGTCGGACTTGCCTGATTTTAATAAACGGTATTGAATCTTGCTGACCGCCTAGTGCTTCACTGTGGTTGACCTGGCGAACTCCAGTGCCTAACGCCACGCGTCTACGACACTGGGAACGCGAAATAGTTCAAAACCATAAACATAGCATTGTTGAACGTATTTTAGTATTTAAACGGTAGATATAGGCATATTTTTATCCCCTAAAAATTTTTCATCTCTTCGGATTTCCTACCTGAAAGTCAAGTGATCTGAAAATATATAGGGATCAAAACTTAACTTTTCGAAAATTTCAGCTAGGTAAAAGGCTCCCGAAAATTCTAGGTGACCTTTTTAGGGTAAAAATCAGTGCCGTAGCCAGACCAAACGGCCAACCGAGGCAGGCGGGAGTTGCTAGGGGGGTTCGGGGGCATTCCCCCCCCCCCCGCCCCCGAGAAATTTTGAACTTTAGTCTCTCGGAAATGCGATTTGCAGCGTTTTCTGGGCCTTTCGGTAACTTTTTTTCGAGTTAATTTAAGTGGAATTTAAAAAGCAATAATCAGAAACAAGCTACATAATCTGGGTGACCGTTAACCTCGCCAATGGTTTTGATCAGTATTTGTTCAAAAAAAAATTTGAGTTAACGTACGTAGCCCCTTGAGATCGATGATATGGTAATTTTTTCATAGTATATTGACTGAATTGCTGAATTCTTTGTAATATCATGATGCGTTAAAAGTATCCGATGATCGCCTTTGTAAAATAAAAATGATCGGCGAAATTCGTCAAAATTTTACCGAGGCGAGTGCCTCGATTGGCCTCATACTAGCTACGGCGCTGAAAATCCGTTAAAAATGGACAATTACACCATTTTTTAGAGGCAAGCAAGAAATTTTACAACAAATGTTCTGACTCAAATCGTCTTCCGAACAGATATTTTCTTTGGGTGCCCCTGATAATCGTCTCAGGGGAACTCATCCTCGGAGACCCAGGGGCAGATAGTGGGGGCAAGGGAAAGACTAAACGGGCGGAAAAAAAGGCGCGAAGAAAAGTAAAGAAGGAACTGAAAACAATGTTTACGCATAATTTAGGGGGACAAACAGGGTGAAAGTACCCTGGGTACCAGAGGTTTTTCTCGCGTGCGGTGGAAATTTTCGGTGTTGACCGTAGGCCGAAGCAACGAGCGGCGAAGCCGCGAGAAAAACTTTTTTTCGCGGGCTTTTCGCGCGGGTCACTTTAAAAACTTGACAGAAACCGGAAACTGCGCTAGAAAAGTCTCTGGCACCCAGGGTAGGGTGAAAGTGAAGAATGAAGGCCCCCATGCAGTGAATGTATTTTTGCCCGCCTCGACTAGCTAGTTTTTATTTGGTGAAGTTATTCAGTGAAGTTATTTGTGAATAGAAGTGTAAGTGCTGGTTCTGATCGAGAGTTGATTGTGACTTTATTCCTTCAAGGGTAGAGGGACAGGAATGAAGGCCAAAGTTCGTGAAGTTACCCGAGCAGGCCCTGGAATCTAGTCGTCGGCCATGTGTAGCGAAAAAGATGGTGGTTCGGTTACATCATGTTGAAGTACTTTGTCAGAATTTAGAGCAAAGCCTGAAACAATTCTGTGAGAAATTTGGATTTAATGTGCTAGCTCGTTCATCTCCCCCTAATCGATTTACGTTAAACCGCGATGCAATAAATTTCGTACTGAGTGAAGGAGCGCGGGAAAGAGACACAGTGTTCAACGTTGCCCTTGAAGTCAAAGATGTAAAACAAGTGGTAGATGTTGTAAAAAGAAACGATGGTAAAGTAATCAGAGAACCAGAAATTCTCTCCGATAGCAATGGAAAAGTGGAGTGCGCTGTAGTACAAACTCCTGTCGGCAATGTTGTCCATACACTGTTAAATGCGTCTGGTTATAATGGAGTATTTTTGCCGGGGTTCGATGTTTTCGACAACAAGATGGCGTTACCGAAAACGCCTTGTTATGCAACAGACTCGTCAAATTCCCGAACAATTATAAAGGATCGCATTTTAACTCATTTTGATCACATAACTTTTGCGTGTCCTCTTGGGACTTCTCAGACGGTTATGAAGTGGTATGAAAAATGTTTTGGATTCACCAGGTTCAGTATCAACTCTGATGAAACCCAAGATGGGTTCGTGGTGCAGAGTGCAATACAAGGTGCAAGCATTGGAATGAAGTTAACTGCGATGCAATACTGGTTTTGTTCAGAGTCAGAGCTTAGAATAGACACTGACGAGCCAGGAGGAAGCGTAAAATTTGTTTTCGCCGAACCACTCCCTGGGCAAGGTTAGTGGTACATTAGGTGGGAGATGGACCAGGGGGGACAGGTCTTGAGTTTTTGTGTTTACAGTTTCCATAGAAACTGTAACACTATGCAGTCATGTTGTATGACCATAATGTTCATAAGAAAAGCGATAATTCTGAAGGCCAGATACAAAATACTGTTTGATTCAGTTCGGAAACAAGTAGAGTCTGTTACGTTCTAGTTGTTGCTTGTTCCTTTTACCAATTATTTTTTTCTAGTCAAAAGACATTTTGCAAAAGAAGGATAACAGTGGTCATCGATGTGCTGCATAATATGCAAGTGAAGTGTGAGCTGTTGTGTCAGAAAAATAAGCGAGACCTGTTGCTCAAAAAAAAAAATGTTTCCTCAATGCAAGAAGTCACACCTTATTTTCTCTTCAATGCTAGTCATCGGCATGCTGTATGACATGATGGTGAAGCGTGACTTAATGCATCAGATAAATTAGTGTGTTCTTATGCTTTGGAAATTTTTTTCTTCCATACAAGAAATCACACTTTATTTTCTTCAACAAAACAGGTTACGTTTCATGCTTATATGACATAGCAAGCTGATAAAATTGCATGTCCCGACAGACGTAACAAAAACTGTAAACATATGTTCTCGCTCTCTTTAGAGAGCTATAATTTTGAAGAGAATAGTGTCATGATTGTTATGTAATTATGTAGTTGTCAAAGGTAGTTTACTTAATTAACCAATCAATCACACCGTTTATATCAGGTTACAGTTTTGTACTTAAAGGTTTAGACGCGATAGAATAAATCCATTCTTCTATCCAAACGTCTGGTCTGATCTTTACATGGTGTCAGACGTGGGATCTCTCTAAAATGGATAAATTAGACCCTCCAGAGCCACTCTCTTTTGAAGGAAACGTACGAGAAAACTGGAGAAGATGGAAACAAGAGTTTGAGTTATACCTAGCAGCCACTGAGAGTGATGGAAAATCCGAAAAAGTTAAATCATCTATCCTACTCACTTGTATCGGAAAAAGGGCTCGTGAAATTTACAACACCTTCACCTTCCAGACCGAGGAAGACAAGATGAAAGTCGGCCCGATCCTAAGCAAATTCACAGCGTACTGCAATCCTCGAAAGAACACAACTTTTCTACGTTATCAATTTTTCTCCTACAACCAACAAGATGGACAGCCTTTTGATGATTTTGTTACTGAACTGAAGAAACGTGCTGAGGAATGCGCTTTTGCCAGCCTGAAAGACTCCCTGATCACTGATAGGATTGTGTGCGGAACGACTGACAACAAACTTCGTGAGCATTACCTACGAGAAACAGATCTCAAGTTGGAGAAGGCCATTTTACTTGGTCGCGCTGCTGAGGACTCGAGAAAACATGCTGAACAACTCAAACATGCCTCGAAACCTACTCCAGTCGATATGGTCGGCCAAGGGGCGATACCCAAGACAAACAAAGGCGCGACACCAGAGTACTTTCCTAACTGCAAATTTTGCGGTCGTGGACATAATCGTGGAAATTGCCCAGCATACGGAAAGCTATGCAACGATTGTGGTGCTCCAAATCACTTCGCCCAATGCTGCCCTAAAAAACAACGCAGATTCAACCCTCAACAAGCACGCAACAGGCCGATTCGTGAAATCACTCGTCACCCCGACCTCAGAGAGGATGAATGGGAGAATTTTGTCGGTGCGATAACTGTGGAAAGCCTAGGGGAAAAGAAAGATGTCAACGAAACGACTCTACACTCAAACAATGCAGAAGATGAGGTACTGGAATGGTCTGTCATTTTGGAATCAAATGGAACTAACATCAACTACAAACTTGACACAGGCAGTCAAGTTAATATTCTTCCAAAAAAGGAATACACTCAACTCATCCACAAACCTAAGCTACATCCAGCAAAAGTGAAGCTCACCGCCTACAATGGCACCGACATACCAGTCGTCGGCAAGTGCATCGTCACTCTGAAGAACGGATACCAAGAATACAAAGTTCTCTTCATTGTGGCAGAAATGGATTCTGTCCCACTCCTAGGACTGAACACTTGCAAGAAACTCAACCTCATTAACCGTGTAATGACTGTAGATTGTGAGTACTCTAGTTTAATTAATGAGTATAGCGATTGCTTTGGTGAAATAGGTAGTTTATCTAAAGTTCATCACCTAACCATAGATGGGAATTTCTCCCCTGTTATCCAAGCGCCTAGGAAAGTTCCCTTTGCCTTGCGTGAGAAATTGAAAGATGAGCTTGACCGCATGATGCGCCTCGGCATCATAGATAAAGTTGACGGGCCCACTGATTGGGTTTCTAATCTCGTGATCGTTGAGAAACCTAATGGAAAACTACGTGTGTGCCTTGACCCTCGAGATCTTAATCAAGTGATAAAGAGGCAACACTACCAGCTACCCACTGCCGAAGATATTCTTTCTCAAATGGCCGGCGCGAAGTACTTCTCAAAATTAGATGCGTCTTCGGGTTACTGGCAATTAAAGCTTGACGAAGAAAGTTCAAAACTGCTCGCCTTTCACACACCGTTTGGTCGCTACAAATTTAAGCGTCTTCCGTTTGGCGTTAACTGCGCATCGGAAATCTTTCAAGCCGAAGTGACAGAAATCTTAGAGGGTTTAGAGGGATGTGCAAACGCACAAGACGACATTGTGGTCTGGGGCGACACAAAAGATAACCATGATCGGCGGCTCAAGAATGTTCTCTCAAGGATTCGCTTTTCCGGTCTTAAATTGAATAGATCGAAGTGTATTTTTGGATCTAACCAAATAACGTATCTCGGTCAACTCTTGACCTCCGAAGGCGTAAAAGCTGATCCACGGAAAGTATCAGCAATTCTCGACATGCCCGCCCCGGAGAATAAGTCCAACCTTCAGAGATTTCTCGGCATGGTCACATACCTCGGAAAATTTGTGCCCAACCTTTCAGAGGTTTCTGCTCTGCTTAGAGTATTGTTGGAAAAAGACATAGTATGGTCTTTTGATACTCCACAGCAACAGGCATTCCAAGAATTGAAATTGATAATAACCAATGCCCCGGTCCTCAAGTACTTCGACCCAAAACTGCCAATCAAGGTATCATCTGACGCGAGCAAAAGTGGTCTCGGTGCCACTCTAGAGCAAAAACATGGCGACAACTGGTATCCAGTCGCATTTGCAAGTCGATCAATGACCTCGTCGGAAACCAACTATGCCCAAATTGAAAAGGAGATTCTCAGTATAGTTTTTGCCTGCGAGCGTTTCAATCATTTTCTCTACGGTCAGCGTTTCTTAGTCGAAAACGACCACAAGCCTTTGAAAGATATCTTTCAAAAACCAGTGCTCAAATCTCCTCCTCGAATTCAACGATTCCTACTTCGCTTACAGAAGTACCAGTTCACAATGAACTACATTCCCGGTAAGGACATGGTGGTCACAGACACGCTAAGTCGTGCATATCTCAGTAACACATCAACACCTGAGATTGATACCTCTGACATGACACGCTATGTTCATTTCGTAATATCGAATCTTCCGATTAGTGATGACAAGCTTCTCGAGTTTCAGCGCGAAACCTCACGCGATCCTACTTTAGAGAAACTCCGGGGGTATACAGAAAACGGATGGCCCCAGGAGAAAAAAGATGTTGATTCTCTTGTACATCCATACTACAAATATCGCGATGAAATCACTGCTGCAAATGGTCTGCTTCTGCGAAACGAGCGCATCATCGTTCCTACTACAATGCGCCAAGAAATGCGCACAAAAATACACGCAGGCCACCTGGGTATTGAAAAATCTAAAGCGCGAGCAAGAGAAGTTCTCTTTTGGCCAGGCATGTCAACTGAAATAACAGATATGATAGGAAATTGTAGCATCTGTTTAGAATATAGAAACAAGCAACAAAAAGAGCATTTAATCCCTCACGAAATTCCCGATCAACCCTGGATAAAAATTGGTGTTGATCTGTTTAACTTAAAGAATAAGAAGTATCTACTAGTAGTAGACTACCACTCTAAGTTTTTTGAGGTTTGCTTGTTAGCAGATACCTTAAGTTCAACTATTGTAACTCACATGAAATCAATTTTTGCACGGCAAGGAATACCAAAGATTGTAGTTTCTGACAATGGTCCACAATTTTCCTCCTATGGCTTCGCCACATTTGCAAAGCAGTGGGACTTCAACCATGTCACGTCAAGTCCCACATATCCACAAAGCAATGGTATGGCTGAACGAACTGTGCAGACAGTCAAAAATCTCATCAAAAAAACACTGCAGGATGGTGAAGACCCATATTTGGCGCTCCTCAATTTTCGCACATCTCCTACAGTGGATGGTGGTCCTTCACCAGCTTTCAAGCTCATGCAACGGAACCCAAGAACCTTACTACCATCTGCAAAGCCATACCGCGTCAAAGTCGACCCTAACTATTCATCAGCATACTACAATCAGGGTGCAAAGTCCCTACCAAGCCTAAGTGCACACGATACTGTCAGAATCCAAAACGGAACCTCATGGGCTACCAAAGGCAAAGTCATTGAACCACTTGAATATCCACCTCGGTCCTACACCGTCGAAACTGAAAGCGGACACAGACTTCGCAGGAACAGGCGTGACCTACTACGCACCAAAGAGGAGTTTACTCCATCTCCAGACATCGGCATCGCTCAGCCTTCAACAAACACATCCGTAGAACAAGATCAACACTCCACTGACCCGCACTCCACTTACGGTGAGGAGCCAGAGCCAACACCCGCTCCAATATACACACGATCCGGTCGACAAGTGATCAGACCGATCCGATTCAAGGACTTTGTATGAACACATAGTTATACAATATTATAAACCTCATAGTCGTATACTATATATATACAACATATATTCAACTGTTATAGGAAAAGGGGGATGTCATGATTGTTATGTAATTATGTAGTTGTCAAAGGTAGTTTACTTAATTAACCAATCAATCACACCGTTTATATCAGGTTACAGTTTTGTACTTAAAGGTTTAGACGCGATAGAATAAATCCATTCTTCTATCCAAACGTCTGGTCTGATCTTTACAAATAGGTGCTCATGATTAGCATACTGTGTCTGTGTATGTGTTACTTACGCTTATGGCTGCATTGTTGGTGTAAGTGTCTTATTACCTTAAAATTAAATTAAGGTTAAAATTTTTAACCTAAGTTGAATTTGGGAGGAGACAAGGAATATTGAGAATCAACCTGGGGATAAAAAGATTTAACCTGAATTTAATTTTGACCCACAACATAATCAATACTATAGATATAGAGACTGCGATCTTTCACTGTCAAACTCAAAAAACTATGTAAAGCTGAAAAATTTTGAGAACGTTGATTGTGTAGTGACCAATCACAATTGTTGTGGAATTATTCTCTTCCTTGACTGCATTTTCTTAGGAAAGGGCAGGTATCAAAGACCTGCCATAGCCCCACTTGTTTGAAAGTTGGATGCCTGGGAGCTCACAAATAGTTGATACTATTACATCATCCACCGGTGGACAGTTAGCCTGTGTGAAGCTCTATCCACCTTTCCAAACAGCTACATGTCCAGGGTGCAAAGAAAGTCAGTTTTACAGCCTGCCATTCGGCCAAGCTGTAGCTACCATGTACTAGCCCACAAGTCATTTCAACTAGCCCCCAAACTCTTTTTGATTAGCAAGATTGATTACAATCCTTCTGTATTTGAATTTCCCCCCAAAACAGCACCTGCCCGTCATGCAAGTTAAGAACAAAAATCACTAGCCCAACAGCAAAATCCACTGGCCCCAGGCTATTGGACACGACTTTCTTTGCACGCTGATGTCACACCTACTTACTGTTTTATCAGTGCAAAATCAATTTTTGGTTTTAGGTCCAAACCAAGTGCAGACATTTTTGACTGAACATGGAGGACCAGGTATACAGCACATAGGTCTTCATACTCCAGATATCACTCAAGCAGTAGCAGCATTAAAGGATAATGGAGTTACATTTATTGATCCTCCTGCTGCTTATTACTCTGAGGTTTGTTGCAGAAATGTAGTGGTGACATGCTTATTTATTGTCAAACTTGCCCCATTCACAACTCAAAATTTTGCCAAAAACAATGTTTGAGGGTAATCACCATCTGGGTGAGAAAGAACCAAATCTAGCCAAACTGTTGTTTACAAAGTAGAGCACTAAGCTGACAAGAATTGTTGGCAAAAGTATTGTATGGTCACCTTGAGATTACATTCATAGACACAAAGACCTAAACAGCAAAATGTTACATGCATCAAAATGACTTGTCATGGTCATTGTTAGTAATGACATTTTTATTTACATGAACAAGATTGTGTGGTTCCAGAAAATATCCAGACCCCCACCATGGAGGGAATTGGAAATTCCAGGGGGGTGGGGGAGTCAGAGGCCCAGGAAATTCCAGAAGGGGGGGCGGGGGGGGTTGGACCATAAAATCACTTTCCAGAGGGGCAATATCATTTCCTTTTCAACCTGAGTTCGAACATTGCTTCTTACCGACCTGGTAGATCATTTTTAGGACATTAAATAACTTGAGATATATCACTTAAGATTGTTCCTATTGATCTTAACCAGGTTTCTTCTCTTCCAAAAGCGTTTTGGATGTAATTTCAAACGAATTAGACCGACTACAACTCGTTTTATCGCATCGTCGTGTACTCGGCCGCCATTTCTCGTTACCAGTCTTCCTCAAAACATCAACGCGTGCAACACATCACGCAACACATCTCGTTGCATCAGTCGATTTATCTGAAGAGTGGCAATTTTGCCTCACAAAGCTCAAGCTATACATTGTAACCATTTTAGAATGTAGAGTTTTTATTCTCCTTTTCATTTTCCCTTAATTTTGTGGTTGAACGTGTGGCATGTTCATGATCGAATTCTCGCTGAAATAGTGTCGATTTCACCAAACACCATTGCGCATCACGTCGCATCAGTCGATCGAAAAACAGTAAATTGAACTTGGTTTTCCTTCAAGTACCTTCAAGATGAAGGGGGTATTCATTGTTATCATTTCAGAATTCAGAGTTTTTATTCTCCTCTTTGTTTTGCATTATTTTTGTGGTCGTAAGTTTGACTTGTTCTGCATTTCCACACGAAATTAATTCTATCACCATTACGCCCTTGAGACGAATAACAAATCGTAAGCTTGCCCTGATTAAGGTAAATTCACAAATATAACCGACTTATTAACTTTCTCTGTTTCATTTAAAGTAAGAGATGAGCAAAAATTACAGATCAGGTTACTTTGTGGTGGTGTAGTGTGTTTTAATGTTGCGAGATCACACAAATAAATGGAAACTGAAGCACACAAGCTTCTGATGGAAACCGTTGGGTACTAACCATAAGTTGCCTCATTCTTCTACTTTAATAGTCTTTCTTCGTGAAAATGAACTTTTCCAGGGGGGTTGGGGGGTCTTTGTCACACTTGTGGAAATTCCGAAGGGGTGGGGGGTCATCAGTTCCCTGCAAAAATGGAAAATCCAGGGAGGTGGGGGGGTCCTAAGTGAAATTCCCTCCGTGGTGGGGGTCTGGATATTTTCTGGAACTACACATTCTCAAAAAACATCATGTTTCTATGAAAAATTAATTAAAAATAAACCTGTTTTGTAGGAAGGCAAATTGCAGGAGATAAAATATGTGGGTGAGTGTGTGGAGTCTCTTCAAAATCATGGTGTCTTGTTAGATGCTGAGAGCTTCATCATAAAAGAAAATACAGAGTCTTCTGCTGCTCAGGACACAAAGTGAGTGATTTGGGTTAATTTAGCACGCTCATTCTGTTACAGGCATGATCCATGTGGCTAAAGACCTTGGGAAATTTTGGTCCAGAACAGAGTGGATTGGTTTGGTCCATCTGGAAGAAGCTTTGGGGAAAAAAGGTCATTTCCAGGTCAGGAAATGGCCAGAGAAAAATTTACTTCTTTAAGTCAAAGAATTTTATTATGAGCCAGGGAAAATTGAAATTTTGAAGAGGCTGGAAGAAGCTTTTCAGGCTTTTCAGGTCCTGTGGTCTGAAGTGCCATAAGCTCAGGATATGAGCGCTATATAAATAAAGTTATTAAGGACATCTTTCAGTAATGGAGAAAGCAAAATGTCACTGTCAAGTTAGGTAAAATGTTATATTCTTTGGTTGGGCAAATTGTATTTTTATCAGGGAAGATTAGAGAATTTTGAAAACTGAGGACTTGCAGCAACCATGTTTTATGACCTATATTTCATGAAAGTTTTTCTATAAAATGAGTAAATTACAAATGTATATAAAGGGTTTAGTTTATCATTTGTCTCACAATTGTCACTTTGATATTGATCGGGACATTTCAACTGCACACTGCAGGTCTTTATCAGGCGATAGTGTTGATTTACTGAGTCAGACTATTTGTACCACTATGGTTGTTAGTGATTGGTGTGTCACATTCCTCGCTCATTGTTGGTGGGTTTTCGATCCAAAGCATTGTTGGTAGTGTCAGAGGAAGAAACTGATTCCTCAGAGGTCCGCTGTGACAGTGATCGGCTGTTATGTTGTGTGATTGTTGGTATCCACACTTCAGGAATCTCAATTCCACTGCCCCTGTTGATGGTGTTAGGATGAAGTCTGATGTGGATAGCCTCTTTAACTCTTCAAGAAGAACCGGTGACAGTCTCGGTCAACTTAACTTCGTCCCAGAGGGGATAATGCCCGGTCTTATTAGCGTGTTCAGAAATGGCCGAAGTTTGAGTTTGTGAAAGCTGTGTATCCCTATCATGCTTCTTAATCCATTCATGCATGCACCTTCCAGTTTTGCCAATGTATACTTTGCCGAATGCACAAGGAATCTTACACTCTACTCCATCTTGTTTTTGTGAATCAACAGGATCCTTAGGTTATACTAAGTGTGATCTTAGTGTTGTATTGGACTTGAGCGAGGTACCTGATACACCAATCACTAACAACCACGGTGGTACAAGTAGTCGGACTCAGTCAATCAACACTATCGCCTGATGAAGACCTGCAGTGATTAGTCAAAACATCACGATCAATGTCAAAGTGACAATTGTGAGACAAACAATAAACTAAACCCTTTGTACACATTATCCATGATGATTGATATCTTTCATGACATGAGTAAATAATTACTTTCTTCAATTTCCTGCAGGTATCTGATGCAAGTGTTTACACGACCATTGTTTAATAAGGACACCTTCTTTCTGGAGGTTATACAGCGATGTGGTGCTACTGGGTTTGGAGCTGGCAACATAACTGCTTTATGGAAAGCTGTGGATTCCTATTTAAGCAAGAAAAAGTAGTTTCTCTGGCTCTGACACACACATTTTATATGCAGACTCAAATTATTTAACAATTATTCTTCCAAGGCGAAGTTACTGTGAAACTTAGAAAACCGTGAACACATGAAAAATTTCAGGAATGTTGATTGTGTGGTGACCAATCACAACAATGTTCAGGACATGAAAGGAAACCTCAAAAGCACAAACTAATTACTGTTGCTGTTTGTGGTTTAGGTTTCTCATGCTTTATTGGCTATTTCCTCGCATAAATATTTCTGGTGTTCACGTTTTTTTGAGTTTCACAGTAATATTGTTGAATAATGTCGAGGGAATTATTCAACAATATTAACTGAGCCTGAGGTGAATAAATAATATAAAATTTTATTGTTTTAGTATATACACACGAAGTGATCTCAACAGAATCAGAAAGGAAACCATGAAAAAAACGATTTGTTTGATTCATGGGTGAATTCATGCATGAACTTGTAGCTGTAAACAGCACAAGCACAACAGTTGGATCCTTACAGTATTTTCAAACTTGGCAAATCCTAGTTTTAATTCTTTTGCAAGCTTTAGCATCAATGATTGAAAAGAAAAATTTTCTTCTCAGAAACTTTCAACATTTAATGTTGAAAGTTTCTGAGAAGAAACACAGACCTTTATTTGCTTCTGCCAACTCACTGTGAATGAGACAGTTTTTTTGTTGCTTCTTGCAAATGCTGTCAACAGCGGCTACGATCAAGGTGAGCGTTCTTTATCTGCAGTGCAGTGTTCCTTGCCATGTTAACTTGCTCGCATGTACAGTTTTCGAACATATTTGCTTTCCTTTTTTCCTCCATAAATTAACTTCTATTTCCAGGCAAAATTGGTCTTGCAAGGAAATCCCGAATTCACAAAACAGTGACTAAGTGTCCTCCATTTCCTCTGTAGTGGTCAATAAAAACATTGCTTTGAGCATATGAAAGTCAACTACAGTAGATCACTTCACAATAAAATCACGCCATTTAAACACTATGAAGTCTTTTCTTACCTTCACAATCATCAACTCTGGGATATTCTTGTATTTTATAAAAGTTCTTACTCTGAAACTTGGCAAAACACCCACTTCTTGATTTTGTTTTGCTTCATATTCACCACCTAGGGCGGTGAATATAACGTCATAGTCCGAGAAAATGAACTAATCAGATTGCTTGAATCACCAAGATCACTGAGTGTTGTATATAGAGCGGTTTTCACTTGACTGTCGAAAGTAATTGAGGAATTGGTTTGGGTTTGGTTTTACTACGCCCTTTGGTTGGCTAGTGTATTTACTTTGGTTTTGGTTTTACGACAGTCAAGTGAAAACTGCTCTACTAGGGGTAAATAAAAACCCTTTAAATTTTGTTATTGTCAAATTTTTGGCTAAAATGGGTTCTTTTGTAGTAGGGGTTTAAATGGAAACTGTAGAGTATTTGTAGATCAAGTTTTATTTGTAAAGCTCAAAGATTTATTTAAATAAACAAAAGTAACAATAAAATGTTTGTCTTTATTACCCTTAACGGTACATCAAAATGTAGCTTGCATAGCAGGCGTATTGTGTAGTGTGAACAATGATACTATAATGTTCCCTCACCAATTTGGAAGTTGGAAATGACAGAGAGTTCAGGCAGAGAGGTTCTTGTGTTTAAATATAGAAGGGGGAGGCAGGAGGTGAGAAAAAAAATATGCTTGCATGCAGCCAGTTTTTCTCTTTTTCTCCCCACCCCTCCTTCCTTTAGTTTCTATGGCTCTCAAGATGGTGGTCGCAGCCAATGTGCCTCTGAGCTTTTGTCAACAGAAATGTGGAACATAGTCGAGTATGATGAATAGTAAGAGTGGGAGGCTGAGAAGACTCTCTTCTTAGTGAGTCTGTATTTTTTTCAGTTCAGGAAAAGTGGCAGAAGGATGAGGAAAAGCCTTCCCAACCTCCCAGGCTCTACCTGCCTGTTGGCAAAAACGTTGACACACGTCATCCTCATTGATAGTGTTCTTCCTTTTTTTCTGACACCGTGTACTTCCAAAAAAAAGAGCAAGCTTTATTCCAGTGAAGTGTCTTAGCAATTTTAAAGCTGATCTAATGGCAGACTGTGAGTCAACTGAGAAGGAACCCTTTGCTTTCTACATAAAAAAGGATAAATCAAGACTTTCACTAAATTTGAAAAGAAACATTGTTTAATGTGAAAGGGAGCATTGTTTGTACTCCACAGTTCAGTAACAAAACAATTTGCAAAAATTCTGTCTCTTGCATTCTACCTAAATTTAACCATTCATTCAATGACAATTAGATAACCATAACATAACTAAGTCTCTTGGATTATGAACTAACATAACTATATTATCTACAGTTTGGTCATCAGATAATAAATATATTTATGTGCAAATCTCTTAATAAATAAATCTCATATAGCCAATTCTATATTACTATAATCAGTACCCTAAAGCCAAATACATTGATGCTAAATGTTACAGTTTGAAAAATTTTATTGCAGTAATGGTGTTTTTGTTTTGTATGTGTGTCAATTAAACCTGTCATATTGTCTTATGTTCTTTTGTAATAGAGACCTTTAGATTCGAAGACAAGGAAGACTGGAGAGTGAGATTTTCTTAACATACTTTGCGCGTGTGAACCAGGATCATTTGGGCAGGAAAAAGTGGTAGACATCATCATTCTACTTCAAGTTTGTGGCGGAAACAAGTTATCCAAATTTAATGTTAGAAGTTTTGTCATTAACCAATTGGGAGACAGCTTAACCTCCTTCAATAAAAACAGCAGTGCCAACTTTTCTGGTGAAAAAAAGTACAATAAAGATTTCCAGGGTGTCTATTTTGCCAGTATATGTGAAAAAACTTTAACATGGTTCGTACAACTTCAGACAAACCATTTCAAGGACTTTTCAAGGATTTTCAAGGACAAATTACAGTTTTCAAGGACTAAGATTTATTTAATAAATCGGCATTCTTTAACACCCGTTGATCACCCTATTGGCTTAACCTCGTCATGGAGTCATTTACGGTTTTTACTTCTTCGGCTATCGTTGATTACATTATTTTATACTACTTTCCACTGCATTACATCTGAGGTACAAAAAAAGCATTTGGAATAAAGAAACGGAAATAAAATATTGTTCATGCATAAAAATGTTTTTACGTTACCCGTGAGTTTTACAGGTTCTTAAACTGAAGATGAGCCAAATTTCTCGGCAAAATAATCCAATTTTACAGAAAAAGATGTCTGGCGTAGACAAGGTTATGAATTTCAAGAATGTTTCGAGACCTAATAAAGAAATCAAGTAGTTTTCAAGGACCTAAACCAAATTCGAGACCTTTTCGAGATTGTATGAACCATGTTTAAGACAAATCTTGTCCTCGACTTTAAAGGTCTCTAATAAGGGTAGATTGTCCTGCCTAGCTATTTTGCGGCATGACACATCTCTCAGTTTTGTAGTAGTACAGTCCAACCTTAAGCATAGAGAGGAGAAGTGTGACGTCATGTCACCATGGTAGCAAAATTTCTGAATCACAACAATAGGGAGCTTTAGCAATGACGACGGTGAGGGCAACGAAAACTGCAGAAAAGAATAGGTTTCCTATTAGCAAAACAAAAAAATTGGCATGTGCATCACGCTTTTTTGTACATTTCTTAGCCATGACACTTCCTAATTTCACACGCCCGCTTTACGGAGTAGGTACACAAAACACAAAAATTTTCTTTTTCTTTTTCTAAACTTTGATATGGACCTTTCGGATTCAACTCCAGAAAATTTTGCCAACACTTGACAAATTAATAATAGTGCAAATTCACTTTTTAAGAGACATTAATTTTTCAGTTTGTTGTTATCCAGAAATTCTGCTACAATGGCAACGTAATGTAATGACTTCTCCTCTCTATTTGTATTCATGAATAAGCTCTCCAATATTTTTATTGCCCTTGCAAATCCATGTACTACCTCTGCACAGAAAAATTCATTCTCTATTTTGAGATGAGCTTGAAGAATAAATGCTTTTTTAACACAACTATCCAAGGTTACAATGAAATGGACTTAATTGATGATTTCATGTGTTGCGAACTTTCATTCAATTTATCTACTTGTTAGACCCTGAAAAGACAAATGTTAGCTGTAACATGTGCAAACAGTTGACAAGAGCTTCCAGTGCAGTATAAGCAACTGCAGTCAAGTTTGTTAATTCAATCCATGGGGGAATACATTCTTTGCTATACAAATGTATGGATTAAGTTTCGTAAGCATACTTGTAGAGACATCTCCAATAAGTATCGCAAATACCAAATACCAAATACCAGATAATAAAGCATGAGAACTGTAGGCAGCATACAATATGGTTCCAAGTATTGCATACTTTTTCTAGTCAAAACCTCTGCACTTTATTCTTTGAACAAAAAACATCAATCCTGCTAATTAACTGGGTTGCAGAAGTTTTGATCAACAAATGCAAACAGCAAACAAACCATATTTCAACAATATTGTTTTTGCACCACCAAGGATAACATCAGCAACAAAAATAATAACTAAAAAATTAGGATCAATCAAGACTGACTTACAAGAAAATTCAGGACCCTGTTCCTTGAAGACTGATTAGCCCAAATCCAGTGAGTGTTAAAATTTTAACCCATAAATTAATGCCAAGGACTATCATTGTAAGTTAACCATACCACTGAGTCTCTGAGTAAATTTTAAGGTTTGGAAATGCTCAATTTACATATTACTTGACAAGAAAATTTGTTTTAAAATTTCACTTAATCTTAGGTTCTGGTTTGGGTTAACCATCCTTTAAGGAACCTTGGCCAAGTCATATTTACTTCAGCAACTATGGAAGCTTTTGTGCAAAACTTTTGAGTGATGACATTAAATCCAATAACTGGTAGCTCCTTGAGGACAACTGTGATGGACTGCAGATGTTTTCTAGACGTTCCCTCAGTCTTGTAACTTCAGAATCAATTTCAAGTAAAGAATCTGTGTCATCCATTGACATGATTCGCAGTGAATCAGAAGAGTTTTTCTGAAGAGATCTTTTGCGACAAAAAAGAAAGCTTTGAAGAAGATATGCCAGAAGCATGATGAACACTTCACAGTGATCAATCAAGTCAACGTGATCAGAGTTATTTGCATCTGGACTGCGCTGAAAGTCAACAAAAATAATATGTGCAAGTCCCATTCTGGGAACTTCCCTGATATCCTGCTCCTCTTGAGGAGGAAAACAGTTACTCAGAATAACTTCAATCAACTTCATCCTCAGCAAATGTGATTGAGTTGACTGGAGAAGAAGACTTTTCTCTTTAGTTGACTGAAGCTGCCAGTTATAGACAAGAAACAACTCATCGGCAATCCTACCTGCAAAGTCCTCTGGTCGCTCATTCACTGACAACGACAATGATAGCATTCTCTGCAGCAAAAACAAATTCTTGGTTTTATGTGGATGTTTTGTGGCATCTCCAATCCACTGAACCAATTCAAAAATATGAGTGCTGAAATGCTTGACTGATAGGAGTTTATAACCTGAGGTCTTCACAAGGCTAAATCTCTTGACATTAACCTCCTCTTCCATAACGTTTACAACAAAAGACAAGGCCATAGATGCACTTAGTGCCTGACTACTTTCTTGTGACATGTCATCAGTGCATTTAGAGAGTTCCACCATCATGGAAATGTGTTCCCAAGAGATTTTCAAATTAACCATCCTCATAGCCATTACAGGGTGTAAGACCTGGATTTGCCGGAGAATTCTAAAGCATTCATTACCACAGTTATTTTGCTTTGAAAGCAGGATGTTATGTAAAATGTGAAACAAAACTCCTACGGGTGGCTTTCGGGACTGGCTCATAAAATTTGTGACTGTGTGCAAGTAAGTTTTATGAAAGTTTTCTTCCTTCAGAGCTTGTAGAGAATTCATTTGGTTTTCAGTAAAATCTTTGGAACTGTCCATCTGTGGTCCTTGCATCTGAACTGAACACCAAAGAGGCGTGGAATAGTGTAAAGGTTGCTCTTGCCTCATACATCTGTACAGAGAAGGCTTTTTTGGAGGTGAAAAACTTTCTTGAGTAATCACAGTTTGTTTAAGCGAAGGTGAAGAAGGGCTTTTTGATCTTTTAAGCTTTGTTGAAGGAAATCTACTCTCTATTGACTCAAAGATTCCCATTCCTGGAACTTGCCTGCAGCTCACTTCACTCGACTCATCTTTTGCCATCTCACCCTATTTATGAATTAGAGTTCTCATTTAGTAAAAGTAATATTAGTACCTGGAACCACATCCCATACTTTTTTAAATGGTGCATAAATAAATAATATATAATAAAATGTGAACATATTAGAACATGCCTTTAGGTTCACCAAAAATGGTGCTAAGTCCCTAGTTTCAAGTATTATTTATTTTATTTCTTATCCTTTTGAATCCAAGTGACCAAACAAAATTAAGAAAACACCCAAGGATTCTAATCAAAATGCATGCAATCTTGTGCTTGTTAATATGCCTGTCCACACAATAGTGATATGACCACCCATGCAGACCTGTCCACTCATGAGATCAACTCTGACAAGCTCACAAGCTCTGCTCAGTAATATATCACAGATGACATCACATTGTGGTAAAAACAAAGAAGTGACACATAAGCCAAAGGTGAGTGTGTCAGGTATGTTTTTACCACATTTTGATGTCATCTGTAATCCTTTGCTGAACAAACCCACGGCAAAATGGAATCTATTCGTTTTACACAGAATAATGTTATAAACAGAAAAGAAAAAACAACAGCTTGCCTGACATGCATTGTACTGCTTTACTATTTCAGGGTTTGTGTCAGTTTAGACGTTTATATGCAATGACCAGTCACAGCGTGTGTAATATTCACCTCTATTGTGTAATCTTTACTAGATTATGGGCAATCTGAAGAGTCATAAGCAGCCTCAGAAGAAAATGGAAGCAATTCCAAATCTACCAAGCTTATGACTCTGATTCTTGTTTTTCACTAGATCATAAAGAACTCTTAGACAACTCTGATTATCTACAACTCCAACTCTTTCACTAGTGAAATCAGCCTTGAGACACATAAATAAGTGCCATATATTTGGTCAAAAATATGCAGCGGAAACTCTCCTTGCAACCACTTTTGAAAGAAACCAGTTCTAGTTATGCAGGTATCAATGTTTGGAAGGAGATGAAGGGATACAGGTATAGGTGTGGCATTTGAATTGTTTTTATTTTTTGGTCAAACACGCAACCCTTGGGGCTGGCAAATAGTTCAAATTTGATAGAATATCCCTACCTGGGAATAACAAAACTGTGTAATGACATGTATTAAAAGTAAACATGGAGCAGTTTGAAATGTACATTTCCAACTACTGTACATTATAAAAGGTACAGTAGATTGAAGAAGTATGAAGTTCACCCAATTACATGTCAAAATATTTCAAAATTGAATCCATCTGGCCATTGGAAACCTAGACAATTTATAATTTGCTTACTCCTTGTGAATAAACTGTGTTTAGGTCATCAATGTAAACGTTTAATGAAACAGTGAAACTGCTTCTTTAATCATTCACTTCAATGATGCTGAAAATCCAGCCCTGGTTTCAGCAAAATTGAATTGCAATATTCTTCGAACAACCATATTAATATACTCAATACCAGTTGGAAAGCTTTAGCAGTATTGCATTATAGAAAAGAGTAATCACTTTGACTTTCCCTAGAACATGAGTTTAGGACCCAGATCTCTGCAGGGTTAAATCCTCAGAGAGGGGACAAAGAAGTGTTCAAATGTCACACCTATGCCCATACCCCTACTCTCTGTCTAAACATTGATACCTGCATTATGACCAGCATCAAGGAATCTTGTTTGAACTTTGGCTTCAAGAGCCCATTCTTGTACACAACTAGATCAAGTAGAGACTTTTTATTTTTATGACTTCCCGTGGTGTCACCACAGGGACCCACACAGTCTGTTTGTGTAACTGATTGTATTGTAATTTTGTAGTAAATGTACTGGATTTACCGTTTGATGCATCTGTAGGGGCATATTGTTAGATATGTGTATGAATCAATGCTAAATAAACATTGTGCTGCCTTACTTATGGTAACTTGTTGTCCTTTTGCCTCAGAAATGGCATTTTGAGCCATTTTGAAAGATTTTGAGTTTGCTGTTTACTGTTCCTCTTAACAGAAGGACATGGGTGGAAAAAATTTTTTAATTGGCTCCAGCGCCGGAGTGATTTTACCCCAGAAAATTGCATTGCTCCACTTTCAAAACTTGCTGCAGAAAGGCTGAAAGATTCACACTTCTTTCTGGTACCTTTTGATCAAAAATCCATTCAAAAGGCCTAGGGAAATTAAAATCTCACAGTTTTTTAACGGTCAAAATGCGTCACAAGATTTACATGTGCCAGCCAGAAACCATTCTGCTGATCATCTCTTTTTGATTGGATGCTGTTAAACAATGATCGCTTACCAAGTCTGCTTAACACCAGTTATTGTTGAACCATTTGGTTAACGATATCCAATCAAACAGAAGAAATCAGCAGGACAGTTTTCTGGCTGGCATATGTAAATCTTGCATTTTGACCATTCAAAAACTGTGAGATTTTAATTTCCTCCCGCGCTAGTCCTAGGCCTTTTGGATGGATTTTCGATCGGATCGTACAAGAAGTGTGAATCTTTCAACCTTTCTGCTGTGAGTTTTGAAAGAGAAAATTGCTCCAGCGCTGAAGCCGTTCAAAAAATTGATTCCACCCTTGTCCTGCTATTAAGAGGAACAGTAAATGGCTCAAAATACCAGGACGACATTTGTAAGTAAGGCAACACAACGTTTATTTAGCATTGATCCATGCACATATTTAATGATATACCGCTACATATGAAGTCAAATGACGCAAACGGTAAATCTAGTACATTTACTTTAAAATTACCATGCACTTTGACTGTATGACGGGCCCGGCCCGTCCCTCCTGTCCCTGGTGAATAAACTTAAATTTAAAACCCTCTAGAAATCGCTTGATCTTTGAATAGGTGTAACCGTTTCTTTTGCCCTCAGGTAATACTAAGAGGATTTTCCTTAATTTAGAGCTGCTTACCTGCGACTTTGAACAAGATGCGGTGGGCACAGGCATGACATCGTGATTTTCAGTTTTATCGATGCTTGCGTTCGATAAATCTCCAAAATTCAACTTTTGTAACCTCACCTTCGCTTGAAGTATCTTGATATTATTTTGGTTGAACTTCAAACTTTTCCAAGGACTGGTTTCGTTTTGAGCCTTCGAGGTAGATACTTGCAAATCTGGCTCTTCTTTGACAACAAATGGACGCGATATCTTCTGAGGCGTCTTCTCAAGCTCGTCGTCAGAGCTTAAAATAACAGTCTCCGTTTTCGGAACGATCCCGTCGCTTGCATTTTCTTTCTTGACTTTGTATGGCAGTCTGGCTTTTGATGGCGGCGTGTCTTCCTCATCTTCATCGCTGCTTGAAATATAAATAACCGGCTTGACAGCTTTACCTTTCGTTGTCATTTTCAAACATGGCGCACACATGCACACGAACACCGGTTTGGCGCCAAATATTTGTGAGGCGCTAAATTTCTTTAGGAGCGTGAAGCTGTTATCTGATATGAGTCCGATGCAATAATGCTCCTGAATGTTCCAGCTTGATGTATCAGTTACGGCGGCTCGCTTATTAAATTATTAACTCTCTTGTCTGCCAAAATATTCTCATCGAATGGACGGGGAATTATACCGGTAACTCAAAAGTGAAAGCTGCTTATTCAAGCACTTTTTATTTTGAAGATCATGGATGATGACGTAGCTTGCGTCCAATCACTGGTCAGAAACCTGGGGATTCCCCGAATTCTCAGAAAAGTGACCTGTAAAAAACCTATTTTTCATCAATTTTTAAGAAGACAAACAGAGAAGCAGACATCTTGTCCCACTCACAGTAAACCAACTTAAAGTTTTCAGTTTACCTAAAACAAATGGATCGTCAGCAGGAAAATAATGGGTTCGGTCCACTTTCAAAGCCTCGCGGAAAAGCCCCGCTTCTTGCTGCTTTGTTCGTGGTTACTTTTTGTGCAGTTGTCCATTTGAAGATCGCCCATTCTACCGTAAACCAACAGGGTAGAGACGAATTCGTCTTTCTACTCTTTATCAGCGCTCTTTTTATTCTGAGTTTAGCCGTTGGCGAGGTGGTACGTAGAGCCTGTCTGGGGATTGAAGAGATTCAACACAAGCAAACTCGATATGAAGGAAGTTGGACGAAGGTTTTCAATACCACTTTCGCTTTTAAGTATGGTCGCGCTATTCTGATCGTGGGGGTTGTATCCTTTCTCATAGTGTCTTTTGCCTTGTACCGAGATTGTAACACTTTCTGTCGTGCAGAATATGCGATTTTTTTCTCGTTGAACTGTTTCTTGGCCCCTCAGCTGTTGTTTCTTGTTGGTTTGCGAGAACTTTCTAGCGTGGAAGTATCCGAGATCAACGAGAGAGAAAACAAAAATGTGGCCGATGGTCTAGCCTGGAGCTACTATTTTGGGTACTTGAAACTGGTGTTACCAGAACTTGAGAGACAGATCGCAAGATCGGAGCCGTACAGGTACAAGATTACAAAGAAAAAGCTCTTCATATTGCTTCCCAAAAACTGCTACACGTACGATAAAATTGTGGACGCAGACTCAAGAATAACAGTTGCGGGAAATCTCGATTCATATGACATTAACAGAGGAGGGATATTGAAGCGATCCTACAAGCACACTGTACATCGAATAGAGATGCCACGCCCAGATGGAGAGGTTGATGAATATCACGTGGTTCTGGAGTATGCCACACCGCTGATGTCCCTGTACGATATGTCTGAGCATGCAGAGTGTGGATTGAGTCGCGAAGGGCGAGATGAACAGGTAACTTGATCCGAACATACAAACTGATTTAAACCACATAGTAAAATCCAACTAGTGGTCTATCATCAATGCTGCATTCTGATTGGTTGAGCCACTACTAGGCTATTTGTTTTAGCCCACTAGTAGTGAAAAGCGCCAGCAATTTGGCAGGCAAAAAATGATTAGTTGGATTTTACTAAAACAATTATTCCTCTCGCCCTCATGGCCTCTGAGCTGTCAATAGCCCATTTGGCCTTCGGCCTCATGGGCTCTTGACTCAGAACTCATTCGGACTTGAGGAATGATAATTGTTAAGTACAGCCTTTCCTTTTATAGCAATAACACCCTCCTCTAGCGGTGTGTGGATATAAAATGGAATGGCGCAATGTCTTACTCCATGGTTTTTATCACCAACAACCCTCTTGAGTATGGAAGGTGCTGTCTGAAATGCTCCTATATGCAGTCCAAGCTCTCCTTATCATGACCACTCTCCAGCTCTAAGTTACAACCAGCAATAAATGTGCCATTTGGACTGACTGACTTTTTAGCCTGAAATAATAATATTTCAGAGTATGTGACTTGAAAATATGTCTGAAATGCTGGCTACTGTGACTTAAACTAGTCTTCTTGATGAAAAGCTCTTGTAAGCAACTTGCCGACTGTAAGTGACTGCAACCACTTTTGTTTCAATCGGTAGCTTGTTTTTCACCGTTGTTAAGTTCTACAAGGTGCTTACACTCATTAACTTGAATAAACGCATTAGCCTCCTGATCGAATCTAGGATATTTCTACAAAACGATATAAGCGTTAAGGTTAACGTCAGATGTGATAAAAAATGAAAAAAAAAAAACCTTTAATATTACTTCATCTAAATGTTTTGGTATTATTAAGTGCTAAATGTCTTATAAGCAACCATACACCCTGAATTATTTTTATCGTGTGGTCAGCATCTCACCTGATATGCTTTCATAGTTTACCATAATAATATTATTTTGTAATAGTTGCTATTGTTGTTATTGTTGTAGGTGGTGCTGTTTATCCGCAAATTAAGAGAAATCTTAAAGAGTTGTAAAGATTGTGAAGGGAAGTATGAATTAGTGCCAATCTCAGGAGAAAGAGCTCCAAGGGATGAAAGAGATGGAAGAAATCAAAATAGGATTGCAGATGTGTTGGTACGAATACACCTGGATCCAAACCTGCAGTTGGAAGATTAAGATGCTAACCCTGACTCATGAAGAAGATGCCACCCGAATATTTGAATGGATATATAGCTGACGACAAACACAGTATAATTTCTTGATACCCCAGGTGGGGGGGTGGGGGGGGAGGGTACTGTAATATATGGGGCTAGATTAAGGTATG
>OZ037996.1:1357500-1405000 GCA_964035705.1 Porites rus | reverse complement strand
CGTGAACCGTGACTTTCATTATGTCTGTTATTTTCGACAACTGTTATTACGTAATAAATGATATTGCGTGACCGTGACAGGACGGCTGATCCCTGTTGCGACAACGTGGTTGGTCTGGTTTCCGGTGACCTTTGGCCAGCCATCGTTTTCATCCTCTGTTTCGTCTATTTCGACCATAATGGCGGAAGCACCTTAACGGGATGTCCGAGATGACCAAGATCGTCAGCAAGGAAAACAAGCTTGCATGGTTTCACCAAGTGTGACTGCGTTAATAAGTTTTTGTTTTTTTTTTACCGAAGGTAACAAAAAAATATTGATTCACAAGGAGCAATCCCGTTTTCCGTTTTCTGCCACAGCCCATAGAGATTTCGAAATCTTTAAGAATAGATGGTGCCAGTTGTGATATGCAGAACGAGGAACTCGTTTCGTTTTTGCATCGCGCAGAATGCGAAGTGGACGGATAGTGAAAACAATAAACAAGGCTTTGCTTTGGAGAAAAACGTTCTCCCTTTTTTTCCGTGAAGCGTGAAATGCCTATTTTATTTTTCGTGAATTGTGAAAGGACCGTTTTATTTTCCGTGAAACGTGATCTAGACCCCCCCTTTACCACCCTCAGTACTCTTGTTGCCCCGGATGGAGGGTGGGGTGGGTACTCTAAAACAGTGAAACCTCTCTTAAGCGGACACCTTCAGAACCTTCCCAAGCGTCTGCTTAATAGAGGCTTGTAAAAATTGTGCAATGTTTGTTAACGATCAACATTTCAACGGTTACTCTGTATTGTGAAAAAGTTGCATGTTGTTAAAGAAGCTATCCAGAGTTCAAGTTCATTACCTTTCATTACCAACTTTAATTTGTTTGTAAATGCAGAAACATTAACTGACTTCAGTACAAATTCCAAAGACATAATTCAGTAATACTATTGTCAATTCAGTTCGGTGTCTGCTTAATAGAAGTTTTTAACAATAGAAATCAGCCAAATACAAATTATTTATTTTAGTGTCCGCTGAATAGGGGTTTGTTATAAAGGGAAATATCAGACATTCGTTTCGGACCCGGCTTAGTGTCCACTTTATAGAGGTTTCACAGTATAAAGTATAGGCTAGATTAAGGTATGTGCCAACTGTCTGATAGGGTATGGTTTTTGATCCTCAAAAAGGATATCATTTTTGCCCTTGTTGGCATTGTCTTCTTAGTGTGATGCCTAGATATCTAGTGAAAATTAGTATTATGAAAGAGATTTAATGAAGGTTGGCAGCTGGCATTTAATTCTTATCTGTTATTTTTCTCTTGGGTGTTGTCTCATCCTTCAACAGGGTCAGGGTTAAAAGACCCAGGATGGCACATACCTATCCAAAAGTTATGAGAGAACCCTCTCCGCCCTGGGTCTTGATGGATGTAATCAGAGCTGTCGTTAAGGACCATAACCTGTAACACCTGTTACAGCTCAGCTCACTTAACTTGATGTTATGGGTGATCAAAATGGGAAGCTAAAGGTGACACTTTAAAGTTTTGGGGAGATGTTACAGTGAATCTTTATTAGCTATGACCGCTCTAATAATTAGTGACAGCCCTGGTAACACTGTTTTGTGTACCCTCCTAGCTTGAAACAATAAAGAGAATTTCATAAAATAAAATAATTTTGTGTAGTTCCAGAAAATATCCTTTTAATTTTAGCTTCATAGGTACTTATTAAATTTGTGAGTCACTGAGAACACACCCACATTGCTTGGAATTTCCAATCCCCTCTGTGGCATATGCACATTGATAACATTGCTGTTTATATGGTAATAATTCTTAAATTTTAACAACTATAATGTTATCTCCATTTATTTGCAAGGAATGACATGATCATGCTTTTTGACTAAAGCCTTTAGGCTTCGTTAAGAAAATAGTACTAGTAGTCATAGTGTTGCAATGTTCTCGTTATCAGGCGGTAACTGGCAAAATGTACTGCCTGAAGCAACTGCCTACAACTGCTTGAAGGTTTACTAAAATTAAATACTATGTAGTTTTAAAAAATACACAAGTTGTGATCCAATCCGATCAAGGAAATGAATGAATAAATTATATGGAAAAGTACCGTAAAGATACACAGCTTTTATTTTTAAGGGCCTGCATTTTGGAAAAAGAACGTTGAGGACAGGGTAAAATTATTGGGATCAAACGTTTAAAATTGTTGTCTAAAAATAACAATGGCTGATTTCCGTAAAATTAATCTTAAAATGGGGAATGACGTTTCGAAGAGCTTAACTCCTCTTAGGGTGGGGCCATGTCCCCCACTCCACTACCCCCTCCCCTCCGGCCCCCAAGGAAAGTGCTTGAATAGTCCCTTACCCGCTGAGCTAAAATTCATGTTAGGGAAAACACTGGTGTTAGGAAATGGTTAAATCTGAACCTTGCTGAGACAGAAAAAGCTGCCGTTTTTTTTACACATAAACAAACTCAGATCATGGCTTAAGAGAATCAGTAAACCTCCAAATTTGTTTACGTGTTATTTTTTAGGATAGGTAAGTGGTTTTCTAGTCTGTGAATAATATTCTCATTTGCCTTCTTGATGCTGTGTTGCTCATAATGAACAATAAAGTTTGTTTAGGTGTCAGGATTAGCCAATTTCAGTGTATTATAAACTTACATCACAGTTTTGTTTATAAATTGACTGTCTTTTAATATGAAGACTTATTGAGTAAAACAAGTCCTTAAGACTTGTGGTAAAAAGTTCAACAGTCTGTTAATTAAGGAAAAAACAGGCAAGAATGAGGCTTCGAGATCATAAAATTCATCTCAAATTCAGCTCACAATATTTCAAGATCAGATCAAAATTTTCCACGATCCCCAATTTTCTAGGTATGTGTGATTACCCGTGTCTGCTCTTCAAACAGTGACTTATGTTTGCAAACTCCTGTTTAAAAACAACAGTATACCAACTATTCCATTTACCTTCAAAGGTTTCCTGTAAACTTTTCAGGTTTTGAGGTTACTTATAGAGCGATTTTCATTTGAGTGTCGAAAAGTAATTGGTTTTGCACTTTCTACACGATGCGATTGGCTTAAAAGATTCGCGCCACCTTTTCATCCAATCAGAAGTAAAACCAAAGCCAATTGTGACGCGCTCGCATGCATTTTCCCGCGCTTTGCGTCAGCCACATGTAATTACTTCGAGTTTTGATTGGTTCAATGTATTGTCTGTGTCCTATGTGATTGGCTAGAGTAATTACTTTGGTTTTGGTTTTACGACACTCAAACGAAAACCACTCTAATGATCATGGATAAGGCACTTTTTGGACTTGTGCATGCAGCGTTGTGATACTTTTAGAAGATCGCAGGCTGAAGATTGTGGAATTTACATACTGGCACTAACAGTGGCTAAAAAAAACAGTGCAATTTATTTTTATCCAAAAAAAAAACAGAAACAGATTTCTGTTTCCAGGCTTTTTCAAGTAGATGGCGTAGCTTTAAGCCAATCACAAGACTTGCGAAGAATAGGGGATCCGATTCCCTTAATATTCATAGACCGCATAAAGACAGTTCGACAACTCGTCAAAAGTCAGATTTCCAATCAAGTGTTTTCAGTTTTTCCATTTCCCACAAAATGGATTCCCAACCGCCAAATAATGGATTTGGACCACTTTCGAAACCTCGTGGGAGCGGTGCTGTTTTCGGCGCTTTTCTTGTGGTCGCTGTCAGTGGTGCTGTCCACATCGTAAATGCTATCGTCTTTTCTTCAATCAAGGAAAGCAAAGATGAAATCCTTTTTTTGTTCTTTGGAGCCGCTCTTCTAACCCTAAGTTTAATCCTTAGCGAGTTAGTGCGAAGAGCGTGTCTGGTTAACGAAGAAAGACGACACAGGCACACTCGATACGAAGGAAGTTGGAAGAAACTTCTCAATTCTACTTTCACTTTTCGATTCGGCCATTCTATTTTGGTCGTCGGTGTTGTGTCCTTTCTGACGGTGTTGTCGTTTGTCTTGTTCTACGCCTTGTACGAAGATTGCAAGACCTTCTGTCGATCAGAATACTGGATACTTTTCTCGTTGAACTGCTTCTTGGCCCCTCCGCTTTCGTTTCTTGTCGGTTTGCGAGAACCTTCTAGCGCGGAAGTATCGCAGATCAACGAGAGAGAAAACAAAAATGTGGCCGATGGTCTAGCTTGGAGCTACTATTTCGGCTACTTGAAGATGGTGCTTCCAAAACTTGTTGACAATATCGGGCAATCGAATTTCAGGTACGATATTACCGAGAAAAGGCTCTTCATATTGATTCCAAAAAATTGCTTCACCTACAATGAAATTAAGAACGCAGACGGAAGAATTAAGAGTGCGGGAAACCTCGAGCCGTATGAGACACACCGAGGTGGGATATCAAAGCGACGCTACCAGCACACCGTGCACAGGATAGAGATGCCACGCCCTGATGGAGAGGTTGATAAATATTACGTGGTTCTGGAGTATGCCACCCCCCTGATGTCCCTGTACGATATGTCTCAGCATAGCGAGTGTGGATTGAGTCGCCAAGAGCGAGATGAACAGGTAACTTGATCCGAACATGTTAACATTTTTAGGTAATCGAATATAATTTCGTATAGCCTTTCCTTTTGTAGCAAAATGTAACACTCTCCACTGTCTCCAAATCTGGGCCATTCTGGCCATATAATATCAATACAATACAATACAATAACTTTATTTAAAGAGGGAAGCGCAATAACCTATTACAGTTTTCTAACCTACGGCCCTCGACAACAGCACCCTCGCTCCCACTGATGAGGTGTTTTTCGCCAGATCCCCTCGGAAATTAACATTTTAGACAATAATTATGCACCTTCAGAAAAACACTTCTCCTTGTATTGACTCCCTGCGAAAATCTCTCAGTGTGACTCCTGAAAACCTGATCTTCGATTCTGTAGGAGGGTACGAAAATAAATAAAAAGGCTCAGTGCCATACACTGTAGTTTTTAGCACCACCAACCTCCTTGTGTATGGAGAGTGCTGTTTCAATGCTCTTGGATGATTTCCATAATTGATTTGCTGGGAGACTCAGCATGTAGGGTGTAAATTGAGTTGCCAATTGTCGGAAAGATGAACGGGAAATTTTGAAGCCAACATTCAGAACATTGATCAAAATACTGAAATTCATGTTGCGGAGATTAAGTTTACCATAACTGTCCTGTTGAGGGGATTCTGAATACTTATTTCAATTCACATCTTCTACATCATTTCATAGTACATTCTGTTTGCCTCCTTCCTCCACCCTTTAAATGAGCATTGTGTTCGAGTCCCTAAAAAAAATTTAAACAATGCTTAGGCAAAGATTGGAGGGGAGCAATTGAGATGTATTGTTGGGGTGCTAAAAAGGAATACCGTAAAATTCCGAAAATAAGCCCTGAGGCTTATATTTTTCAAAGGCCCCTTTTGAGGGGCTTGTTTTTGGAGGGGCGATTTAACAACCTCGTCCCCAGGGCGCTTTTCCCTGGCTTTGGCGAGATTGGCGATTTAACAGAGGGTTTTTTGCGTTACGAGTTTGGGGGGCTTATATTCGGAGGGGCTTATACATGGAGGGACTTATTTTCAGAATTTTACGACATTGTTTGGTTTTTATGGTAACAAAAATTTAAAATGCTTTTGGACTTTTTGTTTCAACAGGTAGTCCTGTTTTATCGCAAATTGAGGGAAATCTTAGGAGGTTGTAAAGAATGTAAAGGGAGGTATGAATTAGTGCTCATCTCCGGGGAAGTCAAGGATGAAATTGCAGATGTGTTGGTACCAATGCTTCCGTCCAGATGTGGATCAGGGGTGAAAGCTGAGTGAAATCGTCCTGAGTGGTAACAAGAACAGTGCCCTAGAGAGAAGGATGTTGATATTTTCCCGTGTTTTAGATAGCAAGCACGGAAATGCAAAGTACTTTACTTAGGGAACAGTTTACAGATAGGTAGTTTTAGGCTTAACATTCCCCTAAAGAGACCCTTTTTTGTGGGATGGGGGAAGGGAGGTTACTTATGTCCCTAGTTTCACATATAGAGGAAGAGGCTATTGTTGCCGACTTGTCTTTGTCACTTTTGCAGTTTCAATCAATCTTTGTGTTATACAGTCAATATGAGGCAACATTGTATAACCTTTCGTTTTTGAGAAGAAAGGGACATTTGAAGTTAGTAGGAAAACAAAGATTTGTGGAATTTCACCTCAATACGGCCATATGACAATGGCGACATATTTTGGGGCGGGCGTCTATGCCCCTATAATAATTATTTTTACCTTCAGAATTAAAGACCTCAGTTGCAACGTTTTTTAGCTACCAGGCAGTAACTACCATGAAATTGAAATAACCTCTGAAGGGTCTCTTTATCTCGTACCTTAAACAGAAAACTATCGTTTCCCTTTAAAGAAAAGTAGAAGATTTGATCATTTTGATTTAATTAAGATCTGAGATCTGAGCAAAGTTACCGTAAAATTCCGAAAATAAGCCCCTCCATGTATAAGCCCCTCCAAATATAAGCCCCCAGACCGGTAACGCAAAAACCTCTCCGTTAAATCGCCCCTCCTAATATAAGCCCCCCGAGGGCTTGTACTTGCAAAATTGCCCTCAAATACAAAGTAAAACAAAGCTAAAACGGTACATTTACTTCCAACTATAAGGCTACCCCAATCGATTTCGAAACGCAAATTCCCCTCCAAAAATAAGCCCCTCAAAAGTTGGCCTCCCCCGCAGGCGTTTTTAGGGGAGATCGTATTTCTTCCCTCCCCTAAAAACACCTGCGGGGGAGGCTACTCAAAAGGGGTCTTTGAAAAATACAAGCCCCGGGGCTTATTTTCGGAATTTTTACGGTATTTTACCACGTGTACTCCGCATATCATCAATGAAGTAGAAACCAACGTGTAACTGCGTGAAATGATGAGTGCATAAATTGAATCCCGCCCCCCGCTGAAAAAAACCGGGATCCGCAAAGTTTTCCAAGCCAACTCTATCCCCGTATCCCAGTGAATCGTTTTCAGGCAGACGATAGACTGCGTGACAGGCATTTGAAAGCTAAGGTAAAGGGGGTTTCTCTTTCAAACCCCTGCCACCTAATTTTTTTTATTTGTTTTGGTTTGTTTTCTGTCAGGATCCTGAGCTTATTATCTCTCTTAATCTTTGAGAGCTATTGTTTTGCCTTTTTCACTGTTTTTCAGCTTTCCTATCTCTTATTTACCTTCTTTTCACTTTCTTGCTTTGCCTTTCTATTTGTTTGTTTCTATTTTTGACATCTTTTCAGCACGTGTTTTCAGGCGTGTATGGTGTCAAAGGTAGCTACGTTCATGAGTTCAAAATTGAAGGTACGGAAGCAAATTGATTGTTATGGTGAAGAGAAGAAAATAACGCTGAACAAAACAGCCCCATATTTTTAATTTGAAACAGTCAAAGAAACCTTCGCAGGTCTTCGTTGATGGTCTAAGCCACCCACTATAGGAAAAATATTTCTCATTGTTTTGTTCTGTTTGTTATCTTGGTTATCTTTTTTTCCTGTCGACTTTTAATGTACACTTGTACTTCAGGGCCGAGTTGTTCAAAGCTGGGTTCGGATAACCCAGGGTTAGTGCTAGATTTGAATTCAGATTTGAAAGCTTAAAAAGCAGTTAAGTTTTAATTCTTTTTGTCGACAAGTTGATGATTGGACGCTCTAAAAATAACACAGACAATTATCTGAGAAAATGCTTTTGAACAGAGGAAAGAGAAACCCGGGTTAAATTTAACCCCGGTTAAGCGCTGATCGGCCTTCGAACAACTGGGCCCTGGTAGCATTTCCGCGTTGCTTGTGGCCAATCACAAGCCACGAACTGAAAATGGGAAATGCCCCCGATCTTCACCCCCCATTTCAGCAGCACCTCTCTCAATTTTCAAAGTTATAAAGTAAGAGTTTTCAGTTTCCCACAAGATGGATCCCCAGCAGCAAAATAATGGATTTGGACCAATTTCGAAGCCTCGCGGAAGGACTTCCGTCATAACTGCCTCGCTTATGATCGTTCTGGCCAGTGCTGTTCACTTCACAATCGCTTATTCTTCAGAAAATAAAGAAGGCAGCGTCGGATTTCATTTTCTGCTCTTTGGTTTTGCCCTTCTCATTCTGAGTTTCGTCCTCGGCGAGCTTGTGCGAAGACTGTGTTTGGTGAGTGAAGAAATTCGCCACAAGGAGACTCGATATAAAGGAAGTTGGAAAAAGGTTTTTACTTCCACTTTCACTTTCAGACATGGCCGAACTGTTCTGGTAGTTGTTATTGCTTCCCTTCTTTTTGTGTTTTATTTCTTGTACGAACATTGTAACACATGTTGCCGTTCAGAATACGCGATCCTTTTCTCGCTTAACTGCTTTCTTTCACCACTTTTATTGTTTCTTATCGGCTTCCGAGAAATTTCTAGCGTGGAATTATCACAGATCAACGAAAATAATAACAAAAATGTGGCTGATGGTCTAGCTTGGGGCTACTATTTTGGCTACTTGAAGATGGTTCTTCCAATTATTGCTGAGAGGATCGGACAGACGGATTACAAGTACCTGATTCCGATCCACAAGCTGTTTATTTTGATTCCAAAAACATGCTACATATACGATAGCATTGAGAAGGCTGACCATAGAATGAAATTTGTTGATAATCTCACCTTAACTGTGAGCAGCCGAGGTGGAGTATCGAAACTTAAGTACAAAACCAGCGTGCACCGAATAGAGATACTACGCCCAGATGGAACGATTGATCCGGACCCGCCTCACGTGGCTGTAGAGTATGCTGTTCCCCTGAGGTCCCTGTATGCCATGTCTGATCCAAGGGAGGGTGTAGTGAGTTGCCAAGAGCGAGATGAGCAGGTAATTCTAAATCTAAGGTCAACATGTTAAAAAAATTCCCCTATTAGCATGAGGCCTCTTTTCCTTGGCTGTATTTAAAAATAAGTGTTGTGGGGCAAAATATTCATTCTTTAGGTATAATTATGCAATACCGTAAAATTCTGAAAATAAGCCCCTCCAAATATAAGCCCCCCAAACCGGTAACACAAAAAAACGCTCCGTTAAATTGCCCCTCCAAATATAAGCCCCCCAGGGGCTTGTACTTGGAAAATTTTCCTCAAATGCAAAGTAAAACAAAGCAAAAACAGTAAATTTACTTCCAACTATAAGGCTAGCCCAATCAATTTTGAAACGCAAGTTTCCCTCCGAATATAAGCCCCTCCAAAAATAAGCTCCTCAAAAGAGGCCTTTGAAAAATATAAGCCCCAAAGCTTATTTTCGGAATTTTACGGTAAGTCCTGTCATTTGGACAGAAGTCGTTTAAACTCTGCGATGAAAGGCCTCCAAGTGGCTTCACTTGTCCTCGATTTTTTATCAAATTTAAGGAGATTGATTTTAGCTGGGTAAACATCTCCTACAAAATTGTCAATAGAGACTCAAGTACATACTACATTGCACCACCATCTGTCCTTTCACTAATCAAGAGCCTACTCAGGGGCATAGCCAGCCCATAGAACTGTACCATAGAACGCCTGGGCCAACAAATTTTTGGTTTGATCACTCTACCATTTATGCTTTGTTGGGGTAAGCTAGCTAAAAAGCCCAAGAGATCAAAGTGTTGGTGAGGTCAGTGCATACTAGCCATGCATGCAATTTTCAGGATATGTGGAAGTGAAGGTGCTGGTGCAGCAGTGCTTATTTTAAGGGTCAAGCTGTGATGCATGCAATGGTGTATCTGTCATTATTTTCTTGAAAACAAGGTACAAGTATGACAATGACAATACGCCATTTCTGAGTTGCTTCAAGTCCAAGTTCCGAAGTGAGGCTTAGCGTAAAGCCATTGATAGGAAAATTTTTATTTTTATTTTTAAGCAAATAAAACTCATTTTAGAACAAAGGTTTTGCATTCCGCCTCACTTTGAAAGTGACGGTTTTTTGAACTAAGATTAAATTTAATGGCTTATTATTAAATTCAGTTTTTGTAATAATAATTGGAATCAGATCAAGGCCTCAATTTTAATAATTAATTATTGCCATCAGCTTTGACCTAGATTATTCTGGATATCACAAAAACCTCATCCAATAGGTTTTTTTTTTATTTTATCACCACCCACAAAGTTTCTGTGAAAGATGTCCTGCCTTTTTCACAGAGAGGTACAAATGGCTAATTGAATTTGGATTGGCTCACCCGGAAAAAAGGGCCATGGACTTAGTTTTGATTCAGATGCCAAACATCATATGAGACGAATCAAATGCATAAAGTTTTATAGTATTTATAATTGTACATGACAGTGTATTCCCCCCCCCTTCTGAATTAAGTTCAGCTGGAAAAATAATGGCATCTGAATCAATGCAACTGACCTAAATTCAAATTTGATTTGGCTTGCGTGAAGTACGCTGTGTCTGAACCTGGTTTAAGTACAATAGCAGCAACAATATTTTGATGGCCGAATATGCAACAGCCTTTCTTGGCCTTGTATAAGTTTTGATAACTATCTCTATTAAGGGCGAGGAGTGTCCATCAAGCAGAAGAGAGAAACATTTGTTCTGCATTAATTTTAATACAGCTTCAAATATTATTGTGTTACTTATAAACTCTATCATATTTCTAAACAAATGCTTTGTGCTGATAGGTGGTTCTGTTTATCCGTAAACTGAGAGAAATCTTGGATAGTTCTGAAGAATGCCGAGGGAAATATGAATTAGTGCCAATTTCAGGAGAAGAAAATCAAATTGCAGATGTGCTAGTACGTATACTTTGTGATGAACATCTACAGCTGAATCAAAGAGCTGAAGGAGCTGAGTAAACTTACTGAATGAGTGATAGTAACAACAGTTCCCTATGCTAATACTTAGTATTTTATTAATTTGACTACAACTTAACTGAAAAGTAGCCTCTAACATAACCTTGTGACCTCAAACATACAAACACTTTCCTTCACCTACAACAAAGATTAAAAGTTTTGGAAATTGTCTTGGGTGATCATTTCGGAGGTGAAGCTACATCAAAGGCATTCATTGTGAGTGGGACAAGTCATGAATCCTACACATTGGGGAACTTTAAATTACATTTTTAAGTCGTTAATAAAAGAAAAAAAAAGGAACACCAAAGAAAAAGAGAGCAACGGAGCCTTGAACCCGGTTCACTACATTAATATTTTATCTAACCACTACACTAACGATTAAGCAATCAGTACCAAAAATCAGCATAATTTTAAATTGTGTCTAAATACAGCTGTCTCTCTCTCCTCTCTTCACAAGAGAGACATTTGCAATTCAGCCCCAATAATTCCATAATGATGATGTAGATTTGTTCGGATTGTGGTATTAATGTCAGTGCTGATCTGTTGATGTAGTAATTTTATTCTTTTATCTTTTGTTTAAGAATAACAGACAAAACACAAAAGGTCACAAATATGATCAAATTTAAATGCCATATTCCTATGAAAAAAAAGTCATTATTTCTAGGATGTCTTCTTTACAGGAAGCATTTGACTTTTGGGCTGCTTTCACAGAATAACTCAAAACTTTACAATAATATTGACCAGAAGGAACATATACTTGAACAAATTTTCATCAAAAATCCTATGACTAACAGATTAATTATGTAAGTATTGACTCACCTCATTAGTATGGAATTGTTTGGGCCGAATTGCTGATGATGTCTCTCCCGCAAAACAGTGTCCAGTGGCAAGGGGAGAAGAGAGATATTTGTGCTCGCATGCTATAGTATTAGTATGGAGTTTCCCAAACAATGAATATAATGAATGTGATGGTAGTTATCAGTAGCTCTTCAATGCAGGCAGTTCCTTTTTCAATAAGGTGATTGTGTAGTCAAGTTGCAAGGTCAGCAAGCCCTAAGATACATTGTACTCTAGCACAGAAATTTATGGCCTTGTTGTCTCCAGCAGGCTAGTACAATCCACAGCACTGGCCAAATTTTTCAAAGCACTATTCATGGCTAAATGTTTGCATGTGCAATGTTGACCTGTCTTTTAGTACAGCCTTTTCTATTGGCCATGCAAATAGACATTTGTCTAGCCTAGAACAACTGTTCAGAGTTCACTTAATTAGGTTCTGTTGTCCTGCAAGGTTAGCACTCAGTATATTATTCTAGTAAAATTTTCCCTCCCTCCCTCCCTCCCTCCCTTTGGAGACAAGGTTTGGGCTTTGTTTTCTGCTATGCCATCAAATAAACTAGGGACACTCCTTGGTGATGCAGTTAAGTCTTTGCAGCGACTTACACCAAGCTTGCTGGCCACGTTTTCCAGCACATGCTGTATTGTGTTCAGCTCATAGTTCTGGGGAGATAAGTGAGGTTCTTTGGTCACGCCATCGCCGCAAGTCACACAGGCCAACCTAGCCCAAGGCAGTGCTCCCCCATTAACGCCAACTTGTCATTATTTGCTCTATAATTTAGTTACTTCGCGTTTAACATGCATCATAAAGGAGCAGAGACATCAACCTATTAAAAATATTAGTTATCTAGGACTCACAGAAAAAATACTGAACTCATAGAGTCAGTTTCATTTCAGATTTCAATTCTTTGCTTCTTAAAATCACACAGGCATTTTAGCTTTCTGAAAAAGATCAAGAATTCACTGCATGATATCTTACAATCTGAAGATGATTATTGAGAAATATAGTCATATATTTCCGCATTCCATTTTTTCTTAATAATGTTGTTAAATTAAGTTTTAAGTGGGTGTCCGTAAAGTGGGGTTCAACTGTACTTGAAGCCAAAATGTAATAAAGATTGATGCACTCAAACACATAGTCTGCAGTTGGTCATTTTCTTCATAATTATAATAAAATGATTATGAATAATTATATCACAGGAAATGTCATTTCAAGTTTATCAGCTAGACCACACACTATTGTTTGACCAGGCTCGACTGGTGAAACACCTTCTGGGGTTCCTGTCAAAATAAGATCTCCTTCTTCTAGTGTGATGCTCTGACTGATGTAACTTATCAGTTGAGGGATCTTGAAGATGAAATCCTGTGTATTGCCATCCTGTCTTAATTCACCATCAACTTTCAGCCACAAGTGAACATTATCAGGGTTTGATAACTCTGCCTTTGGGATGAAATCACTGATGGGTAATGCAGTATCAAATCCTTTAGCAAATGTCCATGGCCAGCCAAGTTTCTTGGCAGCATCTTGAATATCTCTAGCAGTCATGTCAAGAGCAAGTGCATATCCGCCGACATGATCCATTGCATTTGATTCAGAAACAGATGTGGCTGTTTTACCAATCACAACACCAAGTTCTACTTCATGATGTAGCTTCTTACACCCTGGAGGAACCTGACAATAAAATAGTGTAAGCTAATATTATAAGCGCTGGACTTATACATCTTCATAAGTTAAAATACACGGGCAATCATTTCTTAAAAGTCAGGGGGTCGGTTTGAAAATCTCCTAAGCTTTCTCAAAATGGCAGCTCCCCTCCCCTCCTCACAGGTAATAATGGCTCAGTCAATTCAAAGCATGCTCATCCCCCGCCCCCCCACCCCTTTAGGCATTTGTTGGACATTTGTCATCTTGCCAGTCCTGGCAGTGGGGAATTTGTCAGAAAACCTCTGCCCAAGGGTGGGGCATTTGTCAATTCTTCCAGGAGTTAACCACATTCCTTCTCTAATATTTCACTTAAAAATGTGCCTATTTAGATAGCTTTAGATATTTCTATAAAGAATATTTTTAATAGTTTTGCTTTAAAGAGATCTGCTTGGTTTTCGCTCCATCAGTTCCCTATCCCACAGTATTTCTTCATCCATCTAAGAAATTGCTTTCCGCCATCGTGATCAGTTGTCACATGAAGGAAAAACAATCAATGTATCGTTTGAAGAGTTTAAAGGAAAAGACATTTTTTTGTGCATGAATGGTTGAGGCAGAAAGGCTTAGAAAATGCGAGATATAAATTTCCTGTATTGTACGGGTCAATGCGACAATTAATACACTGACAAAACAGTTCCATCTTGATGAGAAAATGCTCATGTCAAGCTCATCATTCACTTTGTTAAATGTCTTCGAAAAAAAAAGAAAGATATAATGAAAAAGTCTAGTTTATAGTTCTGTTATTGATATTAATCAGATGGGGTGTGATCATTTTTGCAATAAATATCCCCAGTGGCTAGGGGCGATTTGCATAGGGCACTTCATGCATTTTGATCAGATTGTTAGAAATTTCCTATAAATATGGTATTTGCAGCTTATTTACTGAAAATTTCAATTTTGGTGTTGTCCCGGGGTGTACCATTTGCACCCTACTTTTAAGCCCCACCGTGGGGCAATTGCAGCTTTTCCAAAACAAAATGACAAATGCCCGTCAAATGCCCAGGGGGTGGGCATGCTGAGAATTGACTGAGCCATAAACGACCTAGTGTCAGGTCCAGGGGAGGGGCCTGCCCCCCCTATTTTTAGACCGGACTCCCCCTAATCTCAGGGTCTAAAATGTCCGGCCCCCGCCCTTATCTGAAGGTCTGGATTCGCCACTGCGACCATCCCCTTTTCTTAGGGGAAGGGGTGATTGAGATGGGGATTTGATTCGGTAGATTTCAGATAGCAGGTTTAAGTAGACATACTTTCGCTTTCTACAACTGCTCTTTACTTTACTATTTTTGTTCTTTTAAAACTTCTGGGTATTTTTACATTTCGTGGGGTATCGCTACAAGTTTGGGTCCCGCGCGGCTCCGGAAAGGGGCTGTCGAGCCACGGCTGCTGGGTATGAAGGTGACGCTAAGAAATTATACGACACACATCTTGATCTTTACGATGAATGATATTGTTGAAATAAGATTTACCTTGATTTTGCCTCCTTGCTGCAGATAGCTCGATGGTGGTTTCAAAAAGATCAGAGGAGTTTTTGGTACTGGGTTTCCTAACTCTGCTGCGTGCTCCCTGGAAAGAACGCCGTGAACAAAACCAGTTTAAACTTAAAACTAACTGGAATACTAGGTCCAAAAGTTCACTTCCAAACCTGAAATTTCTGCCAACTCCTATTATCTTCCGCCCAAACTCCGTAAATCTTCGAAGATCGCGTGTGGCCGCCATTTTGGATTCGGTGGACAAGGTGGACCAATCAAAAAGAGCCTTATATTTTTCACAGCGTTACCAAATGGAAAGTCTTGTACTATCCGTGTCTATAACGGAGGGTGTCCGGTGAAAGGGGACGGCCTAAATTACTGCGCTTTTCACAAACATGCGAACTCTAAAGTTCAAACGCAGCCTTCACAATAGCGTTTTTCGCTGCCGTCAATCATAATTACGATCACAAGCAACGAACCTTGAAACACAGAAACTCACAAAACGGATCGAAATCCACCAATCAGAAATCACAATCCATCAATCCATGACCTTTTGAATCCATTAAAATAAAGTTTTGTTTCCTAAGAGGTCCGTTAAGATGATTGACGGCAGCGAAAAACGCAATCGTCAGTTGGCTTTTGAACTTCAGAATTCGCATGTTTGTGAAAAGCGCATTAAAAGTGGACGGGACTAAACTAATGTCCGGCAGTACTTGGCAACTATTAGCCTCTTGGTCCAACGCAGACGTTCTTAGTAGAGGCTCGTCACGCGTTCCTGATACGAAATAAAGCAAAGATGAGGCGAGTTTTTTCGAATTTTTACTGTTCCCATGTGAACCCTATAAATCGCTTTGTTAAGCAGCGTTGCCAGGAGTAGTAATTTTTAACAAGCGCTCGCTTAATAGTGAGTTTTGGATGACTGTGGTGGAGGGTACTTCCCATGATGGCGTATATGGGGTGGCTCCGCCCAAAGTGATACCTTCACGAGTCGAGGTACGTGAAAGGGTTCGCTGGAAGGAAAATCAGCCATTTAGGGCTTTTAATCAAAATATTTCGAACATACCCACCTTATGTCATTTTAATTCATTAAAAGTAGACTTATCGTTAGCAAGTAAGATAGAGGGGCACCATTTTTCAATAGGTTTATAAAGGGGTACCTTTTTTGCCAAAAAATGGTACAGTATATAAAAGGGTAATGGGTTGGAACTCTTGGCGAACCTCCTCAACACAGAAAAACATTTTGCCTTTCTGAGCAACGATTTTGAACAATGTGATTTACAGCAAATATCAATGAAGAAAAAGTGAACAATTTGAAAGAAAACTTCAATTCCTGTGAACAATGTTGAAAATCAAATTAACCCCAGTTGAAAAATGTGATCTTTTTTCCATTAGAATGTTCATTAAATCACTTGGTCGTGTTCTGCGAGTGGGTAAGATGGGCCTATCTTGCCCACTCGGGATTTCTTGTTTTGTTCCTGCAAGGAAAATTTCATTTTGGCCGTATAATAAACCACTGTTATTTTTTGCGTTTTGATGGACCTTTACTTCGTTCCGGTCCCTCAGAAAAACGCAAAAAACTTAGCCAATACCAAGCTTGGTCAATACCGCATATGAATCTGTTTGTGTCTTTTTTTTTTTTTTTTTTTCGAAGCGGATATTAGCAATAATCATGGTTAATTAACGTTAAAAAATATAGCCGTGTCGACTAATTTAGGTAACACCTTTCCTTCTTCTAAGTACCAAATTTGTACGCCTTTAGCCTGTGAACAGGCCTTTCCCTTCCCTTTCTTCGCTATTTTTTTCCCCAAACAGAGAGCCTGTTCACAGGCTATTAGGCCTTTTACGAGTACAATCGGGACCTGTGTTCTTACGCACAATCTAAACCAAAAAATGGAAACAAGGACTTCGCAAACGAATTTATAGCGTCGGCAGGGTTAAAAACTTGACGAAACATTGAAGCAAAAATCAGGAATTTATATTTACGGGGGCATTCCGGTTGCGCTATTTTATTGGAAAACTATGATACTTTGGGCTACTGCAGTTCAGCTGACAGTTACTGATTCAAGGATTCACGTCCATAGGTTTCTCTTGGATTGAGGCCTATACCTAAAAAATAAAACTGGGGTTTACATAAATGTAAACTTTTGATCTCATCACAAGTGAGGGTAAGATTTCCGCACTGTTCCATAAATTGTATTATGCATACATGACATGAATCTGTCGAGTCTTCATATAAAATCTTGCCCAAGGAGTGGGCTGAATAGGCGAACGGATCGGCGGATTTTGAAAATATTTTTGCCCGGATTTCGGATTTAAAGCGAGAATTTAACGGATTTCCGGATCCTATAATTGCAGCGGATTGCGGATTCATCTATTTTTTTGACCCGGATTTTGGACTTTGCGTGTATTAAAAAATTTTTGCCCGGATTTCGGATTCAGGGCGAAAATGGAAGGGCGGATCATAACGGATTGGCGGATTTGCATACCCATATGAATTAAAATATGGATGCTCTGATGTTTTTGCAAAACAACAACAAAAAAGAAACAAAGCAATAGTAAGGCTCAAACTTAGTTTGAAAACCGATGGTTTTAATTCAAGTACATTGGGTTATTTTAGAAATTGTAAAACAAATGCTATAACTCTGAACAGATATTTCCTATAAAAAGTATGTTTTAGCTTAAGTTTCAACTTTGATTCTGATTTGATGACTGAACATCAGTGAGTAGCCTGCTTAGTTGGTGGTTTGTTTGGTAAGAGGGGGAGAAAAGCTGTGAAAACATGTGTAAGAGCAGTTAAGCTGTGCACCATAATTCTCCTTGTGGCTTTGCAACTCAGTTGCACACTCAACAAACACAACTGCCAGCTTTGCGTGTTATTTATTAGCTGCTTCCTCTGTTAACCAAGAATTAGTTCCTAAATAAAACAGTCTTTGCACCCCTAGCGGTAAAATGTTATACATTAAAAGTTTCCTAACTCAGAGAAATTCATGTAACATGGATGATAGTAAAACATGGCACACATACGTGAACCCAAGGTAATACAATGGCATACCTCTCATACAAAGAGAGGTTTGAAAAGTGATGATTTGTGATTTGAATAGTTTTCATTCCTTTTGTTTAGCCTGCAAATAAGCTCTCCATTTTGAGTGGCGAGCAAAGTGAGTTGGAGAGAACACACAATGGAGCGGCAAAGAGTTGAAGAAAGGGGAACTTGCAATGTTCATACATTTGGCTGAAAATTTCGCATCCCTCTCTCTTGTATCTCCTTTTGTGGGCCACTAATTTAACTACTTAAAAAGACATCTTCTGGTGAAAAATTCATTGGCAAATTGCTTAAGAAACACTAAGAACAGGGGGGGATCCAGGATTTTTTTTAGGAGGGGGTGCATTTGTCTCTTGCTCTACTTCAACACCAATAAACCACATAGTTTTTTTTGCAGAATACCGGTTATATTAGAAAACCGCAGGTAATCTCAGGGGGGGGGGGGGGGGTGGGGGTGCGCGCCCTCGGCACCCTCCCCCTAGATCCACCCCTGAAGAATGGTTGTTATTTGTGATTAAAAAATTAATATACTCTACACATCAAGCCCTACAGGAAGGCCTTGGTGCTTTCAATTTTAGTTTAGTAACACATCTACTGAGAAATAGGAAATTTTAGCTCAGTTTTATCCCCAAGACCACATACTATCTCCTGGCCTCTTTGGACAGCAGCACCACCCTCTGGAGTCCCTGTTAAAATAAAATCTCCTTCCTCTAGGGTCATGTATTGACTAACAAAACTAATTAAATGAGGAATTTTATAAATCATATCCTGGGTGTTTCCATCTTGTCTCATTTCACCATCCACCTTTAGCCATAGTCGCACGTTATCAGGGTTTGGAATATCATCTTTAGGTATGAAGTCACCCACAGGTGTCGCAGTGTCAAAACCTTTTGCAAGAGCCCATGGATAAGTGATAGGAGATGAGGCATCCTGTAGATCAATATTTAGAGAAAATAATCTTCTTAACAACCAGCAGGACTCTCACTAACATTTTCAGTGTATGAGGATTTGCAAAAGTAGCCTCGGCCCTTAAAAGACAGTACCTCCCAAGGTGATAAATAAGTAAAATAACGATAAATGTTTGAAATACGAAAATGTTGGGAAATTGCCGGGAAGAACTCAGGAGGATCGAACGAAACCGTTAAAAAGGGCTGTATAGATTTATTAGGATCAAAAATTGAATTTTTTTTTTCAAAATTCTAAGTCCACAAGTACATTTCTAATAAAGGCTGACAAATTATTCCTACAATAATTTAATAGTTGTAAATGTGAATAATGATAAAGCAATCAAGCTTTGGGAACACAACAAAGTTCAAACAATGAAGGTGTGTAAATTCTACCTATGATTGGCTAATAAATAGGTTAATTTTAAATTTCAGAAGAACAAAAAATACAAAAAGAACACACTCTTGTCAGCTTGTCCCTTTAGTTAGAAACCATTGAAAGAAACAAAATAATGCACACAGCTACAAGCATCCTTAAGTAATAAGAAAGCTTACCCTTTTGAAAATTAAGTCAAGATCAGTCATGTCTAAAGCCAGGGCATATCCCCCAACATAGTCCATAGCCTGTGCCTGAGGAATGTTCAGTCCTGTTTTACCAATAACAACACCCAGTTCCACTTCATGGTGGATGTGATCACGGCCTACAGGAATCTGTCAAAGCAATGAAAATGTAAATGAAACAAAGTCCAAAAAAAATAGACAATGAAAATGGACTTTGTATCCCAGGGGGGGTACTTGGGATTTCAAGTGACGGGGATGATCGAATGGAGCCAAAAGTCAAGACCCAAAAAAATCCCTAGGGCTTCCAGCAAACCCCCAAAAAACCGCTGGACCAAAAATTGACCCCCAAAAAATCCCAAGCCGATTTTGTGGTCCTTAAAAGTTCCAGAAAGGGGTAATGCTATAACACAAAGAAAAGCATTGGAAATTGAACACTCGTGTTTGTTTATTCATCATACCATCTGAATATATCCTTTCCCTCATCTCATTCTTTTCAATACCCCCAAAAAATCCCTACTCAAATCAAGCTACCCAAGCCAAATTTTTGTACCCAAAAAAATCCTGGAATCGAAAATTTCAAACCCAAAAAAATCCTTCGATCATCCCCGTCACTTGAAATCCCGAGTACCCGCCCTGGGCTTTGTATTTTAAGGTTCTGAAGGATCAAAGGAGATCTAGGGACACACTCAATTCAGAGGCATGCTTACATCTACAAAGAGTCAAAGACAACCCACATTTTACACAGTGTAGATATAAGACTGTTCTCAGAGGAAAAGTTGCCTCATTTGAAAGCTGGAATTCAGGATTTTGAAGGAAAAGGGGAGTAAGATTTGGAAAACAATATTATTATTGGCTCCTTCTGCAGGTGGGTAGGATGAAGTGAATCCTGTCTTCTGATTGGCTACTCGAGCAAGCAAGTTGGCCACAGAGGATGTTTGTCCCACAAGAAAAAAGTTCTCTTGGCCATATGATAAATCCTTTATTGACCAAGCTTGTTTGGTTGAGATGACTGGATATTAGCCTTATGTTTTTTTTTACAATTTTGTTGCCCCTGCCTTTTGTCTCAGTCTATCATAATACCTCCCTCCCAAACAAATTAACTTGGCCATTATCCAGCCATTTTTGACCTCACACTTGGTATTAACACATATATAACTACCAATAGGACAATGGATTTGGGAATGTAGGATTTGGAAATCCAAGAAATTTATGAGGATAGCAAGATTCCAATAAATGTTTTCGTTCCTCAGTTTATCCTCCTATCCTTTTTAAGCCCCAGTTTTATGAAAATGAGAGTCATATTACTCACCCCAGCTACCTACAGAAAATCAATTCCCCCCTCCTTGTACACAAGAAGCAAAGGATATTGCTTTACAAACCTCAGATGATATCTACTGCAGTGCAAGAAATGTAAAAGTGTAATGATGGTGGCTAGGATTCTCTGACATGTGATAATTTCACATGCCTTGTCACACTGGATACCGTATTTCCTTGAATAGGGCCTATGCTCTAATAAGCTCCTTCCCCCAAATAAGCACCCACCCTCTAGGCAAAAATATCAAGCAGGCACTCACCATATCTATGTAATGGGAAACCATTATAGATTAAAGTTGTAGATGTAGATTGATGTAGACCTTGTTATAAGCACCCACTGGCTTTCTCTCCCCCATCACTTTCTTAAATAGTAGGGATACAAAGATAACCTGTTTCTATCAGAGCCTAGTAAGTACCATACAAATTTTGTGCTCGATTTTTCCTTTCTCAACTTTTTCCTTGCCTTCAAGATTTTTTCCCAACTTTTTTCTCGCCTTTAAGCTTTTTTCTTGACTTTTTTCTCGCCGTTTTTCTCGCAGCTCTTCCTCGACTTGGGCGCAGCTGGACTTGACTGATGCATAAGCTTCAACTTCAACATTTATACTGATACATCTGTATGTAAACTGTATAACGGGACTACGGTACGGTTGATTACAACAGGAGAACTTAATAAAAGGCCCCCCTCGAGTAATCGCCAGGCGCTTATTCGAGGAATATGGTACACGGTATTTTTTCCTGGGAATTTAGTATTTTTAGGTAAGTTGATGTTCATGTGTTTTAACACATGAAACCCTAACCAAGGAAATTTTAAAACCTACCTTGATTTTCCCTCCTGGTCTCAGATACGTGGACGACGGTTTGAGAAAGATTAAGGGGTCTTGAGCAGGAGGAGGTTGCTGCGGTGATCCGTTTGGCCTACATGAACATTTTACAAAGGAAATCTTACAGAATGACTAGTGATTCTTACTTTGTTCAGTATATGTTCAATACATCACCAACCTGTAGTTCTTCCCTACGCCGATAATTTTTCGGCCAAATTCTACAAATCTTTTCAGATCACGTCCATGGGAAGCCATCTTGACCACGGAATAAATTGAACCAATAGAATCTTGGATAAGATCCTATCCAATAAGAGATCGCCTTAAGATCGCCTTAGGGACGGACGATTAGAAAGGTTATCGGGCGGGGTGGGGGGAAGGGGAATTTTCGAGCCGCAGGAATTTTTTTTCGTTATCAAATTCCTTGTACGAATTTATTTTAGGCCATAGTATGAATATTTTTTAAGATTAATTGGCGTGCAATAATTTTTTTTCATTTCATTTTCCCTTGCGCGAATATTTTTTTTTGTACTTCCCCCACCCCCCCTCGATAAGTTTTCTAATGGTCCGTCCCTAATATCCTCGTTTTCGCAACAACCTCGTTCCCAGGGCTCTCTCTCTTCCTCTCTCTCGAGAGAACTGTTGCTCCACTGTTGCTATCACAACCGGACGCAACCAGCGCAACCGTCCTTTTCGCGGAATCTTCTACTTTTCAAAATTTTTATTGTGGTGTACCTTAAACTAAAGTACCTAATGAAGTCATTGACTGAAAAGAAATCGAATTTAGACAAGTAACTTATGCAGAGTATGGTAGATGAATGTAATGAATGAACATGAATGCAAAGTGAATGCTAAAAAATTGACCAATGAACGAGATTGTTTTCATTTGTCATGTATTTTTCCCGCGCTTATAACGCGTCTGGCAAGCTGCTGGCGACAATGGCCGAAACGCTCTTAGAAGAAGGCGAGTGCTCAAGAAAAAGAATAGAAACACAAATTATTGTTCATCAGCTCCCTCGTCCAATTTCAGCACGTCTAAAGCTGTTGTTGGCTTCAACGATTGTCTTGGTAGTACTCGTCTTTGGGGCAATAGTTTATTTTATATATGCTAAATATGCATACGAATGACAACACGGAGAGCTACCAGCCTCCTGAGACCGGCGTCTGTTCACAAGTACAAGTAAGCACTTTTGTATTATTTTTTTGCACAGCATTATTCTGTTGCTTTTCTATCCAGATCCTTGGGAATAGTGTTTATTTAATGGCCGGATTAAACTAGCGATTCACAGCTTTTCACTTCAAGATCTACTGGTGTTTATTGCCTGAAATCTTAAAAGGGAAAATGCTTGTCAAAGTATTAAGGCTTAACTTATGCTCTCCCTCCTCGCCGAACTAAACGTATAAATGCGAATTTTGAACAAAATGTTCCTTTGTGTGCCTCAAATACCTTATTTCACATTCAAACAAATGTTTATCTTCATTTATACAACTTTTTTTCCTTTCTTATTACAGCCCATCTAAACTGTTACAAAAAAAGCCGCAGGAATTTCAGAGTACAAGTGAATGTTTAGTTTCGTTGAAAAAACGCACAAATAATTGACAAGTAAAGAGATAACTCGATCAGGTTTTTAGCCAGAATTGTTATTAAATATTCACATTCTATAGCAGGTTGTTTTTCGAATATTTTTAAACCGTACGAGCTCAGGTTAGGCTTTATTTTTTTCTTGTAAACAGCTGCTTTTCACTGTATACAATGAGCAGTATGAAATTCGCGATCTTCCTTTTTTTTCTTTTTTTTTTTTGCAGTTTTCTGGTCAAGAAGTTCGAAAAGAAACAGATTTTCTTCGCGATCAGATGAATCGTGAGGGTGAATCATGGTAATGTCTTAATACGCTATGTAAATCATGTGAACTTTAATTACAACTATTCAAAGACAGCATTGAAAGCTGTTCTCGCGGTGTAAAAGATAAGCTGAAATAATCATTAAGACGAAAAATAGTTCATTGAGTTTTGTCCGTAGCCATATCGCATTACAGTGTTTCAAACTAAGCGTTACTGAACAGCGTTTTACAAGTTCCTTCTTGAAAATCTACAAAAGAATAAATTTAACAATACTATGGCAATCTTCCACTCGTTTGAATGCCCTGTTGCGATAAGAAAAGTGTCAAAATTAAGTAGATGTGAGAAAAAATCTGAAGACTATACCACAAAATTATCTTTAACTTCTCTTGTGGTCTAATCTGTAAATAACTAATTTGATGGTCTCGCTCCTCAGTGCCGCCAATCAAGCCTTCAACAACACGGGCGCATCGCCGATGTCTAGCGCACAGTGGCAAGTACGTATATTCTGTTCCTAATTCCTAGTATAAGGATATAGTCATTTGCACCATAAGCGTATAGCTGTAGCCTTTTATACTGCAAATTTCTTTACCTGTCTTTCAGCTTAAATAAAATTCCGAAGACGCGACGGCTATACGCGTACCGTCGCAAATGGGTCTATCTTTTTAATAGAAGCTTTTATCTAGGATACTGTCGCTGATACTGTTACCTGCCACATATTACTTTCCTGGCTGGGCTTCATATCTTTTTTTTTATCATATTTTTTTTCTCTCCTTGAACCAAGAGCGTCTCTTTGAACAATGGAGAACGAGGTCAAAAAAATGATCAGAGCCAAGGTAAGTAATGCCTCGACCTTTTTAAAGCAAGACGAAGGTAAATGAAATATATTTCACTGGAATCATTCTAAGATGGATTTCGGTTTTTGGTCCTATATATTAATTGTGGTCGACATTAAAGGCTAGGACTAGGAGAGTCTTAGAGCAACTTGGAATATAAGTTTACTGGAATTTCTTTTCTCTGACATTCTACGATATCCGAAGCTGACATGAGCAATATTCTATTTGCAAGACTGCCAAAAGAAAACCCAAAGTTCTGCTTTGTTTTTCTTAGGGTGCCCTGATACTTATGAAAATATGATCACAAGAATGGAAGAGATTGAGAAGACCCTGGCAGCGATAAAGGAAACTGCAACAAAAGCAAGTGGTTAGTACTAATGCTTCAACACCAACTCTTAGTGGGTTGTGGCTATTACCTGCACCGGTTTTAGGGCATAATTTAACGGTACAGCTTTGGACATTGGGAATTGGCAATTGACCACTCCGGAAAATACCAAAACAATGATTTTGTTGAGTGACCACCAAAAAAATAGCTTCCCATAGCGTATTTCCCAATGACCAAAGCAACCTTTATTTAATCAGCTGTATATAATTGCTGTATACGCTGTAAAAGAACCCTGTTTTTGTCTCTCGGGCTCTTCGCAACCGTCTCCAGGATCTTCTCGCATTTTCAAAACCCAGGTGACATGGGCATCCCCTTCTCATATCGCCTTAGCGATTTGGGTTAGGGTTAGGGTTACAGGGGATGCCTATATCACTGTGACAGTGGCATATTGGAAAACGAGAAGACTCTGGGGACGAGATCAGGCTCTTCGTTGCACGGGAGTTCAACTTTATTTGACTTTTGGAACAATGTTCTAAAGTCACGACCCTTCAAGTCTGCTTTACAGCCGTTCTTTGAACAGACTACTACCCTTAGAGTTGAAAACCAAAACTCTCTTTAAACTAAAAACAAATCCTCCCCGTCTTACGTGATCTGTTGTTTCATTTCCGAATATATGTAGGCCCCAAATGTCTAGTGAAAAGGCCAAATGACGAGTATGTACTTTATCGGGACTCTACGTTCTCTGGTCACATGATCTATAGGCAAAAGAATAACTATGGTTCGTTCTTCTGCAAATCCCATGATAAAAGACTTAGAAGACGACCAGCAACCAACCCTTTGAAGCATGACCTGCACATAGATGTTCTCCCCCCAAATCATGAAACAACGGGAAGCATAGGGGACACTCCTAAAATGTTTAGGATTACGCGCGTTGTAGTAATAGTAGTAATCGAAAAGGAAGTGCAGTTGACTTCTAACTGGGAATTCCCACAGGTAGAAAAGATAGCAGATGTCCTGTCTTGGGTCTGTCTAACATTTGTTACAGACTTGACCGATCTACCGAAATCCCCTCCTTACTGCTTCATTGATTGCGATATCACAAACAAGCCGCTGTGAAGGCCGATTCAAACTGTTACTTCTTTTCCCTTGTTTAGCGCGTATAGGAAGAGAAATCGGGGTGGACTATCTTTGAAACGACTAAACGGGTTGTAAGTATTGTACTCACGTTCATGTGTTTTTGTTTTGTTTTATTCAACAGTTCGCTGTCATATGCTGAACGTTGACGTTGTTACCATGTTTAACCCAGAAATGATGGATACGTCAAACCAAACTGTTGAACAGTGTGAAAACTGTATAAAGAGAATGGAGTCTTTATCTCCAAATGACAGTTGACCATAACGATGGGTCAAAAAAATTACTATCGCCTAAGTACGATGACTACAAATCAACCAGTTTAAGAGTTAAATATGCAACAATGAATTACGTTAAAAGTTTACTTGTGGCTCAATAATACTTTGGACGAAAGTTGCTTTGAACAGATTTTACGCCACTATACCAGTTGGAAACTGATATATTTTGCATGACGTAGAAGTAGATAAGAAGAGCAGATTTTGTACATTTTTATTCCATTGTCAAAATAAATAATACAAGTTTCATAAATTTAATTACAGTCCTATCTACATTTCTGTTTTATGATACAAAAAGTCCATGATACATCAAATTCTGACTAACGAACTTAACAAGCGAATGGGATACTTCTTGCAGAGTTCAAAAAAAAAATGTCACGAGTTTGAAAAACAACCTTCCCACAAAATAGAAGGTACCTTACTAGAATTATTCAACTTTGTCCCAAGAATGAACGGCAGTTTTTCTTTATCAAACTTATTTACAAGTCATAAAGAGATAACAAAGAGCATCAATAACGTGAACGAGATAATTATGATAACAATTTACCAACTTTCGCTCTCAACATCTTCAAGCATTAGTTCATTTGAACAACTATGTCATATACTCCAAACAGTGTTTTACCTGTTATCCAGACACTTCGCAGTCAGTTTAAAAAAATACTAGACTGCACCATGTCAGAAGAGACATGGTAAAGTGTTTGATACATTTTAAAAAATTTCTATAAAATACAGCTATTCTGCCTAGTGACAGGTATCTCTTCCTTTATCAAAAACTATTTTGCTCCTCAAAACACAATACACTAAATGTCAATAATTCACTATTTTGCCACGCCAGAATAATACTCGAAAAATTGGCGTGACAACTAGCAACATGGTACATCCAGTACAGTTTGTATATTTTCCTGTTTCAATTCCTTCTACTAAATATTTGCTGCCGTCCATCATTGAACTATTGATCAATGAAACGCTAAATTGAGACCTACCACAAGACTATTACTTATTCCATCCCCTACAATGTATACATACTTAGCATGTGTTTTATCACCTTCTCTCTGTAGTCTGGGAGTGCACTACTAGGATGGTTACTGACAGAGTGATTTTACGAAACACCTCGACTAATTTGCTGCAGTATGTCACTATTTCTCACTTCTGTCGCATTTGGTCTTGCCTTGGGAGTAGCTGATACAAGCCATTGAACAAGTTGTGACTAAAGGAAAATACAAATTGTACTAAATCAATAACAACACAGTACTAAGAAAATTCCAGGCGACCATATGTTGCCCTTTTTCATTCCTTGAAAGGATCTCTGTTAAGCCACTTTCACTTTTAAAACGTAACTGTACTGTTTATTCCACCCCAAACTGCACATTCTTTTCAGAAGAAAAGGTCTAATTCAACCATACTAGAGCAAAGAGTGGGATAGACCAAACAAAAGAGACCGGTTAGCTGTTAGCAACATACCTGAAGAGGCATCTTTGCTTCAAATTCAGTGGGAAGGTTCCTTTGTTTGACACCACACATGACCTAACAAGTAATAAAGTATAGAGGATCAAGGAGAAAGAAAGAAAGAGCAAGTGCCCTAATGAAAATAAAGGGTGAAATCACCAAGAAGGAGTCTTGTTCCATGAGACATGTGGTCTGTATATCCAACAATTTGGAGCAAACAAGCCTGGTCCAACAAAAATGGTTTTCTCATCCTTTGCAGGCTTTAAGACTAGCAGTGTTTCTGGCATTGTGCTACCATGACAACGAGAAGCTGACAAATCTCTTTGTCAATTCTCAACCTAAAAAAAAACTTGACACCACCCAGTACAAACAAAACCTTTATCAGTCTGCTTCACATTAGTCAGTGGTATGGAGGTAAGATTACTCTCATCTTGTTGTCATGGGTGGACCAATGACAGAGCAGACCCTGATCATCTCAGGCGACACGGAAACTTCATTAAATTATTTTTTATCACTGTTTTTGATAGCTTTTTAAGCTTGCTGTCATTCAATCCACCACTCTATTAGTAAGAAATCAATAAATACTTTTCAGCAAATTTGATTACTTAATATATATTTTCATACTCTTACCTTAATTCTCTCCATTTGTGTACCAAATGGACAAAACAGTTCAAAAAAGATCAGCCCCAGTGAAAAGATGTCCACTTTGTGTGAATATGCTTTTCCCTCCATCTGAGATTTCAAGAATTAAAAGTATTGCATCTGGTCAGTTACAATTATGCCTTACAGATAGAATGTTAGTTTCAGTCAGTTTGATGAACACAATCTACATACTGTTTTTTTCACAACCCTTCTACCTATAAAAAGCGATACAACCAGAGAAGGTCAATGTGTCATTCCTAAAAATATCCAGGTATTTTGGTTTAATGCCAAACCCTCAGAAAGGCTGCAATCAGAATCTTCCTTTAAGTTTGGGTTTTAGATCCCCTTAAAACTTGTATTAACATGTTTTAAGGAATATAGGGTGGTTGGAAATTTACTAGTAGGTCTCAGATTTTGTAGTATTGTCACTTTCGACTGTGTCCCACGGTCTTGTTGTTCTGTAAATACATAATAATTATAGTGTTTATGTGTATTGTAGAAGATAGAAGAAGGTAGACCTCATTTGTTAATATTCATTACCTGCTCAGGACTCATGTAAAGTTGGGTTCCCACTTGACTTGTGTGGTTTATGTCATCTATAAAAGATCCTTTGAAGGATAACAATAAAGAATATAAAATGAATACATCGTGCAGAAAGGCAAACAACTGGAGAAAAAAATAATGATGTATCGTACAACACATTTCTTAAATTGCCATTAACATAATAAATAAAAACTGTTAATGACAAACAGTTGTTGGGAAGCCAAAAAAATGTTATTGTGACCAACTCAAGGGAAAGTAACAAAATGAGCTTTCACCATTTGAGAAGTAGCCCCTCTAAAAATATCATGTGTACTGAACTGAGAGTTTTGCTGATTTTTAATTTAGAGTTGTTATATTGTTACCGATAAGTTGTCTGGATGGCATATACTGTGCTTATATTATTTCCATGCTACATATTACATTTACTCCAATGCAACACACACAGTTTATTAGGATCACTAGTCTGTATAAAGTCGAAGCCTACAGAGCAAATGGACAATGAAGTAGATCACAAAAATTAAAGCAATTAAATTGGTTTTTGACAGGAGCTCCAGAAACCAAATGCACCCTCATCTGGTGAAACTTTGAATTTGTAAGGCATCACGCCTCTTAAATGCACCCTCATCTGGTGAAACTTTGAATTTGTAAGGCATCACGCCTCTTTCGTTTGCACTTTCTTCCCTTTTCGGTTAATTCAAGATAATGAAACAAACTTAAAATGTTGCTTTGACACAATGAAGTCTAACTTCAACAAAGCCAATCCACAATAGTTTAAGAGTTTACTAGCGTGGCCTTTCTTGGGGTCAAGTTCTTACCTAAACGAAAATGAAAAACAGACCAATGATTTAGTTACAGTGATGTACCTTTCACAGGGGTGTCCATGTTATTTTCTGATGTGTGAGCTGTCACCAGACCAAAGTCACCCACTTTCACAGATCCATCCATAGAAAAGAAGATATTAGATGGCTGCCATACAAAAAAGGTGACAATTGAAAGTTAAAATATTTTTAGAAACAAAAGATAAAACACAAAAGCAATGGAATAAATTATTCACTTCTTTGTACCCATGGGGTACAATAAAATTTCTATTTTTAATTGACTTTAATACCTTTAAATCTCTGTGCATTAGTCCTCTACCATGAAAGTACTCAACAGCATGCAGAATCTGTATGACAGTACAAAACAACCTTTAACAACCAGTGGCTAAAGCTAATATATACGAAACACTGAAACTAAATGTAATGAAGTACACAGGGATTAATGAAATGAATACTGAAGAGTTCACTTTGAGTAAGACTCATTTCAGTAAGTAATATTAGCATGGCACTAATACAGGCTGGAGTCATTTTTACAAAAATTATCAGTCAAAATATATTTATTTTTCTTCCTTTCTTACTCCAATAATTATTTAGTAAGCCCAGTTTTAGGAGCCATATTTTATTTTCCTTGGGTACAAAACTAAAATCCTGGAGCACTGTGGTAGTTGCCAGAAGTATTAAACATAAAGTCTTCACAAATTTAGGCTAATGATACAAACCAAAAAAGAAATATAAATAATCACTCAATCTAAGAAGTCACATAATTACAGGGATCCATACTCCCTGTCGTCCGGTCATCCAAGACGACTACAGTCTCATACCGACGATGAGATGACGGTGCAGTTTTTTCTACGAAACGATCGCAGGCTCAGTTTTTTGTGAAGTGCTGCATTTAGAGGCCATTTGTAGAAAACGTGACAGCACTTATCAAGATGTGGCATTTTTTAGTAGGCGTTTCGTCACCTTCAGCAGAAAAAAAAGGTGAAGCAGAAGCTGGTGCCTTATACGCAACAAGATGTGACATCTTTAAGAGAACGTTTCACTACCTTCGACGGAAATAAAGTGATGCAGGAGCCACTGCCTTATACAGGGGAAAACGTAAGCGCACCGTCTTTCTTACTACCAATAATGGAAGTAAAAAATATGCTAATCAGAAATGTTCAAGTTGCACACAATTTTTTCACTATTCTTTTAATATATAATTAATTCTGCACTTTTGTCTGGGCAACCAAAATTGCATGTAACTGCACAAGTATGCCACCAGGCTTACTTGCCCGGCTGACAACTGTGAGAAAAAATGAATATGGATCCCTATAATTAAATAGTACTCCTTTTCAATGCAAGTTAATGACTTTCAGAGACATGAAGAAGTTAAAACTAGTGACGTATTTGTCCTGATGTCTTGAGGACCTCATGATGCCATTATCAAGGAATGAATAAACAAAAGCGAGTTCAAAAGGAGTTCAAATCGTGTACTTTTATATAAAGAAAGCTAAACTAGACATAGACGCAAAACAGTCGGTTTTTTTCTCAAAGTCAGTAAAGAAATTGGTAATCTCCCCAGTCTCGCTCTCTGTTTTCAGCCTTGTGCTAGACCTTTTATTTGACTGCTCACACGTACTTGAATACGCAAAAATACGGACTGTTTTGCAGTCTAACCTAGACAGAGACTTAAGGATGGATTGAATCTGCTTGCATGTGATGTATCTACTGTTTACATGTAAACACAAATTCTCAATAACCTGTTCAAACACTGTAAGGCAGAAGACCTGGTTGCGCTCTTGATTGGCTTTCAGCCAGTCCTTTAGGCTCTCACGCTGACACAACTGCATCTGAATAAATACGTATAGGGGCGCTGACCGTCTATCGGCGTTGCAGTCTTCATTTTGACACTTGTGTTTATCCCCTGAAATGATCATAAGAAAAACACATGAACAATTAAAAATATAAGAAAAATGTGATATTCGGCATCTCATGAGTGTGATTTAAAGAATAAATCCGAAGCACCCAAGAAAAAATATGTTAAATTGCATGAAAATGTCAGATAAACAATGAATAATTCTGTAAAGAGCAAAACATTACTTGAAAGCAGACAGCGATGTGAGGAAGTGAAATGCATTTCTTCTGATGAGCAAGTTTCCCTGGAACATGAGTCTTCTGAAGTGCTTGATAATGACAAGGATCCAATACTGTTCCCATCCTAAAAAAAGAAAAATAGATTCTTATGACAACTTCCATGATGCATCTCTGGCTTAGAAATCAACTACTTCAGACAGTCCCTATTGTACTAATCTTGCCAGACTGGCAGGACATTTATTCATACTATCAATTCTTATTTACTTCCAACCCTACCTCCCCCCCACCCCCCTCCCCCCCCATCATTATTATGTTACAAAGAACTGGACTAATTCTCCTTTTGCCTTACAAGAAACATAAGAATTCATGATCACTTGGGGCTTTTTTCCTGGCAAAAGACCCTTAGTTATTCCATGTTACTCTTCCTATACCCCAGAAGTTAAACCTCCGCATTTTCAAAATGTATGTCCCACATATCATTTAATTTTGCTGTGAATCTTTTGCTTCATGTGATCTACAACAACAAGATACTGCCAGCTTTTTCATAAGCCACTTCTCAGCCCCCCCTCCCCCACCAAAAAAAAAACTTGAATTCCAGCATGTCCTTTGGGCAAACATCTCTCATGTTTTGCTTGGCCATTAGGCAACCACTTGCTTGTTTTAGTTAATGATTTAGTTGGCTGATGGCTCACCTTGACCCTCGCCCATCATGCAAGTGAGCTTCAAAAGTTTCTTGCAAGAAAGCAAGAAAACCTTTTTTGTACTGAGCAGGACTTTTTTCAAGCCCTGGCTACTATCCACATATAATGTTTCCGTAAGGAATGGAGGTTCAAGTATTTTACAGCATTAGGTAAATTCACAAACTCCTGCAAAACTGAACTTCTATTCACTTAAAAAACTAATAATGAATTAAATATGTCTGCACCAACCTGAATTTGGCTTGAATCTGAACGTCTGAACTCGATGCTGTTAGATGCACTGTCTTCTTTAAAGTTAGTATAGATTCCAGTTTTAGGCAAATTTGAAAGTCTGTTATTCCTTGAGGATTCAAATTCTATACTAAAGGAATCACTGACTTCATGTCCCTCTATGAATGCTTCATTCTCTAACTGGTGGATATCAATCTCTCCATTTACACTGTCATGAATGTAGTCGTCATCCTTATTTGAATTACATGAAGAATGTCTTGATCGGCAGCCAGAATTTGTTTTCTTCCTTCTTCTAGTAAATTTGTCCTCCTGTACACCTGCATTGTAGAGGGTTGGTGGATATTATAATGTTATACCTTCTCATTTTCAATTATATTTTCTGAAAAATGTGCCTTTCCTGTAAAACAATAATGAAGTCATAATCCTTGGCCAATTTTATTTCCTGCTTCCCTCAGTAAGATTGTTCCTAAGATGAGGAAGTTGAAACTTTGAACAAGGGGATCAGACACAGGGGTCAATATATTATAAGTGCAATTTACAAGGACAATTGATTTAGTGTCTAAAAACAGTAGCTACTGCAGTGAACTGTAAATTTCACTTGTAAAAGTTTTATTAAATTGACCCCAGGTCTATTTGCAAACTAAAACAACGATTAACTACTAACAACATCACAAAGCACTGGACTGTAGAATTTATCTATTGACCATAATCAAGAGTTTAGCCTGTGGGCAAACTTTTATCAACAAAGAGTAACAATCACACTTGATCACATAGTTGTAAGTGTTTGACTTACCATTTTGTTCCAAGAGTTGTTCTGTAGATGGTGCTCTCATTATAATTCCTGAATTAAATGATGGAACTTCTGAAGGTAATCCACAGAAAGACCTTTTGGAAAGAAGTAAACAAATAAATAAACTGGATAATCTGGATTTGTTCTTTTTCCAGAGATACAGTTATGTAATTTCATGGGTTTTAATACCAGTATCTATTTAGTGAGGGATGTAGGCATTATTTTGGTTCAAGTTTAAATAGTAGCTGCTAATTGAACTATAAATTAAACTACTAGAACTAAATGGTTTAAATTAAGCTGTCTGTGTATTGCAAGTTCCTGCAATAACTTCAGTGTATCCGGAGGACCAAAAGCAAGAATGAAAGGAATCATTGCTTTCACTTTTTCTTTTTATTAAAGAAATAATTGCATTTTATCATTCTAATAATTAGTTTTTTTCCTTGAGGTGGCAATTTAAATTTCTAATACTGTAGTAACAACAATGTTTCATATGCCATACACTGTACATACCCTTGTTCAAGCATCTGCATATCAAGTTCTTCTTGCCAGCCTGTAGGGGGCGCCTCAAACCATGAATTGTAATATCGCACAATATGAGGATGCTCCAGCTTGGCCAAAGCTTTAACTTCCCGTTTCACTTTCTCTAATGCTTCATCACTTTATAAACAAAAACAACAATAATAAACAGATCAATATTAGACAACCACAAACATTTAAGCCTCTGTATGGGTACAAGTACCCGCAGATGTTGATTCCATTGCACATTTTTCATCAAATTGTTGGGTTTTCAGGAGAAATCGTCACATACCAAGCACTGTTCTGCATGGTAATGCTACTTGTGAGTTTCTCGCAACCACAATGATGATAGAAACAAGAAAATAAGCAAAACAAAAAACTCTGAAGGTGCAGCTCACTTTTTGACTGGTTTCTTTGCCGTGATTACAGACTAATATTTTGTCAACATTATCAAACTTGATTGAAATGGCATGAATATTAAATGTGATCTTCACATTAATCTCTAAGATTGTCACTCCATCAAATTATGACAATCGTGAAATACCCATACAGAGGCTAACAATTGGATAGAAAGATGAGTTCTTTAAAAAGTAGCATGCAGAGACAAGTTATTAAAGCAACTTTTACATGTACCTGTAGTTGGTAGCTCTTACCAGTTGGGTAAATGAATCCTTTTGATGGCATACTGACAGTCATCCAGCTTGTTCTTTGCTTGGAACACTAAACCAAAACCACCTTTACCCAAACACAGTTCATGCTCAAAGTCAGTTAGATATCTGTGAGAAAATACATCAAATAATTTTGTTATAATATTACTATTTTTTCATGTTCATTATAAATGACACAAATAATACTGGTAACAATATTATTATACTTTTGAGAAATTGTAAATGCCAGGACAAGGAATGTGTCTGAATAACTTAATCTACTTGTAAACTAAGACATCACGTCATTACCACATTCGACGCACATATACGAAATGTAAAATGTAAAAATAAAAAATGTTATAGAAGTTTTAAAATCCTTGAAATATATTTTGCTCTTCGAGCCTCGAAGAGTGAAATGGGTTCAAATAGTCAATTTGAATTTCATTCAAACAGTCCTTACATACACCAATTCATCCTGCATGAACACCTCAAGGCGTCCTGTTCACTGAAATTTCTGGTATCAGTTTTTATTGTCATAATTAAGTGCCAGGGAAATTTCAGAGAAATCATTGCAGCAGAAGTCCATGACTAAAAGTCATTCAAAATTCAGCTTTGAAGTTGTTGTCAATTGGAATTTCAAAAGTAAATCGCTCTGAGGCAGAATGAGCTACCAGGTCAAATTTTTTGACCAGGGCACCTTAAATTGTGTTGAAAGTATAATATTATATGGACTGGGTTCTTGATCACCATAAAGTACAGCTGCTTTTTATTAAATTAATTATATTAATAATTTAGTGTAACTACACAGTAAATAAAGTTGTTCAGAATGAAGAATATAGTGTTGGCATAGTCGTGAGAAAAAAATTTAAGATTTTTTACCTTGACACAAATGAGTTGGGTGTAGTTGATGAGGAAGATCCCTGAGAAAAAGATGAGACAAATGCTGGCATTAAACATGGACCCTGGTAAAATAATATTTATATGTTAATTTAACATTGGCAGCTTTCTAAAATTTTTCTACTAAAAGGCAAAATGCCTGCATACCTAAACAGAGTTAGGGTAGAGAAAGTTGATTTATTCAGTATGTACAGTAATGAGAAAATTTACGTTTTGATAATCAATTGTATAAAAATATCTTTACCATGACTGTTTCCAGTGAGGCTGTAGATGATGTTGCTGTTAGTGTGTTTGAAGGTAGCCTCTGCAACTGCAAATTTACGGCTTCACCCTGTGATGTTAAAGTAACAGACAACCACAATATCAATAATAATAATATTATTGCTATTTCACTGGCGATTATACTTTTGTACCCTGGAGTCAAAACTTGAGTTTTAGAAGCTGGTTCAAACATAAGAGTTTATAGACTGACACAATCTATAAATGTGGCTGCTATAGTAATTAGCCTGTGTAAGAGGCATCGAAACAGATGGGTCCGAGGAAGAGAAAACAGAGAGGTATTGGGAAGACAGCCCTTTTACATTAGTCCACCCTTCTCCTTGCCCCCTTTGCACCTGACATGCAACCTGACAGCAGTGAGTACAACTGTACCATGTGAAGATTCTAAATGTTCAAATGAAAAAAACAATGTACATAGTACTTTCCTGGTGTTTGTGGTGTTGTAGTTGGGTCGTAGATCCATATCATGTGAATTTAAGTATAATAAAATCATTGACCCTCTAAATAACAGCTTCTAAGCTGAGGACTATCAATAATTTACTAAATTAATATAAAATATACTCTTGAGAGTCTGTGGGCCGGTTGGTTTCAATTTTGCTAACTCTTGCAAGAACAATAAATAGATAGACCTGTCTACTTACTGTACATGTATAACAGTAGTTTTGTTCACAATGGACCAGATACATGTACATGTCATAACCATAACAGGAAGTGTGACAGTGAAAATGGAATAGCCTTGCATCTTTTAAAATCAACATACTGGTAATTAGATGTGTATTTGAAGACAACTGACCTTTTTCTTGCTGGGTCCATTAAGGACATGAAGCAATACTTGAGCCACAACAGCAGTAGCAAAGGTCACAAATATAGCAGCATACCTGCAGTGATGACAAACATTTCCAGATAAGAACTAATGAGTGTAAAGGTTCATTTAAATAACTAGTATACATGTACCCATCAGGTGGCTCTCCTATTTTAACATCAAGGTTTGCTTTGTGAGTGAACTGAACTTCAGCAAGACATAACATATTGTCACAATCTGAACACTACTCCTCCACCCCTATCATTTGAGTGAGAGAAAGTTACCTGTAGATCATGCAGAAAATTAAAGTACCTGACATGAATCAATTGTTATCATTTTGCCATGAAGACAAATAAATATTACTTTTTTGATGAATATACGGCTGCCTCTCATAAAAATCAAGCTAATTAACATAAAAATACTTATTTGCACTTTCAGCCACGCTATTGCACAGAGAGGATATTTAAAAGAGTGTTACTAAAAACATATCAACTTACCATTGCATAGAGGACGAGGGCCGATCAATAGTTGTCTCTGAAGAGGTGTTGGCATTGTCAATTATAGTGCTCTTCTTGGGAAACAACTGCTTGTCTTTTTGACAAGTATGTGGTGGAATCACTGGCATCACCTCACCATACAAGTAATAGCCATTGTCTGTAGGTATTTCATGTAGAAAAAAAGCCATTAATTTTATAGCTGCATTACCCATCTTTACTAATAACTCACAACTTGAGTGCTGGTGTTACACTATTTTTTGGTTCTAAGACTTCAAATTTCCTTAGCAGTTGATAGGAGTTCCAGTGGATTAAAGTGGAACACTTACAGTTTGGAACAATGAGCCCACTTGAGAATATAGCAAGAATTAAATACATGTAGCTACTGAAACAATAATATAGCATGCAAATATGGAAATGAGGATACATATATGAGAACTTAGTAGCAGAGGACAAGGTAGAGTTTAATCAATACAAGTGGATTTGCCAGTAAGTTGATAATTTGAAACTTGAGCAATCTTAAAAGACTATTGAAAGATGGTTAGTTGTACTGGAGTACACATTAAATGCAAATCAAACTTGCTAAGAAAGAGGAGGGAATGAAAAACACCACCAAAAAAAATTACACACAAAATATTGCAACAGGAAGTAGCTATTGACCCCATGATACCTACCAAATGGATACTCCATAGGATTCCATACGGCTAAATCTTTAGTAACAAGAGTTGGTGTTCGTGATGGTGAGCTAGTAAGATATGGCTTCCAAGTGATTCGTTGAGGCCTTTGTGCCACTTCATTACCACTGACTGCGCCAATTTTAGTTGCTGCTTCATGACTGGGGTTGTAAGGCTCTGATGTTTGAATATAGACTTGGCCTTCATGCTTCCCTTAGGTATATGGAAAAGAAAATGAGAGTCAATATCTAGAATACTGTTAAAAGCTCCTGATATTGCTAGCCAGAGTTACTTATTATAGGACAGGTTCCCTTTTTCCAACCTAGATGGTCTCTCTATTATTAGGATTTTTCTCAAAGGGAATATTTGGTATTGCCACTTACCTTAACAATGTGATAAAAACAGGTATTCTTAAGAATATTGATACAGCTTTATACATGACAGGGTTGTCAGAAAGTTTTGAGGTAGACAGGTGAGTTGTCAAAGTAAGCGGCGAGTCCAGGGATATTTCCTTTAAAAACGCCATCCGTAAAGAAATGCTAAGCAGGGTAGCTGGCCGACACTAACCAAGTAGGCAGCAATTTTCACTGGCAGCCAGCTACTTTTGACAACCCTGCATGAAAAATTAATAAATAACAATACTTATTATAATAACCTTTTATCAAAGGTTATCATTAGTGCATACATGTACATGTTGTAGGTTGATTTGTTTCTTAGGTCAATCTGTTTTCAGCCTAGGTCAATTTGGTCCAGACCAGGTTAATAGTATTAGATCTAAAGGTGTATTTGTTATCATCCTTCATTAGGCAAGTTTGTTGAAAACTACTTGCAAGTTAATTTAATAAATTAATAAATTTATTATAATAATCAAACAAGTTTTGAAGGGGGCTTAACTTTCTTTTAGACATTCTAAATGAACCATTAAGTTAGTATTTGAGTTATGAGTCAGTATACTGTTAGAACAAAGACACACATTGGGGTATTAAGTGGTTTAATTGCGACATGTTGCATGTACAGCCCTCTAAATTTCCATTACTTCATTGATAAAAAGGAAATAGCAAAATCACCTATGTACATCACTGGTCCTTGTGGAAACATCTTTGATGAAGTGGAATCAGCTAGTTCTGGCATTACTTCCTCTGAAAGAACACTGACTTGCTGAATTAAACCCCTATCGAGTTTCCAAACTGCAGCTATTGGTGAATCAAACTGATGACTCCAAAGTACCATTTCAGCCTGCTTAGAGCCACGCGAGCCCATTGCTGCTACTAGACCATTAGGTATGGACACACGAAGGCTCCAGTCCACAAACACTTCTTCATCATGAACTGAACAGTGGCCATTATCATTCTCTTTTGAAAGGGCTTCTAAGAAACTAACATCATGCTGTCCAACAGAAAAGTTCCATCTGAAGAAAAAAAAAACAGTAACACCAAATTAAGCTTAATGTCACAGCAGTTGAATAACAAACAATTTTAAAGAACAAAAACTTTACTCTATCACAAGGCAGGAAAACACAGCAACTTCTTTTAGTCACTACAAGAGAACTAAATGAGGCAGAGGAAGAAAGAGAATAAAGGGAATTACAATATTACACAAAACCATGATTGAGATATAATTTACAACAATAACTGTTATCATAAGCAAGAATTAGGATCAATGGTATTAATGAACATTTAAAAAATGACTCTGTGACTTAGAGTGTCAATTTGCTATGTTAAAAGATTACAACAAAAACTTTTACAATGTACTTAAAAATACAGCTGACCCACTGTCAAGTGGCCACCCTCAGGGTACTGGCAAGGGGCCACTGTAATGAAGGATGGCCGCTCAATAGAGGTTTGTCATAAATTAGCATAATATTTAGCAGGGACACTATTTTATTTTGAAACAAACATGATAAGACCAGCATTACTGGCCCACAATAATTGATCGTTACCTTCTATCTCGGACCATATTTTCCTTCCTTCATGTTCTTAAAATAAAGCCTAACTAGTAAGTGTATCAAGCACTTGATGGCTGCTTAATAGAGTTGAAAACAATGAAAGAACTGTTACTGGAAGGAGCAAAAGGTGGCCGCCGCCACTCAATAGTGGTGGCCACTTAACAGAGGTTTAATTCCCCATTCTTTTCTACAATTAGTTCAGGACTTTGGTTACTGGTTGCTTAATAGGTGGCCACTTTATGGAGGTTCGACTATAAAGTTAAAAGAAATTTGAAGAAGTTAAAATGCAAGATACAGTTTCTGTAGTGCCTAGTGTGGCCAGAAATGTCTGCTCATCCATGGGCACCTTCACCTATAAACCAAAAATATATTAATATTCTAATGTACAGAGGTAAATAACAATATTACTGTACCTTTCAGCTCCAGATCTCTGATCAACCGCTCTAATAGTCTGTTGTGTCCGTTTAAGTACAAGAACTTCACTGTCTTCAACATTGTGTTCATCATCCTCTGTCAATTTACAGCCATCTGCAGAACACACGTAACGCACCTAAAAAGCAGAAACACATATGAGAAACATGGCCTCACACAAAGGAACAATGTCCTTGATATTTGGAATGTTAAGACAATGTAGGAGAACAAAAAGTAGAGTATGTCAAAGCACCATATTGTCACAAGTCAAAAGTGAAAGAAATATGTTGTTTAAATACTTCTAAAAGAATGTGGTGTACGTTAGTTTGTGAATACAGTTGCCTCCCATCACTCCTTACTGTTGGAATGTTGTGTTTTGGCAAACTGATGATATTCATATAGATCTGCCCAGAGCTCTGACTGGTTGATGTCGTAATATCATACTTTTCTGTTATGGTTTACAGGTGACAGAAGGCCACAAAGATCTCGGATGCACCTATTCTTGGACAGTACGCATTAATGTTTCGTAATTCTCCTAGACTTTAACTAAAACCAGAAACTAAGATAGACTCCATTGAGTTATCGGTTCATCTACTTTCTCTAGCCCTTTTTGAGACCAGCCTCATTGGGTTTAGGCCGGAAATGTGTTTCTGTCAAAGTTTGCATTTCACCGCACATTGAATTAAATTTGCACTCTGTTCTCACCAAATACTCAACAGAAATAACTAACTTTTGGAGAAAGTCAGACAAAAAGGAACAAGGTTTAAGAATTATGAGTTAACGGTGTCACATTTTCGAGTAAGAACACGGCAAAAACTTGGTATATTTTTGTGAGGTAAGCCTATTCTCAGACCGCACGAAAGCCAAACACATTTTCAAGTTCAGCAACAGTTTTTATAAAAGAAGAGCGAAGAAAATTATTTTTCCTAGCTTCTCCTAGCTGAAACTTACCTGATTTGACAGCGAGCTGTCAGGATTAACTTACATACGCCATTTCCAAAATGGCAAAATATTTAACATTGCTTGTTCGTTTTTAAAATAAGCATGCCAAATCTACAACGAATACTTGAGGATGGACTCACCAAAACTGACTTTAAAATGCTTTTCAAGTCAGGAAAAGGGATTGTTTACTTTTAATATTACTTCGTTTTTCTTCAGTGAGATGTATGCTAACATGATAAACAGGATTAATCATCTATGAACAGTTGTCCGAGAATAGGAACTACCTGTCTGAGAAAAGGCCACTAAACTTCTCCTATTTTTTTCAAAATTACCGAGAAACCTTTGGCAATCAACCATCCAGTCTTTAGGAAATGTTAGCAAATGGAAGGAACTATATAATAGCAAAGTATCAGCTCGCTCCCGCCTTTCTGAGGTAAGTTATTGAAACAAATGCAAAAAAAGTCCGGGAATAGGCACATACATGACTTTGTATACTGTATGATGTGCTAAAGCAAAATGGACATGAGTAAATAATAAATGTGCTGAAATGCACTTAAGAGTCTTACCTTTCCAGAAGAAGGATCAATTCCACAAGTAGTTGCTTCCTTGCCACCAACAAGGATGGAACCATCTGGAAGTTTGTAGAATGAGCCCAGAAGGGTGTCGGCAGTAAAAGGAATAGGCTGCAAAATAATGTGTAAAACGCATTAAAATAAAAGAAGAGAAATAGAATAGAGCTAAACTATGAATAAAAGGAGAAACAAAGCATAAATTAACGGTACCTCTACTTTATCCCCATTGACCTGGTAAAGTCCACCATCTAATGATGGGATCAGACCAACGTGTTTGGCCATCTGAACATACAAATTGGGTAAAAGATAATAATAATAATAATAATAATAATAATAATAATAATTTACTATTTACAAGGCGGAAAATAGCATTAAAATATGATCTTATGTTAGCATGTTAGCTTATAGATCTTGTAGTGATCACGACAAAAAATATGCTAACAGCAAAACAGGTTTGACCATTACCGATTGTCAATGACAGAAAGTTTTACCAGTCCAACTTCATGGGGATTCCCACGTAATCCAGGCGCAACGCTACATTCCCCCTTGGGAAACATAAATGCCCACAAACAATTTCAGCTGATTGTATTGTATAAACAATTGGCTCCTTTAACAACTAATTCACGGCCTTAAAGCATTAAATAGAATAAATAAAAAAACACCTGAATTGAACTGAGACTTGAGGACAGCAGTGGACCGTGAAAGGCAGGCAAAGACCACAAAAGTTTTCCATTTTCCCGTGTATCCAACGCGCTGACACGTCCGTCCAGCGTACTCACAAGAACAAGCGAACTAATAAAAGGTTAGAGACGATGAGAATAGATAACAAAACTTGCAGAGACTTTCCCCTAAAGGTTTGTTTTCCCTTACCTATAACTGCTCCCAGTAGACAGACCGCTTGAATTTTCGCTTTCCAATGTCCCTTCCACAGAAATCAACGCCGCCATAAATGCGACAAATTTCAAAGCTGCATAAGCATGAAGGGAGCTCATCCTCCTAAAGGAACATTTTTTGGTTTTGTTTTTGCTGAGCAGAAGCCAGAAAACCTCCTTTCTCCTCCCCGTCAACCTAAAATAACCTTCTAAGCATCTTTGTAGCGTGTACACTTGAGACAACGTCCGCCATATTTGTTGTCAGCATTCTAAGATACTCTCTGATTGGCTTGGAAATAAAGGTGACGTCATCCCCATGTTATCTGCGCAGCTGCAGGGAGACGTGGCGATTTGACAGAGGCCTGGATAGGTTTTGCTGAGGAAAGCGTTTTATTTTTGTTTTTTCACCATATCCGATAAGTGTTCGAACTTTCTAGAATATGTATCATAGTTGAAGCACTGATGCATTCACTAGTTTTAACCAAAAAAATAAAATTCCCAAGCTTTCTTTTTTACGCTCTCGCCCTAGGCGTAGTTCGTGCCGGGAGTTCGTGGAAGGATAAGCCAATATATTTTTTTCAAAGGCACGATTTCTTGCCCATAAGGGTGTAACTCCAATCTTGGAAAGAATAAACCCCAACCCTTTAAACCAAGGATGATACCGCGCGAAGGCCAAAACGCCCCATTTTCTCATTCTTGATGTTTTTTAAGCAGGGAGTGGGGGGTGGGAGTGGGGAGGGTATACATAGTCTGGACTGTCATACGTCTCCACCCCCTTCTCTTTAATTTTGTCTAAGATTGTAGGCTTAAAAATCTTGGCTTCATTCAAAGACCCTTAGTCAGTTGTACTAGAGGACTGAGTGTCAATGAGACAATGATTCATGTGTCAAGCAGAAAAAAAAAAATGCACTGAACCATTTCAATACTGTGCTTACATATGTAACACATTCAAATTTAGCCAGTGCTTATTTCAGTGTTCCGTAACCGGTGCAGGATCCAGGGGAGGGGCCCGGGGTCTCCGCCCCCCCCCCACCTTATTTTTAGACCAGACTAAGGCCCGAAGGGCCGAAAAAATATTTTTTGGAGGACCCTCTTCCCCCCTCCTCCTCTCCCCCCCTCCCCCTCGATTTTATTTCTACTGCATTTTCCACAGCTGAAAATTTCAATCCTAGATTTCCCTAGTCGGCCCTGTTCCCTCTGAAAACATATCGAGTTACAGACTCAGAGACTCAGAGACAAAATCTCGCAGGCCGAGCAGGAGAGGATTTCCCCTAGGATTTCACTTCAGTCGCTTTTTTTTAGCGTTAGCTCAGAGCAAAATAACTACTTGTGATCTAAAGTGGGTTGCAATTAACAGATCTTTATTTTCTTATTGCTACGGTAAATAGAGGACGCTAATTATACAATGGAAAACCGAGTTTGATTGGTTCGCTTTTGCTTGTTTGATTTTTTAAGAAATAACGTTCCCTTATTGTACTCTAGTTTAGATTGTGAATCGTAAAGGATGTTTTTTTCATCCAGTGATGCCACTGATGATCGTTAGCACATCTACCAAAAGCATTCTTCTTACAACAAGACCAAGTACCTCTTGACGTGAAAATCAAAGTCTACAGGTAAATTAGGTTCTTATTCATACTGTCAACCGCCTTGTTTTATACCAGCTACCATTAATTTTTTTCAAATGAGTGATAGATAGTACACATTACTTAGGATTTATACTCGACACAATTGGTGTAAAGAGCGTTGTTTCCACAAAAACTATCAAATAAGGGAACCCAGTGCTCATATCAGGGTTCACAACTAAGTTCACGTTTTAACTTCGGTCTTAGTATTCAGTAGCCTGATTCTCAGATGTCCGAGTTCGTTCGCGGTCCCTTTCGCTTCCCTCCCTCGACCTCGGACGTCTGAGAATCAGGCTAAGTATTCAGTTCTCATTGTTTTGAGACCCTGTTGGTACATTATTCCCAGGTTGAAAGTTTCCTCTGGTTTTAAACATAAACCCAAAAATAAACGGCTTACAGGGGACTGAACGATTTGACAACGTCAGGAAAATCATTTTTCAGCATTTACAATCACCGCCAGAAATCTCGTCAAAGAGCGCCAGTTCGGTCCTCAAAAGAAAAGACCGAAAAATAGCGTTTGAAACAATACTATAAATATTCAAAAAAATAATAACAGGTGGTCGTAAATGATTTTTTCAGAATTATACTTGAAATATGCATGAATTCATTTATACTCTCGCTGGATGATAGTAATTAAAATTCCCCCCTACGATCATTTAACAAAACAGGCCTTATATCGAAAGTGCCTAATTGACCTCCCAATTTTCGGTGACGAGTGTTTCTTGCCATTCTGAAATCTGGAGCTGCGTTTTCACGTTTCATAAAATGTCCAATAAATTTGTCCCTGAAAAGCCCTAATCGGGCCAAAGGTTTTCAAGACAGATTGCGCAGATTTTGTAGAAAGTAGAAATAAACAAACAAAAATAGAGTAGGTCTTCTACACTGTGACTTTTCCTCTATCGGCATCACTGATCCCGATCAAACTGGAATTTAGATTCTTATTTATGAGCCCATTTCAAAGACATCGAACACCACTTGCCGAATGTTTAGGGTAAACGAACTCATGAATAACCAATTTCAGTTAATTTAAAGTCTGAAGCAGGCCGTGATTATTAGCTAGCTTATGGACTAAAATCTACAGACTGAGCCGTTAAACAGAAAGGGTTTCGAAACTGGAATTGCCTTCAAATCACTTTTCGGAACCATTTTAGTCATGGGTTTAGCTTTATTTTTAATGTAGATGGGTGAAATATCTGTTGACTCGCATCATAAGCCCAACAACTTGGATAAACTGGATTTAAGGCCTACTTCCAAAGTAGACTGTTCGCTGGAGCGTTCACTGGATTGGAGGAACAATTCATATGGGAGAAAACTTGCTCTTCGTGCAAGCCTGCGATACACAGGAGAGGATGACCAGTGGCAGATCAATCACAGTTCACTTCGGGAAAGAAACAAATACATGTTTAATCGCGAACTGTTTAGTGATGTACGATTCCTTGTGGGAAGGGCTGACAAGACGTCCATACCGGCACATCGCTATATTCTTGCTATCAGCAGTCCGGTGTTCTCGTCGCTTTTCTACGCGTTCGGAGCACTTCAGCTGGAACAAACAAGAGAACAGGTAAAGAGCGATGAAAAAAAATCATTAAATGAGGACCTACATTATAAGGTTGCCTTGTAAATAAAGCTGTTCACCCGTACAGAACAGTGTCTGCTGTTTAATCTGAATACGGTTTTGTACGAGACGCTTAAAGTGGATACGGAATTGTTCATAAAAAAGTAATAATAATAAAAATCAAACAACCTTTCAGTTCAAAACATGGCGAGTATTCTAAATTGGCTTCATTTGCACGACATATGATGCAGTAACAAATATTGCACTAAAATTGACCCACAACGTGCTTTTAATTTTACTTCTTCTCGCCCGCCGTGGACGCCCCTTAAATGTTACTGATTTGTGTTTTGCTAGTTTAAGACCATTAAACTAGCCTAACCGAAACCACCGAAAAAATTCAGAGAGATTTGCTAGTTTCTGATTGGTGAATAAATGAGAAATATCAGGAGATAAAGTTAGGACCTTAAAATTAGAAAATTGGAGTCCTTCTTATGGTTTCAAACCCATCATGCAAGACATCAAAAACATGCACCTTTTGTTTCAGATCTAACGACTAATCGTCTCTCTTTGTAGATTGAAGTTTCCGAGTGTGAACCCGACGCCTTTCTAGAGATGCTCCGGTACTTGTATTACGATGAAGTTCAGCTGACCACATGTAACGTCCCAGAAGTGCTGTTCCTGGCCCAAAAATACCTCATTCCAAGCCTGGCTAAAATCTGCACTGAATTCGTTGAGAACAACTTAACCGTGGAGAATACCCTGCCAGTGTTGGATCACTGTTTTCTTCTTGGTGTCAGCAAAGGCCTCGAGAAACAATGTTGGTCAATTATTGATAAACACGCTTCTGAAGTGGCCGAGCATAATCAATTTCTTGATATTGACCATGGCACGCTGACCGCCCTTTTATCACGTGACACACTGGTTGCTAAGGAGATGGTACTTTTTCGTGCGGCTGTAAAGTGGGCGGGACACGAGTGTCAGCGTCTGTCAATTCCACTGACAGTTGAGAATAAACGCAAGGTTCTTGGAGATGCTTTCCACTCCATTCGTTTCCCCTTGATGAGTATGAAAGAATTCACTGACGAGGTGGCGCAATCGTCTTTCCTGAGCCACGAAGAAGTAGCTAATATGTATATCGGCTTTAACTCCAGCTTTGAATCGTGCAAAGTAAAGTTCCCAACAGAGCCACGCGCCAAACCTGCCCATCACCAGCTCCAAGAGCCAGTCCTTCGCTGCTCGCGGTTTGAATCTAACGCTCTACGCCCGAAGTTGTCAACAGAGGCTCTAGCCCAACAATCCACCGTCAAATTTAAGGTCAACAGATCTATTAGAATCACGGGAGTAGCGCTTTTTACAACTTTCACCAACACGTCTCAGCTGTTCCAAATTGAGTTACGTGACAAAAGTGGTTCTCTATTGATGTCACACAGCGCAGATCTTACGAATCGTGGTAGTGAGAGCGAAATTCACGACATCTTTTTTACTAAAAGGGTCAAACTCGAAAGGGATGTCGTTTATTCAATCTCTGTGGTCTCTGGAGATCTCCCGGTACGATATGGGAAGGGGCCGATTAAAGAAGTTACCTGTGGAGGCGTCAAATTTGAGTTCCTGGACCCTGATTCTGATCACGAAAAAGAGAAAGACCAAATACCTGAGCTTCTATTTAAACCTCTCGAAGAAGGGACATTAGTTTAAATTATTTGTAATAACAGCCTGCCAAAACTAGACTACGAGCAGTCTCTCTTTTTTTCTGGTCCGTCGAGCAAAACGCCTGAGACGAGCAAATGACCACACGAGTGACTGAAGACGCGAGAGGGGAGAGGCACGGGAGAGACTCTTTTTTCTTCTCGGGCTTCCGCCCTCATTTCTTGCGTCTCGCGGCTTCGCCGCTCAACGCTCGCGCCCGCGTGCACTCCCCTTGCTAAATCTGAAGAAAAAGAGAGACTGCTCGCAGTCTAGCCAAAACAGCCGTTTCTCCCCGCTCCTCGCCGCGTCCCCAGCGGTGAGGAGCAAGAAGAAACGTCTGTTTTGGCAGGCCGCTATTGTACTAAGAGTGAGTAAAAATAGTCTTTCAAGTAGTTATCTGCACCTACACGTAAATTTTTCCCATAATAGCCCATTTTCGAGTTCGCTGTGACCACTGAATTAAAGAAGTGAAGACGCCTTTT
>OZ037996.1:1325000-1352500 GCA_964035705.1 Porites rus | reverse complement strand
CGATGCAAACTAAGTGAATAATACGGATTTCAATCTTTCTTTCTTTTATTTTTTCTTTTAAATAGTGATATTGACATTGTCATTCTAAAAGGTTGTAAAATGAAATAACCTCTTTGAAAAAAAAAGCAATTTTGAATTTTAAGTGTTTGAGAAATACTCATGTTATTCAAAAAGCTCGCAATGCAGTCTATGACAACCTAATGTCCCCCCCTCCCCCTCCCAGAGACTTGTGCCTCGGCCTCTTTCAGTCCATCGCCTTGTTGGATTGCACTTCCCTGCCAAAAAATCTGGCTGCGGGCCTGCTTATTGTCATTCATCATCCCAAGACTGACATGTTTAGGGAGGTGGACAAGACATGGACTATCCATATGGACTACTCTAGCTAAAATGGACTATGCTGCTAAAGCTGAGTCAAAAGTAAAAAAACAAACAAACAGGGGTGATAACCATAGTGAACTTTTGCATTTTTAATTATGTGAACGTGACGTTTCTTATACTAGTCAACATACATTTTCAAAAGTGATCTTAAGAGACTGTTACAGATGTTGACAAGACTATTTATACAAAATTGACAAGGGGTCTGGAAAAGAGATTTAGAATTCAAACATTCTTAACAGTGACCTATTATATAAGGCAACAGGAATTTTTTTTTCGATTTGAATTCTTATAAAAACATAAGGCCCTAACCATATATAAAAATGTGAAAGTTCACTATGTTTATCACCACTGTCTGTGTTTTATTTTTGATTAAGCTACGAGGGCCAAAGAACAAACGTCTTTATTTAATTTGCGGAGGGTTAGGAAACAGAGTGAATCAAGTTTTAGGTCAGTTTTTCCACTATAATGATCCTAAATGGAACCTGATTCGCTCAGTTTCTTAACCCTAATCACAAAACTTCCGCGGCATACTCCACTTTAGGGTTGTCCATATAGTCCATGGACTGGCGGTCAGTGTTTTGTTTACCACCTATGTTTAGAACCTTCCTTTCTCTTAAATCTTGTTTGTGGAATTAAATAGAGTTAAAGCATTTCAAGTAAGCAACTTAGACCAAAGCAAAGCAACAGCTTATGTCACCAAGTAAATTTTAAATCTATTTATTAAGCTTACATCCACAAAATCATTCAGTGTCCCACGCATCGGTATGTGACCCCACAAAAAACGTCTTAAGTTTAAAGGAATTACGATCCGGGGCTTAACTGCAGAATACCTTGCCACTTTAAAGCAACCCTAATTATCCAGAAGATTCTTACTGACCTGGAGTCCTCTAAGCTGATCTCTTTCGAGTTTTTCGATCGATTTCTCAACTTCTTCTTTCACACGTGTTTGAGCTGCACTGGTCGCCATATTGGAAACAAAAGTTACAAAGGACTGGACACAAGTGAAGCAAACATTACTTGACTTGTCCGGTAGGGGTAGGGGTAGGGGTCGGGTGGCTAGGGTAGGTCTTGAGCGACGTCGGAGCGAAATCTTTGGCTGAAAAAAATCCAGTGTTTCATTCCTAGGTACTCCTAGGAACTCCTAGGAAGTCCTGGTCAGGGTGTGCCGCCCGGTTCTCCAAATCCTGAGCCTATTTCAGACCAAAAATGTAACTTTCAGACCAGCCCTCTACAATCCACACCTGTTTTCAGCTGGCCCCTAGGCAGAAATTATGTTGTCTTTACTGAGATTTATCACGCAAACAAAAAAATCCTTCAAAGCGATTTCAAATTTTGCATATTTCTTTCTTTTTTACTCATCTGGAACTGAAACGATAAATACGTTCATACACTCCCGTAGTTCCTTCGAAAACCATATCCGATTCTAGACCAAAATGGGCAAATATACCCGTTTTCAGACCAAAACGGCGCAAAAACCCCTACCAGATGGGGCGTCACATACCTACATGTATTCATATAGCTTATAAAAAGGCGTACCCCCACCCCGCCCGGAGTCTTCTTTGGACATAATCGTTCGTAGATCGCAGTCGATCGTAGTTACTTAGCTTGTTCACAAAACATCCATTTTCTCTTCAAAGTCCGTCAAGCGTGGGTGATAAAATATAAACCGCAGGGGATTTATTGACAGCCAGCACAAGGGAGTAGTGGAGGGGGAAGAAGAATTTTTCTTTCTCGCACTCTGCGCTTGCTCTTGCACGCTTGCGAGCTCGCCTATGTTTTCGAAAAGAACGAAAAGAAAAAGAAAAAGAAAACAACGTCTGTGAACAGGCTAGTAGTTACTCTGTTATATTCCTTGGACATAATTGGAGGACACGATCACATATGCGAGCCCAAAATAATTTAATGCAAGAAGAGGTGAACTGTGATACTATGAACTGCTCGTAGTCAAACTGTTTTTATTAAAAAATATATTGTAAAATAAAATAAATATGTCTGCATCCGCAGGCTCCTTTTAAAAATTATACACATCTTTCAAATTCACAGAAAAAAACACACACCAACACAAGAAGCCATTTTTATGACAGCATAACTCTTTTGCTAAAACTACCGGAAAAGATCACGATGCGCAAGAAAAAAAAATCTTGAAGCATTCTGGTGACTCAAGTAAAAACGATGCCAACATGAAAAGCAATGAGTAGGATTTTATTCTAGATTTGTTAAAAAAAAACAGTCTGCTGCCTGTTAATAGTTTAGTACATTATAGGGATCATCACAGTCTACTGACTCTAGTGCGGGAATGTCCCAGCCCAACAAAATAAGCAAATTTTGAAATATTAAAATTCTTATTTGGCTAGGAAGCTTTGGGGAATATTTAACAAATATTCCTTGAGCCTGAATGGGCTCTGAGTTAATAGCCCTTGAGGCCGAAGGCCGAATGGGTTATTGACTCAGAGGCCATGAGGGCGAGAGGAATATTATTGTTTTAGTAAAATCCAACTAGTTGGTAAAAAATATCGGGAATAAAAAAATTTTAGCTAGTTAAAGCTAGACTTTATCCTTTTTTGCCGCCAAAAAGCGCGCGCTTTTCGCTACTAGTAGGCTATAACATATAGCCTAGTAGTAGCTCAACCAATCAGAACACAGCATTGATAATAGACTACTAGTTGGATTTTACTAATAAACAAAAGAAATGCTTATATATTTTGGAGGGGGCACTAATTTAAGCATTTATGGTATTTCTTCAGGAAAATGGGCAGCCACCCCCCAAAAAGGAATTCTAAACTTTTGTAAAGCTCTGGCACTGATACATTATAACTCCAGTTTTCTGTTCTTTACAAAACCATCAACATGTTCAAAAAGAATACAAGGCAAACCAAAGTTGTTGAATTAAACTGTGCAAATTTTCCAGCTAAGCTATAAATAATATTATGCATTTTAATGCATGCTAATGTACTTCTCTAGTGTTTTGGGCACCAACCCCAAATAAGGAATTCTAAACTTTTTGACAGCTCTGGCTGTGATACACTTTAACTCCAGTTTTCTTCTCTTCATGAGAATCATGCAAGCTGCATCAGTTTTAGTCATGTTCATGGGTGTTTTACCATCATTGTTAACAAAATCATGATGAGCACCTCCATCAAACAAAACCTGCAACATGTCAGTCAAAAAGCAGATATCTCCATCATCCCAGGGTGTAAAAGTGACCGCTAAGTGAAGTGGAGTATTTCCTATGTCATTGGCGGCATTAACATTAAATCCTGCATTCAAAAGAAGTTTCATTGCACCAGTGTATGAATGCAAAGGAATGTTGCAATGAAATATTACAAATTCATGTAACAATGTATTACAGTTAAAATCTTGAAGATTTAACTTACAAATAGAATTGAACAAAACTGCTGCATTTGAGAGTTTTTCCTCCTCATCACACTTAAGTTGGCTCATCATATTAACAACTCTGAATAAAGAATCAAACAAAAACTGATCTTGTCGTTGTTCAATACCAACAAACATATCTTGTCGTTGTTGTTGTTTTGTCAATTTTCTTTGTATCTCATTGTGATGATCAAGAGCTGTTTGGTCAAGCAATTCAGTAAAAGCCTTATCTTTGGGAAGATCACTGTCCAACCAGCTTTGCAATAGACTGGTAATATGATCTAAATCACGTGCCATAGCTAACCCTAAAGGCAGATTGCAGCACTGGGCTATTTTCATTGCATGTCTATACAACCCTATACAAGTCGAAAAATCAGTGTGCTCATAGTAATCAGCAGCAAGTCTAATTGGTTCAAGTAGTTGTACATTGTTTCTTCCAAAGACTCTTTCTCTAACAACAAGGCTTTCCATGATTATAGCATCTTTGTCATCTTGGACTTGAGCAAGCTCTTCAAGAGTTTGACTCTCTTTTCTGTTCTGATAAGCTTCAACAGGTTCCATTTGCCTTTTTAACAAAGGATGAGTAGGATCAGCAAACCTTTCTAACATGCCACGTTTAATGTACTTGAATCCATTTTCAACATCAACTTCATAGTCAAGAGATAGAGAAGATCCCAGAAGCTCTAGAGCATCAATTCTTTGCTCTTTGGTTATCTCTGGTTGCTTTATCAAACACTCAACTATTTCTATATTGCCTTTTTTACTGGCTTCAAGAAGGGGTGTTAATCCTTGACTGTTTTTACAAAGAAAGGAGGCTCCAGCAGTCAACAACCTGCAAAAGTTTGTAGACGTATTCTTCAAACCACGTGCAGCGTAATGAAGGGCTGTGTCATCATTGCGGTCTTGAAGATCCACCTTAGCTCCATGCTCAATGAGCAAGGTTAATTCTTTCACATCAGGAATTGCGCTAGCTCGCATCAGAGGGGTACATTTGTGAAGGTCAGTTGTGTTAACATCAGCTCCATAACTAATTAGTGCACTCAAATTGTCAAAAGAGTTGCAGCGGCTCCACACAGCATAGTGAAGGGCTGTTTTACCATAATTGTCTTGAAAATCCACATTAGCTCCATTTTGAAGAAAACAGTTTACTGAATTCCCAGTCTGACAAGCCAGGAGCAAAGGAGTGCAGTTTGGATATTCATATGTGCATGCATTAACATCAGCCCCACTATTAATCAAACAGCTTAAGGCATAATTATTATTACTCACAGCAGAAGCCTTATGCAGAGCTGTTTCACCAAAATTGTTTTGCAGATTTACCTCAGCTCCTTGATCAATAAGGTAGATCACTGCATCAAGTTCTTCATTTTCACAGGCGATCATGAGAGGTGTAAACTGTGTAAACATAGAATCTGCTGACCAGGCGTTGATATCAGCTCCACTTTCAACCAAAAAACTCAAAACATCCACAATTCCATTAGCAGCAGCAACAAACAAAGGTGTGCAACGGTAGAAAATTTCATTTCGACCGTATACAAAATCTCCTCGTCCTTCGATTTCTGCTTTATACTTAAGAAGTATTTTCACACAATCGAGATTTCCATTTTGAACGGCAACTATCAACGGCGTTGTTTTCAATTTATCAGGTCTGTCCACTTGGTTCCCGAATCTGTCACGTCCTAGCCACGCACGACCAGTATAATAATCGATGTAATCATCAACAGATAACACGGACGTTATTTCTGTACTGCAAAACGTCTCCAGAAATTGATCAAGAAACACAGCATCTCCACGCCTTGCAGCTTCAAAGACCGCCTTTTTTGGATTATCAAAAGCTAAGCTGTCTAAGCTTAGTAAGCGGCTCATTCCTCTTCCCTTGTTATTACGCCAAGGTAAAAGAATATCCTCCTGCCGTTTTCCCAATATCAAGGAGTGGTTGAGAAGTTCGTTGGGAGTAAAACAAATAGTTGAGCAACAAGCAATCGAACAAGGAAGCGACAAAGAAACCCGAAAAAAAGTACCAGCCTTTTACGCATACCTTCTTCGTGCTTCGTCACCTGCTCCTCGTCCCTAGGGTTAACCTTAGGGTTACAAATAAAGGACGATTCCCGCGTAGCGTTTGTGTGTGTTAAAACACAGGTACGCAAGCTCACTTGCGTAACAGAAATATGATAAGAGTTTGCATGGAAAATTTATCGATTGTTATTCGACTATGCAACTTGGATCCCAATAGATATAAAGGACACAGCTTTAGGATTGGTGCTGCTACTTATGCGGCTGAACAAGGGGTTTCCGACGACAAGATTAGGCATTTGGGTAGATGGAAATCTGATGCTTTCAAAAAGTATATCAGAATAACCTCTCTAGAATCTGTTTCGTAACTGAATGTGTCAGAGGTTGTGATGTTGTTGCTTGCAGGGGCGGCATACCATTAGCCTGTTCCAGGCTCCGAGATAGTGGTGAAAAGTCGTTCAGTAAAAAGAAATGATAATAACGCGCGGGAGCTGGGGAGAGACAGGGCGCCCCCTTTCCCAAGTCGCGCGCGTCCTATTTTCGCTTTGCTCCTTTAATACGTCCTCACTATACTATCTGAGAGCCTGGCACAGGCTAGCACACCATTGGAACCACACTATTGATTTGATCTGAACAGATTATACAGGATGCAATTTTGTAATATTAAATATTATGTAATACCTTTACCCAGAATGAAATTCGTGCTTGGGTGGGGCGTGCCCTTGCTTCGGCAAGGTCTTTGGCGGCGTTAATTGCCCTCACCTTCGCCAGCAATACATGTTAAATGAACGTTTCAGTCGTATTTGTATTGGATTTTTAGAGTTTAATAAACTGGCTATGTGCAAAATTTCACGTAGCCATTTTTTCTCCATCATGTTGTTTGTATTACCTTTTCGAACAGAGCACAGCACATTTTCATTCTGAGTAAGGTTTGCCATTTCGTGGGTAGATTGAAGCATAAATAATTATATAGAGGTGTTGGACAAGAAGCACAGTGGTCACAACGTGAAGCCAGCATCTCGCGCCCAACGATTAGACGAAAATTACTGTCCCCTAGAGAAAGATTCATCGAAGAAAAACGCCGCGCTGTGGAGGAAAAAATTGCCGAAGCAGGTGAAAAACGAAAAGTGCTGGAAGATTGTTACCGAAGAATTAGCCTGCGTGGCAGGGGCAAAAAGGGGAGGGATGAAAACAACCTTACCGGCCAACGATGCAGTAATCGTCATCATCGAAATCATATTGTTCGCAGTTGTCAGATGGAAAAGTGCGAGTCAACATTTTTCTGTGGCGAATTAACGCGACGTCCTGAGGAAAAGATGAAGCTCCAAGAGCAGAAGAACAAAATGAAAGCATTAGAAACATCAGCAACCTAACTTGAGCAAGAACTGAGGGAGTGTGTATAAAATGCGAGCCAGCGAGTCATGCGAGCCATGCAGTCCATTGAAGAATCAGTGAAAAAAAAAAACACCATAAAAATCGAAAACAGTAATACGGAAAATGTTAACTGAACGCTAACCGTTGTAAATAAGTATTTAACCCTAAACAGCGCTTAACCCTAGCCCTAAAATGAGTCCTTAACCTTAATCCGTAAAATGAAAGCTTAACCCTAATCAGTACAATGAGTGCTTAACCCTAATCAGTATGATGAGTGCTCAACTCCCCATCTGTAAATTTGCAGTTTTTACTTGTGTTTCCTTTTTTTTACCGATACCTCGCGTGACTGTTTGTCTGAGGTCTCGGGAAGCAGCTTTTGATAGAGCGCAGGGGTCTGTAAACAAACAACTAGAAGACATGCTACTCAAAGAATACCCTGAAGAATCATGTTCAAAATAATGCAAGAAATTGGCTGAAAATTTAACAAGACATTTCGTTTGTAAAGAAATCATAAAAGGGCAGTGGACCGCCTCGACGAGAAATTGTGAAATCTCTCCTTGAGAGAAAAAAGTCCGCTGAGAACGACGAAAGTCCAGTCTTCATGCAGAACGTGACGCCGCCGCGAACAGCTCAACTGCTGAAAGTTGCTCGCAAAACAGAGTCCGGCTGGAAAGCTACGGTGTAACTTTCCCTGATCGGCGAAACTTTACTAGCTCAACCAGTTTAATTTCTGCTTGTCGCCAAATACAGCAGAGGAAGAGGAAGAACAGCTTTGCATGGCGAAACAGTTGTCTCTTGGTTCCATACCATTTGATAATGGCGATAACACTGAACAATTTAAGGAAGTGGCCAATATTTTGCTGTCCTTCAAGTCTTCAAAGGAATGAATGAAACTTTGACTTTGTGTATAGTATTTTACGTAGCCTGTGTGCTCGATTAACCGTTAATAACTTTACTGTTATTGTAAGATCATAACTAGTTTCTGCCTTGTCGACATCCTTTTTTTTTCATTTCTTGTCGAAATAGACCTTGTCACAGTTTTCGACGCCATCTTGACGAGTAGGCAAACGCGTGAGAAATTACAGTGATGAGGCCCCATTAGGGGTTTTCGGGATACGGGATATTCGCGGAAAAAATTACCGGGATACGGGATATTTGAGGAAAAAGTTATTGGGATACAGGATATTGAGAAGTAGTTTCAGGGATACGGGATATTCACAAAAAATTGTAACATATCAGATGTTTGATGAGAAACGTTCTTGGATTACTAAATACATGCCCTTTTCTGTATTTTTGTTGATGATTAGATATAAATGAAAAATATATAAGTGTACAACAAACCGTTTGACCAGTCATCGGTTCATCATGGGCACTATGTGGGGGTAACATGAAGTACTAAAAATAGCGCGTCGGCACTCAATCGAGGCAGCGCCACCTGATCAAGTCGAGACCTCTGTAATGGCGCAGGTCAAAGTCGTTCATGACGTTACGTCATGAAGAGCGACCCTCAGAGACTACAGTGCGAACCACACGGTCTGGACGAACACCGCGACCCCGAGATCAATCATTATATCTGTTCTACGATTGACAGTCAAATATCCACGCTTACTAATGACACTAATGTCTCTATGGTTGATTAATACCAAAGATAAACTGTTGTTTGACACAAGTTGTACCATTTGTGCCACTGTACTGCACAGAACACATGAATTAACCAAATGCTCAGGACGGCAACTAACTAATAAAGGAACAAAATGAGAAAGGACTTTGGTATCAGGCGATATGCAGAAATTAAGGGCATCAGGTGAGCTAATTATATTAACTGGTATACAAAAGTGATTTTGGTGGCAACATTTCTTAACTTTCCACTTGATATCTACCATATTTTGAATGACAGCAGTTTAAACAACTGTCACAATAAGCTCCTTGAAAACCATACTTTTCCAGTTTACGTTTTAATGCCAGTGAACGAATATTATAAAACATATCGTAGCAAGTAACATATGAAAAATGGCCGATACTTTAATTTCCGGGATATTTGTGACTGGAATTTATGGGATACGGGATATTTGGTCAAAAAATTATAGGGATACGGTGATTAAGACCCCCCCTAATGGGGCCTCAGTGATTCAGTATGAGAATCTAATGTCGAATAATTTCCTTAGAACGGCTGTTCTGAAAAAATATGATTTGTAAACTAAAGCTTCACTCCTAAGGATTCTCCTGAAAAAATTTGAGGGCGTTACATGCATTAGAAGACCAAGAACCACTTTTTAAAATTTTCTATACATTTGTCTGTAAGAAAGTCCCGGGAAAATTACAGACAAATATATGGAAAATCTGAAGAACGCCTCTGGAGAAATTTAAGCACAGGTACGCCCCCCAATTTTTTTTTGGGACAATCCTTTGCTTTGCAGCTTTAGTTTACAATTGATATTTGGTTCAGAACAGCCGTTTTATGGAAATTATTCGACATTAGATTCTCATACAAACACTGTAATTTCTCACGCGTTTGCCTACTCGTCAAGATGGCGTCGAAAACCGTGACAAGGTCTATTGCACATCGATTGTCGTTTTTTGCATGTGTACGTTTATGCGGAAACTTAGCAATTGCCGTTTTCTCAGATAAGCTGATTTCAATAACACATAGAACAAACTAAGGAAGCGGACAATATTTTGCTGTAATTCAAGTCTTCAAAGACTTCAAAGGAGTGAATGAAACTTTGACTTTTTTAGCTTTGTGCACGGTGTTTTACGTGGCCTGCGTGCTCTATTTTACCGTAAATAATTTTACTGTCACAGCTAGTTTCTGACTTGTTGACATCCGTTTTCCTCGTTAAAGCAGTAAAATGTAAGGATGTTTTGAAACAGAAAATTCTTTTGTTTTCGAAATTGCACATCGATTGTCGTTCAGTTGGCATGTGCACGTTCATGGATGCACAAACTTATCAACTGATCAATTAAACTTGCAGTTTTGTCTGATAATAACGAACTTTACGACAATATTGACTTTTTATTGTAGTTTAATATTTGATGGGGTATTGATTCTGTGCTTGTAGTGTGTTCACACCATACTATTTCATGCAAAGGAATGCGGACAGCGAGCGTTCTCTGAGAACAGGACTTTGTAAAAATCCTGTGACGAAAAAACTCTTGTCGACTCTTGACAAATACATTCGGAATTGTGTTAGTAACAGGCCTTTTTAATTTTGGCTTTTCGCATTACATATTGTGATAATAACAGAGCAAAATTTGACGGAAAATAAAACCGCCGAAACATTATAAGCTTTATAGCCGAGTTTCAAACAAATTAAGTACAGTCTTTGGCAACAACATTTCTGGGTCAGATGACTACAATATTTTACTCTATTTCTCACTCGTCCATGGCAATAATAATATTACTGTATTTGTTCCAAATTACAGTTCTGTCTCTCAAAAAAAATATCCTACATGCTGCATGCTTGTAGTAGCCGTACATGTCGGTCGCTGTTACATCCCCGATCGCTCTCAACACTGCGTATTCCAGGTTGTCCCACACTAGTTCCTGGTATCTGTACTTCAACAAATATTTCAGCTTCGAAAATAACTCCTCACGTGGCCTTGGAGACTTTTGATAACAAACCTGTATATAACGAAGTCCTCGATATAACGAACGATTTTCTTTATTTCAGTAGTAGTAAAATATATGGAAAAGAACCTCGATATAACGAAACTTCGTCATAGCGAACACATTTTGCCAGTCCCTCGGCCCTTCGTTAAATCGAATTTCCACTGTATTTATATTAACTACTAAGAGACGGGAATGTGTGTGCAGCTCAAACTGTGAGCCAGTGTGTTTATTGCCGTCCGAACAGCATACAAAGTTCAACATCGGGGCTAGCCGTGCACAAACAAAGCTTTTTAAATCTCCTGAGACGAAATGGCCGCCGCGTGACAAAGGTTAGCCTGCGTAGCAGGCGCTTGGAAGTAGTGGGCGAAAGCTAGAGAGAACGGGCGCGCGCGAGGGAGACACGCGAGGGGTGATTGAGCGACTGCACCGAAGGCCCTCCGAAAATCGTTTCAACTGGCACTCTGTGAGTGCGGATATTTCCAATTGGTCGAGAGGCTCCCAAGGAAAAAATTAACCGCGAGGGGCGAGAAAACTGTCAATCAATAGTACATGGACAACGTAGTGAAGATCTTACATTATACCACTAGCTCCTGAGACCACTAAATTGTATACAATCGAAGTTCAGGTCTCAGAGGTCACTTCAATCTGGTTTAATGGGACTATGTGGCTGTAATCTCAAAGAAAAGTTGGAGTGTTCAAACGGTATTCACGATGGAAAGAATTGACATCAGATACGCATTAGCAGAAGGGGCGAGAGACAAAAGATTTGTCAAATCGTTGCAATGACGATCAGAGGCAATATTCTTTGCTCAGGAGAACTTGGCGGCTTGGAGACATGATTGATGAAATGAAACAATTACCAGGGGCATGAATCTGAAAAAACATTTCACTATTGTATTATTCGCCGTTCGGAGGGGACCTGAGGTCTGTTGTTTCACAGGTAGCCCAAGCTCGAAATATGAGCATCGGCGAGCATCGGCATTGTTGCGTAACATTCAAAATATAAGGATTTGTATGGGAAAAAACCTATCGTTTCTGTTGTTTTACGTAGCTTTGCGCTTTTAATTGCGTCTTCTGCCATGTGCTTGGTTCTCCCGCGGTGCTTAGATCCTTGCCAAACTGTACTTTCTTTTCAACCCAGAAATCGAATGAAATGTTTTACGTAGTCATACACTGCGTATTCCAACGACCACCACATATCGTATAATCAACCACTTGATGTTTATTGATACTAAAATTTGCAGCAACTGAAGCAATTATATTATTCGATCTGAAACAGAGCAATACAATTCGTCGTTACGCAACTTACTTATAATCTCTAGAACAATGATTTCACTGAAAAATACCTCAATAGAAACTCTAATTTCACAATCATGCTTTACTCACTTCTGTGGCGGGTCGTAGCTTAAAACGGGTTAGCCTTGAACTGGTTAGCTTGAATCTCTTGTACTGGTGAGCAATACCGGTTAGCAAAATACTTCTGACTGAGACCCGACAATGTGTAAACCAGCATAAAATCTAGTCAATGTCAATGTCCTTAATCTTTAACTAAATCAATGTTTGTAATCACGAGTTTATTTCCGGTTCTGTTAACGAAACATCCTCCGCTCCGATAAGGGCGTAGTCCTTATCACCTATTAAATCCGCTTTAATCGTATCCCTCTGCTGGGTAGATGACTGCAATCTTTGTCACAGGACGGCTGTAAACTCCCTTGGCCGTTTTCGCCTTTATGTTACGTACTTTCCCGTCAGCTCCTGGAAATACGTCTACAATCCTGCCCATAGTCTATGAGCCTCGAACAGCATTCTCATCTGTCACTGTCACGACATCATCAATCCTGACGTTTCGACGTTCTATGCGCCACTTTCTCCTGGGTACAAGTGTGGGAAACACATCTCTCTTCCATCGTTTCCAGAAGGACTGACGATTCTTTGCACGAATTCCACTCTATGCCGGGGATTTCTGGTTTGCTTGAAGGGCCCTTGTGGTACTTGTGATGTCGCCCGTCTAGCCTGCGTAGCAAGCGTTTCCAATCGCGTTATTGCGAAAGGTAGAACGGAAGCAAAAAAAAAGGTTGAAGGGGGAGGTGGAGGGGAGGAGAGGAAACGCTTGCCCGCAAACCCCACGATTCTGGAAAACGCCCCTTGATATTTCATGGTTCGGTTCATTTGTAAATTAACAGCTCGTCAAAATTGAAACATAACGAACAGATTACCCCTGGATTACCAGATTTGTAAAATTACTTTGTTCTCTAATAGAACACGTTGCAGGTGATTGCAAGAACTCTAATAAAAAAGATTTACGATAAAAGAAAGTTAAAAGCATGAGCGATTGCTGCGGAATTTCTTGTTTTTTATTGTGTGGCTTTTATATCTCGTCTGAAACCTTGTCGACACGTCAAAAATGATTTGTCCGGAACAATTCACTCCGCCGAGCATAAGTTTTGCAGAGCAGCTGCTCTTCAGCCTGTGTCGAAACGTTCTCTACAATAGATGCCGCTAAATTTCCAATAAACAAAAAGAATCTTTTCATTTCAAAAAGCTGACAAATCGCTTGTCCATAGCGGCTTCAGCTAGTGTCGAGTACCGATGTTCTGATTCATGTTGATGTTATCTCCAACAAACAGTCCATTTTTTCCAGTTAGATCCGCACGCCGTCATTCTCAATAAATTGGCCTTCCCTAGTCTTCACTGCTCCATCTCCAATTATACTTTGAAGACTCTGATCTCAAAAACCTTCGCACAAACACGGTTCCAATAAATATCAGTCCAAAGCATTTGTAATCTGCGACCACAAATCAGATGAGACCAGATCTGTGACGCACGAAAACAAAGCATACCTGGTTTGATTGATGTTTCGAATGCTAAGTAATCAACACTACCCGCACCGCGCCAATCAGAAGCTGCGTTCGTGGGCGAACGCAGTTTTTCAAAATCGTGGGGTTTGCGGGCAAGCGGTTCCTTCTTTCCCCTCCCCCTCCCCCGTCATTCTTTTTTTTTTTGCTCTTGTCCCAGCTTTTTAGACGAACCTCGCGAGGAAACGCTTGCTACGCAGGCTATCGCCCGTCCTAACAGGATGTCATTAGGGCAGATGTAGGCCCCGTCATCTGGGTCATTTGGAACTCCCGATAGGGCGTTGGTTAACCAAATTTTCGATCTCAAGCAGACACGTGTACAATTCTAATGGCGCCAAAACTTGCTCCCCAACGGCCCCTTTGAGAGCACCTTTACACGTCTTCACGAGTGCTTCAGCACATCCATTCTGATGCGGTGATGCTGGGGTTGTGAACTTCCATTCAATGCCCTTTTCTGCACAGAACTCGCGTAGCTGATCTTCGTCAAAACCCTTGACCATTTCTCGCAGTTCTCTGGCGGCCCCAACCATCTGAGATCCATTGTTGCTCCTTATTACGGCTGGATAGCCACGAACGGAGAAGAACCTTCTTAAGACTTGCATAAATTCCATAGTGGAACAGTCCACTGCCATTTCAAGATGAACCGCTCGGGTATTTAAACATGTGAAAATCACTCCGTAGTGCTTTGCGGTCTTGTTTCTTCCGACCTTGACCTTAAAGGGTCCAAAATAGTCACACGCTGTGTAGTGAAATGGTGGAGTTAAAGGCGCCAAAGGAACTGAGGGGAGATCTGCCATCTGTTGAGTTTCAACTCTTCGTGCTATTTCTCGGCAAAATGTGCACTTAAATTTGACGGACTTGGCGAGTTTGCTGGCCTTCAGTATCCAGTATCTTGCTCTGATCTTGGCAGTCGTGCTTGTCACTCCACCGTGTCCACACTGGTGCATGTGTCTTGTTATCAGCAATGAAATACTGTGCTCGTAGGGCAGAAGTGCAGGGTGTCTTGAGTCATATGACACTACAGCGTTGTCGACTCTACCTCCAACTCTGATCACTCCTTTGTCGTCGACGAAAGGGCTGAGAGCGTCAAATTCTTTTCTTCTGCATTCGACTGTGTAGACTCTTCTGTGCCTCTGTAAGCCATAGAACTTCAGACTCTTGTAATTCACTGGGGGTAAGAGGACCATTTTGCCGCTGTCCTCCACTGCGTCTTGCTCGAATCCTCCGAGCCAGTATTTGGATAAGTGCACTTACTCTGATCAGTCTTCTCCAGCTGGAAAATCTCTGGAAAATCTCGGGTTGGGAGACCGTCTCTTGCTCACGTTGTTCCTATTGTGTCACCGTGAGTCTCAGGCCGTGTCGCTATCTGTCAACGGTAACGCGGAGTTCAGGCCGAGGCTCTGTCGATGGCTTCAGACGGGAAAGGTTGCAGAGATTTGCGACCTTTGATTCGCTCTCGGGGCAAAGGAGTCTTGAAGCAAGATAACGAATGGAAAGAAGAACTATCGTGTGTTACCTAGGCGGAATTTGGAGGCGATTGGAGCAGTTGGAGCGAATTTCCGGCCGTTTTCCTTGGTGGATCAGTCGAGCCGCTTCGCTGGAGTGCCCAACCTTCGTAAACCTTTATATAGAGAGAAAACCGTTTACATAAAAACCCATAGACGGCCATAAATCGGCCCGTGGACCACACAGGAGAGACGTAACACACATTTTAAGAAAGGTAAGCTGTTTTTTATTGAAATCCTTTCATTTTCGTAGGTTACAGAAACGATAGGTTTTTTTCCATACAAATCCTTATATTTTGAATGTTACGCAACAATGCCGATGCTCGCCGATGCTCATATTTCGAGCTTGGGCTACCTGTGGTTGTTTATGTCTCGTTACTGCAGTAGAAAACATGTCGGTACAGTTTGTGTTCTGAAGTTTAGGTCCGCTTAGTAAGACATGTCTGCTTCAAAACGGCTGCCACTTAGCGCAGTAAAAGCAATGGTCACTTTCCACGTACGCTGTGATCGTTGGTGTCTGTCCAGTTGGGGCCCGGGGTTGTGGCTAAGTAAGCTCAGAGAACAATATTTTTAGTTTTTTATAATACACAGCATGCATTCTTTAAAAGATACCCAGTTTTGACTTCGTTTATATTTCCTATTTATTGTGCCTTTGGTTAAAAACGATTTAAAGCTGTGTGTTAACCATCAGTTTATTGCTCCATCCCTCTATAATCAGATAACCCATTTACCTGCGTGCAGACGTCTCCTATTTCCTTTGTTGCACGCGGAAAAGGGTCCCTTTTCCGCGTGCAAAAAAGGAAATAGGAGACGTCTGCACGCAGGCAAATAACCCATGCAAGCTGATCTTTCTAACAGATATACTAGTCCGCTTTTTGGCGGTATGCTTTGTTTGTGCGAGGTCAGTCGTTTTCTGTCAAAACTTTTGACAGATCATGCAACGGCTGCCAGGTAATTGGAGAGGGGGCTGGAAACGATTTTTGGGGGCCATCCGTGCAGGCGTGCAGGCGCTCCCTCTCCTTCTCGCGCGCCCTTTTTTTCTTGTGCCCACTACTTCTAAGCGCCTGCTACGCAGGCTAGACAAAGGTCTACAAGGATGACAGGGGCACCCAACGTCAATTTTCGGAAAATATCTGTTCGGAAGACGATTTGAGATCTAGAATTTTCGGAACTTTTGTTGTAAAATTTTTTGCTTGCCTGCCTCTCCTGGGATTTTCGAACCTCTAAAAAATGGTATAACTGCCCATTTTTTACGGATTTTTACCCTAAAAAGATCACCTATAATTTTCGGGAGCCTTTTTTCTGGCTGAAGCTTTCGAAAAGGTAAGTTCTGATCCCTATAATTTCGGATCACTAGACTTTCAGCTAGGAAATCCGAACAGATGAAAAATTTTTAGGGGATAAAAATATGCCTATATCTACCGTTTAAATACTAAAATACGTTTAACAATGCTATGTTTAAGTGGTTTTGAACCATATTCTCGTTGGGTGCCCCTGAGATGATGACTTTAAAATAAAGTCATTCAGGCTAAGCTATTTAAGCACAGCCTCTGGAGGTTACATGTAAAGGTAAAATATCAATCAATCAATGAATAAAATAAAATAAAAAGTTGAAAGTTTGAGAGCTTAGATGAATTCATAATAATTATCAATCTTATATCCCTGACATGACAATAGAGTCAATTAACGCCATAACGGCTCAAGTGCGTTCATACCAATTGGAATGTATTTACATTCTCTGTCACTACCACTACGTTTAGCTCCACCGAATGTAAATACATTTTCTATCACTTTCAACTTACTGTGACCAGTAACAACGTAGCACTAAATTATTCACCCTCAATTGGTGAACAGAAAACAAAGGATTCTGCACGGTCAAGGTACAACCAACAGAAACTGTAGCAAATTTATTTTCATCTTTAATGTTTGCCAGCCTTCATACCCGGTCTCCTATACTTACTATGTAAGACCGGTGCAGCTTTTTTGGAATCTTTTACTGATATTTAAAGGCTTTGACCATTGCATTTTGATACGAGGAAAACAAAATAAGGCACCGCTCATAGTCAAAGTGTTTTTTATTAAAAACTATATATTGTAAAAATAAATATACATCTAATTTACAGAAGAAACACACCATCAACACGAACACCATTTTTATGATGGCGTCACTCCTTTGCTAAAACTACCAGAATATTCATTCACCTTTTATTTCTTATTCAAATTTGATTAACGTAAAAAACAAGCAAAACACGATGCAAAAGAAAACAAAATCTTGACTGAGCATTCTGGCGACTACAGTGAAATGACACCAACATGGAATGGACTATATTGATTCAATATTTTTTACACATGCACAATATCCACCAAAGAAGGTGTGGCGATGTTCTTCTCTCGTCTACGAAGTCCTAGCTCATCGCGTGACGCAGTCAGAGCCTCTATTGCACGTTGCCTTCGTAGTTTCTTTTTCCATTGAAAAGCGAGGTCAGCGGCCTCTGTGTGATCTGCTGAGGCATCCTGCTTTGGCGGTAGGAGACCCTGATAAGCAGTGAGTAAGGTTTTAGTACTACAGTTCATTTTCAAACAACGTTTTAGCCATTATTTGAAGTTACCTTCACACAGGTAGCTTCGGCGGCTTTTAGAGTTTTCACTACAGCTTGCATTAGATTTTGTGCGTTTTTCACCAACATTGCATCTGCCTGGAAGACGAAAAGGATATATGATTAGAAATAGAACGAAATATAAGCGGCTTTAAAGAAGAGTGATACATACTGTAGGCTTTTTCCTCACCCAGCGACTGAAAAAAAAAATTAATATGGCTAAAACAGTTTTCACTGTATGATATTTGTGCTGAAAATTCAACTTTCAACCTAAACTTTATTTAAATTTGAAAATATAGCAAGAGATACATTGGGACTGGCCTGCAGTTAGCGAGGCTATTCGAGGCAGGCCAGGCTACATAATTTACAACAAACTAGACAAATACAAAGAAATTAGGCGTTATATAAGTATATACATTTTACATTAAATAGATACGTTCTACTTAAATGCAAGGACAATAATTAAAGTGAAATTTTAAAAATAAAATACAATGAAAATAACGGACAAGAGAATTACTTTTTCATTTTCACGATGATCGTATCCACATCAATATATGAGTCTTCAGTTTCAAGGAAATCGAGTAGCATTTCTTTTAGTGATCTTTTAAAAGCTTTGTTCGGTCTTTCTTTAAGAATTTGAGGTATCCCATTCCAAATTTTGACCCCAACACGCGAAAAAGCATTTCGTTTGACATTGAGTCGAGATTCTTTAGTATAAAAATGTTCAGAGGTTGAGGCACGTGTGTTGTAAGTATGAACACTAGAAATTCGAGAGAAGAGTTTCGAAATATTAACCGGAGCAGTGTTTTTATTTACATCATACATAAGACTACAAACGGATTCATAATATAGAGACTGTAAAGGTAGAATTTTTGCATTGACAAAAAAAGGTATTGCGTGGTCGTTTGTTTCAGCAAAATATATTAAACGCAGTGCGCGTTTTTGAAGGACAAGAATTTGGTCAAGGAAAGTTTTACACGCGTTTTAACGCCGTTAACAAAAAAAGGTTCAAAGAAAATTTACACAAGGATTACTTTTTGTAAAGTACTACATGTTACTGTGATCGAGCACTCGAATACTCGAATGCAGTGCTTTGAAAGTCAAACCTCAATACGAAAAGTGTTCCCTTGAACTATCTCTGAGTTTGACCCTCTAGAAAACAGCTCAGCTCAGTACTGGACTGCAGAGCGGTGTCTGCCTCAGTGTTGTACTGTTTTGACTCCCAGACTGTTAATCTTCACTTCTGATTCACACGGTTGTAGGAAAGGCTTGTTCGTCAAACTCAATTCACGGTTGGAGGTTCTGAGACAGCTAACTGAATAGCATATTTTGTTCTCCAGATTTGCCGGTTTTCACGCCGTGAAAGCTTTGAGAGCTTTCCCTTTGTTGACAACTAAATTAGGTGTTTCATCCCCCTTGTACAAAACACCAGCGACTTTTTAAAAAGTAACCCCTCAGTCCAGTAAGTCAAACGGTAAACCAGAAGCACAATTGCAAATTAAAAGACTTTCCACTTTGCTCCAATAAAAACTGGTCAGAGTTAAACTACGGAAAAAGACCCATTTTCGAGTTGCTCTGCGCCTTTCTATCAAAACGAGACCTAATACACGACCATTCCTGGGAAAATGAGTTTAAAATATTTGTGAGTGACAACCGCTTATTTTTACTTGAAAGGATGGGCAACAGGATTTGCTTATAAAAAGAGGCTAAAGGTGATTCGGAAATGGTCTATCGCATATGATTGCCATTTTGCACGTACATTTTTTGTAACCAGCCTTTTTTCGGCTCATAAATGTCACACGTTTAAATAATGTGGCTTGATTGATTGATTGATTGATTGATTGATTGATTGATTGATAGTATGACACCATCTGCACGGCTCGATAAATGTTCCGTCTGGTAGTCCGGGACAAGCAGATTTTCTTGCTGGTCGAGTAACTTTCAAAATTCACTTGCCCAATGGGCAAGGGTCTGAGCAAGTCATCTTCTAAGTAAATCATTCACTAAGACGAGCAAGAAGTGGCCCCGGCAAGCAAAATGTGACAGCTGTTTGACCAAAGGACAAACTGGAATTCATGGTTTTTTCGATTCCTGTCATTCACAAAAATGAACCATCCAAAATCAAAGTTCAACATACCGAAATATCCGAGGGAGTGGCTGCTTTAACTGAAGATATGATTTTGAGTTGAGTGCTGATAGTAGGTAAGTATTCGGCATAGTACAGCAGGTCACTTTTACTCCTGTACAAAAATAACAATAGCAACATATTAAGGGCTGTCCATGAGTAGTCTACCTTATAAATAGATGGGAGCCTATAACCAGCCGAGTAGAATAGTTAGTAGGGGAGACTGGTGACGAAAGGCGGCAAAAATCAAAGATAAAAACAAAGATGCTGCAGTTCATGTCGGGAAATCCATGAAAGTGCACAATGATCCTTTGTCTTTTGTTCTAAAATTGTGACTGAAAAATTAATGCGAAGTATTGTACCGTGTTAAGTCCATAATGAGAAAACAGCCAACATATCGCGATGCCACCGCTGGTTTTCCCGCGAAATGACGTCTGGGAAACAAACGCAGAAATTCCATACCGATGACGCGTTACTACCCAGATCTGAGTAGCGACACGTCATCAGTACGTTAATTCTACGCTCGTTGTCACCTTCTTATGGAATTTACTTTACACGTTTCTAGTAATCTCTCTGTGTGGATTCCAAAAAAATGTTGGCCATAACTGAAATACTTAAAAAAAATCTAACTGCAGTTTTGAAAATAAATAAATTAATAAATTTTTTCAAACATAAATACTTTTTCCTTTCTGACTCCTTACCTTTCGTCTACACTTTGTTCAGCAATAACATGAGCAAATTTGAGGATAACCATGGCGTTAGAAGCAATAGCTTTTGCCATGTTGATCATTTCCATTTTATTCTGCGGAGCGGAAAAAAGAAAACCCTTCACTCACCATTTGATTATTTAACTCGCAGTTAGCATTTTATCATGACTCGCGTTTAAAAACGCATTTTCTCCTTTAAACGTTAATTCGTACAATGCACATCACCTAGAAATTGTGTAGTGGTCTAACACGCTTTTTAAGTTGATTTTTCATTTAAGTAGAAATATTTTAGTACATCAGATCAACTGACCCAGCCCTGGACCTAAACGGACCTCACTGTTTCATTTTTAAAACTGCCCAAGACTTTTTGGCCAGAAAGTAGAAAGGTTTTGGTTAGTATTCAAAACCAAAGGAGTTGGAAACATTCTACATAAAACATAGGTACTCGGGATTGAGGCGTTTTCGGAAGTCGTTGTCGGAGATTACCCTGGGTGCCGGAGACGTTTTAAATGCGTGGTTTCAGTCAAATCGATCGGCTTCGCCGCTCGTGGCCGGACCGAAATATCCCGCCGCACGCGAGAAAAAATCTCTGGCGCACGCAGGGTACGGAGGGCGCCGGCGACAGAGAGTGACACTCGGGAGCCAAGTGGACTCGAATCTACCATTCCATCGCTTTAAGCTGCTTTACGTCTTACGAGCAGTGAAAAATTTATAATGAAAATAAACCAACTGTTTTGCATTCAATTGATTTATGGTACCTGGAGTCGGTTTCGTCCTCGAGCGAACTTTGCAATCTGCAGCATTTGTAGCGCCATTTCTTTGGCCACCTTCACGATTGAGTTGTTTTCTTCTTCCCATTTATCTGTTTCCTCTTGGAGCAGTTGGGCGGCAAACTACAAAACAAGTAACAAAACTTCAACTATACGTGCGCCGCAAGAGATCATAATGATCTCTTTACGTGCGTCAAAATGAATGAAGGCAAAACGTTGATGTACTTCGTTAACGTCAAGTTACAACAAATTTTCCCAAAATTTTATTGTTCAAAATTGCAAGCGATAAAATTGTACAGCATTGAGCAATGCCTCGAAAATTTAACGCTGCATTAATATTTCAGGGGCACCCAACGACTGTTTTCTGTAAAATATCTGTTCCGAGAAGCAAATATTGCCTAGAATTTTCTACTACTTGAGGACGGCTAAAAGAGTTTCCATTAAACCCGCTACGATTTTGTGAAGTTTAATTTCTTACATTGTACTCCCCAGGTTAGGCTATTTTTCGCAGTAAAAAGAAAACCTAAAATGTTCGGATTCAAAAAAGCGATGTAGAGAAGAATTAGAAAAAGTCCCACTTTCGTAAAACGTTAGTTGCAACTAAAATTTTCGGGAAAGTAATACTGGAGCCCTAATAATTTCGAACCGAGTCAAGTTGCCCTAGGATGACAGAACAGATACAGCGGCGCTATAAAATTTGTATCTGTAATTTGTATTTGTATATATAATGCATTTCTAGAGATCTAAAAGTTCTCTGGATAGCCTAAACAGTGTTTTCAATGTGCGTAGAAGCAAATCGTCGTTGGGTGCCCCTGATATTTGTATAAACCTACCTCAATTGACTTGGAGCTTTTCTTTGCTCTCAATTCTTCGACAGACGTCGATCTCCAGTCGGGTTCACCTCGGGATAGTCCCATGATGCTGGCAGCTCGCTGATGGTGTCGATAGCGCCTAGTGCCTCCTGCACGAGCAAGGGACTCGGCTGAGGAGAAGCGCTGGTGAAGCTCATCAACAAGGGCCTTTCTCGCTAGATCCGTTTCACTAGCAGATCCCCAGGGCCCTCGCAGGCGACGGACCTCAGGGGCACTCTCAGTGTCGGAAAGTGAAAATGACCTTTCCAGGGATTTGTTCCTCTTTAGTTCAAAGCAAAAGAGAAAGATATTTTGTCAGTTACAAAATAAGCATCTGAGCGTACTTCAGAATTGGTATCAATCTAGCCGTTAATCGGGTTAACTTCCTCCATAGAAATTGGGAACGAAGTTGGTATGAGGTACCTTTGACAAGTTTCAAATTGTTTTTAATTTCACGATTCAGGAATCTGTTTGGTACTGCGGCAAAAAAATATTCAATTGTTTCTCTCCCTCACCCGAAAAAGGAAAAAAGGTTATGGCGCGGCTTTTGAATTCGATAAAACCACCTTCAATACGCAAGGGCTTAGGTTTTTTAGCCTTTTATATTCAGTGTCCCATGCTTACACTTTTTTGTCCAAGGTTAACAAAGGTAATAGTCAGCACTAAATCAAATTGTATCGATTCGTTAGGAGAGTTAATTGACTACGGTCGGGTAAAAGTCGCGGACTATATATATTCGGGTGATGAATAATGAGACTTACATCATTCAATGCCATGTCATCGAAGAACGAGCTAGTTTCCGATGATTGACCAGCTGCAGATGGTAAACTTTTCATGGGAGAGGGTGATGCCAGCACACTGCCCTCTCCATAGGAGAAAGGTTTTTTTTCACGCGATGAGCCCTCGATAGCGACCGCTTCCTCTTCGTTCAATGATTCAAAGCTGTGCGTAGCTTCCATTTGCGGCATTCCTAACAATGCCTGAAACACATCTGTTAAGGAACCAAATAATAAACACGTCAAATAATTGTACGAGCCTTTTGTTACCACGAGATAGCGAGTAAAAAATAATTCTTATGGGATACTATTTTGCAGGAGGGAATCCGATACGTCAGAGACTTGGCTGATTGGTCACTTGAACTGTACACGATATCAAGCACTTCTCGTTCACCAGGGTACTTAAGATCTGAAATTTCGCGGTGTTTTTACTAGCCACTAACGCCAGTTCGTTGTTCACTACTCTTTGACAAGCTTTACAATGGTTACCAGTGATATCACGGTAGCCAAGGATCCTGGAATGGCTCCAGCTACTAGTTTGAGCTCCGGTGTCTTAAAAGTGTCTTTGGCTGGGCTTCTTTTTAGATTGCCATTGAATCCACAAAAAGAAAAAAAAAACTTAAACTGATTACATCGGTTATACAAGTAACCGAAAAAGTGATTTTCTCGCGTTCAAAACTGCAAACGGCAAACGTGACTAAAGCGGGAAAATCGTAATCACGAGGTACGTCCGTGTTGTCCGAAAATGGGATCCTCGAGCTCTGATCGGGCGCCCGCGGCTGTCTTTTGATACTTACCTTGTACAGCGGCAGTATCAGCATCGGGCAGACCATCCAGTGTGGCCATCAGAAGCTGCGCCTTTGACGCCCACTGACGTCTTAACATCTGAAAATGCTCCACAGTTGACTGATCAGGTTTGTCTGAAATGATAATCAAACCCAAATAACTTAGGCCTGGCAAGGAAACATACCAGTTATATCAATACTGACTGTTATTAAAGCGTGGACTAAGAATTCATTTGGAGGCTTCATTTTTATTCACATACAGTTATAGGGTAAAGCCCGTGCAAATTTGAGTAGAACTGTTGAGACTTTACAGGGCTGTTCACTAAGGGCCGGGGGCCGGGGATTTCCCTCGGCTACTATGAGCATAACAACCGGCTACTTTCATAGGGAACAAAAGAAAAATACAACCAAACGGACATTCTAGTTATTCAATAGATTACGCGCCTGCTAATTTCATATACCCGGCAACTTGAAATCTTGGTGACAGCCCTGAGCGGCTGAACCACTAAAAAGATCAGGGACACTCGATTCTGGTAACATGAAGAGGTATTGGAAATTTAACGCCAGTCGATGGTACTTTTACCTGGCAGGGTCACTAACCCATAATACTTCTCTCACCACTCCATAGTGCTGTTATAAACAGGTGCAAATTAGAGTTAATACAGAGCAAATTCTCTTAAGGCCGATACACACGAGGGATTTTGCTCCCGGAGCATGCCCCAGGGGGACGCTCCGGGAGCAAAGCTCCTCCGTGTGTACCAACGATTTCATGGATATACTCCATCCTCGGGAGCCGAATTTCCACCCCGCAAAATGCTCTACGATATTTAACCCGTTAAATATTTGGGAGCAAGCTCCCGGGGCAAATTAAGCGAACTTGAAAACGCTCCCTCGTGTGTACTGACACGTGCAAAATGAGCCTAGAGCATGCTCCGGGAGCAAAACCCCTCGTGTGTATCGGCCTTTAGCGTAAATGACGGAAAGTGCGACCATGTAAATGAAACCTCTCAGGCACTACATTCACATGATGAAATTTGGAAATTTTGTTGAATCAAGCTTTGACCTCTTTTAAGAAGAAAATTTCCATTTAACAACAACAGCATTACGAGAAGATTCATGTAAATTCTTCTCACCTGCTAGGGCACGTGCCGCTGCTATAACTTGCGGCGTTAGTCTGTCAATGAAGTCACCAGTCACACGAACGTGTCTAACTTTACTCGTGTGTCGAGAATTCTCCACGGCTTTACTCGCGTGCGTTCGAACACGTGCCACACTTGCTTTGAGCTCATCTGCTTGCATCTCAAAATTGCTTTGCTGTTGTATTCTTTCACCCAGTTCTGCTTTGCTTACAGCAAGTGCGGCGCCCGCAAGACGATCCACTGGTGCCGAAGCTTCAGCGGTCAGGTCATCTACAAGAGCGGTCAACAAATGGACCTGAAGTTTAAAAAATAACAGAATCAGTGATATCAATAATTAGGTTTTAAGAAACGGTCCAGATAAGAACGATAGCAACAACGGCAACGAACATGTTGGAATGCAAAAAAGGTGCTAACTTTTCTATTGTCTGTACTTATTTTTGATTGGCTTAAACAGCAAAAGTTAACAAAACTTCATAAAGCAGTACATATATTCATCCCCACTTTCCAACCATCTTCCATATAACAAAATCTGGTCTCAGTTTGAATAACAAAGAAATCCTATGTGGGGAACATGTAAAAATGTAAACTTTTCTTGGCTATTGTTTTCAACTCTTGTGATTGGTCAAAATCTTTTAACACAAAAAGACACCCTTTCAAAGTGGTGTAAATGCATTTAATTGCGTAAACGGCCTTCATGTAGGTTTATGCATTCTCCGTGTAAAAATAAGAACATTCCTATGTGGGGAAAGCACCGTTGCCGCATAACAAAAGAAATTGCTATCCACCTTACCCGGATCATTACTTAACGGCTCTTTTGGTTTGCACTTACTTTGCTATGATTCAACTTCATGGTAAGGCATAAACGAAGAATGATTTGCAGCATTTGCCTGCAGCATTGCTCAAAATTGAATCGAAACCTGCGTCTTATCTGATCACTGATGATTCAAATTCATCCCCTCTACCGCCCCCATATACTCACTTTAGTCGCCCATTCTCTTTGAAGCAAGTTCATCCTCTCTACTACCCCCATGTATGCCAAGCTTTGTTCCAGTGTTCTGTGTTCCCGCGCAGCCATCTCAGATACCACGCGAGCCGTGTCCTGTAGGTCAGTGGTTAACTTCTCTACAGAATTGACAGTCGCCTCAGCAAGACTTACTTTCTTGGGATCATCGCAACTAAAAAAGGAAAAAGAGGAAAGGATCATTTATATCTGAATGTCGTTGGGACGTTCAAATGGCGGATTAAGTAACATGGTTCACAGATTACTGATCCACGAAGCCCTCTTTGCTGCACAGAATGTAGTGTCACATCCAGGACTTTCAATAAATTGCTCGCCCTGAAATTTAAGGCTAGTTAGGGAATCGTGTAGCCTGTTACATTGTCTCAGAGAGCATGGAACAGGCTAGGAATTTTTAAAATTACAATGAACATAAAACGCACAGACCGGTTACTGCACTAACCCAGCCGTGGACGCAATTTCCATTTCTTTTAGGGTTCGAGAAAACGAGGTTAACATCCGGGAATGTTCTTGCAATGCATGCTGGTCTGCTGCCAATGCAACAGATGTTAGTTGTTCAACTGGTGCAGATGTTCCAACAGTGACGTCATCAACAGCAAACACCAAACTGTAGACTTTAGAGGCCCAGTCCCTCCTGTGTAGTTCTAATCGCTCAACATTTGCAATATCAGTAGGATCTCTTGACAATGCCTAGGGGCATAAAAGGATTATTTTAGGAAATGGCGACACAGACCAGATGATCAGAGAACCAGCTGCAATATCAAACTACTAGTTGCCTCAAACTGTAGAAGAGCACATGAAGACTATGAAGAAAAGCCAAAAAGCAGCACGGACTGACGGATAACAAAAACTGAAACAGACTAAAACGGATCGCATTCAGGTAAACATAAAAAACAGCAGCCAGCTTTCAAGTTTGTATTAGTTTGTATGTTATGTATGAAAATGTTGGAACCTTAAGGTGACGCTTTCATAACATTTGTAGTTTTACACGAAAACTGGCAAAATCACTGAAAATACAATAAGACAGCCCGGCCCTTGAACGACTGTTAAGACTGTTCTCGAGAAGTCTCCCGTTACTCCTTGTGACTTTCAACTGAGATCGATCACAGAGTGCGAATAAGACATACGTGTTGGTCTACATTTTGCGCTCCTCCCAGATTCCTCTTTCACTCTTTGAAATCAAAATGGCAGCCTCTCGAACTCGGCGTTCCATCTCTACGATTGGACTAATAAACCGGGCCTCTAATACAGAATCCGAAATATGCTATGCTATGTACACCGAAAAAATCACGTGAGTGTCGACCAAGAGGATCTACACTTCTCGCCTCTTCCCACGTGTACTAACGTTTTTTACTTCACCGCAGCTTAGACACCGTAAGTCCGACCGTTTTGTGGGCTATTTTTTCATCTTTTCGGGAGGCAAAAAGATTCTAAGGCAAATATGCTTCATACAAACCTGAGCCGCCGTTATGAGTTGAGGTGTCATTCTTTCTACTTCCCCTGACGTCAACCGAACCTGCTCAACACGCTGAAGCGAGGCAGGGTCACGTGCAGGCGGTTCACCTTCATTCCCAGCATTCATAGCGTAATCTTCAGCATCTGCCGCTGCTTTAGCTGCTACTGCC
>OZ037996.1:1312500-1317500 GCA_964035705.1 Porites rus | reverse complement strand
CAAAATGTCTCTTTTTTTGGGTAAAAGAGGAAAATCAGGCTGCAAAAAAAAAACGTCAAAAAGACATCTGTTTCCCTTTTAAAGAAATTAAGCTAATACCTTCCTTGACACATAACATGCTCTAGCCAACTACGGAAGGAATATGTAGATAATCTGAGAAAAAACTAAACTGTAAAGTAGGCAAACCTGATTCCAGCTCGGCGCACGCAGCCTGTAGCTTTCCCTTGTACATTGGATCAGCGGTCACATTCATCTCTTTCTTTGTAGCCATGGCAACTCTTCTAGCTCGGCCAAGCATTCTGAGGGAGGTCTGGGACACTGCTGTAATGTCTTGCTGACGTAACGCTTCTTGAGAACACGCAATATCTTTCTGGATGTTGAAATCTTAAGAGTTAAAAATACGCACGGTCATAAAGCATAAGTGTTCAGGATATCAAGCTTACTGTCAAGCTTGCGGAAGGACTCGAGAAACTCTTTTCGAGGGAGCTGGTGCCTAACAGGTGGTCGGTCTGACAGCACAGAAAGCAGCTTTGCACGGAAGGTAACCTTGGCAACTATGCGAGACAAAAGCGCAGGTACTGTACGGGCGGGGGAAGAGTCATGCCTGTCGCCAATTTAATCCAAGATCAATATAAAATAATTATTATATTATACCCGTCATGAGCACGAAGTCATTAAAGTCTGTGATGTCGTCAACCAAAGAAGTGAGTACATGGATCCTAGCTGTCCAATCTCTTCTCAGCTGACCAAGATGTTCTGTACACCCTACATCAGTGGGAGTATGTCGCACTCTCACAGCTGCTGACGTAAGTTGAGGAGCAAGTTTTTCGATATCATTAGCTGTTCCATTTATCGCTTGTACCCCTAACAAAAGTAAGAGAAATGCGAATGAACGGCAAAGTTTAGCCAGAACGTCAAAGTAGCCAGGTGACATTCAAAGTCACATTTACAGGAAAATTTTTTCCTTGACAAGAAACAAAATTGCTCTAGTAACTGGGGATTAAACCTGTTGTTTTATGACGTTTTTGTTACCGTTGCCGAAAGGGTGGCTAACATTACGACCCTAAGCCTTTCTGGCCTATGTGATGACAAATAAAGTTATTTTGTTAACACCAATCTGTTGGAAATCACAAATACCACTGAACGCTACTTTACATAAGATGAAAGACGCTTACTTGTTCTCACCGAGAATGAAACCAGTCGTTTTAAAGAGGTAAAATTGGGAAGAAAATAACGTTTGGTGGTCGTAATAACGGGTGGCGGGTGGTCGGAGTAACAAATATTGCGGCACGACAACGAGATAACAGCTGATGCTTAAGGGAGTGCCCAGCAACAACATCCCGGCATTGACCAGTTGGAGGGTCACACCGGTCTTACGAGTCAGGATATTGCATCTGTCATGGCCAACAGACGGAAATATGGAAGACAAGACAATATTTTATTTGGAGTCTTATACAGTCCTATGTATATCGACTTTATCCAAATAATTTAAAATCATAACACAAATTGCACACTAGTGGAACTATGATCAACTAATGATCTTCTTTTATCATAGCAGTCGAAAACGTATTTTGCAATTAACTTTTGCACTGGTTTGTTCTTGTTCGGAGGGTTTATTAACAACAGAAAAACATCATCTGGTGCCATTCTGTTTACTGATTACTCCATACTTAAACGAGTAGTTATTTAAGGACTTGCCACAATTATTAAAGAGCATGACTTTTGTTTTGTCTAGATTTACAGTTAGTTCAGTTTTCCCACAGTAGGATTCCAACTTGTTGAGGAGTGTTTGTAGGCCATTTGCTGACCGCGAAATGATCACTAAGTCATCTGCATATAATAAACAGTTTATAGGTCTTTAGTTTTGTTTGGCAAGAGTCAACAAATGGGTTTGGGGTAGGGGACGGGGGGGGGGGGGGTGGGGTCGCCAATAGATAGACGTTTGGACCAGAAACCAGTACTTGCACGAGGGAAATCCACTGTACTGTTCTAAATGGCAGTTGGCGGGAGATTCCATAGCGATGGCGTCAAGGATTCTGCATGGTAGAAGTGGTAAAATGCGTAATCGTGCACATGGCCTATTTCTATGCACTTGCATTTTCTTTTCACTTCTTTAACAAGAATTTGATTCAGAATTCAATTCAGCCATGTTGGCATCAATATTATATTTTATGTCATAAAAATATAGCATCAATTTTACAATCATGCAGATTACTCTACGACGAAAGTCAACAATAGATCGTGATTGATGGTACTCACTTCTTGCATCAGCTGATAAAGCCGCACACTGTCTTGCTACCTCTGCTAATCTTGCTGCATGTTTTTGGAATTCATCAGCTTTTGCTTGTAATCTCATTACTGCATCTTCTTGACTTTGTAAACTCATATCCTGTTATCACAAAACGTAGTTACTGCACGAGCACTAATAATAAAAATTAAGTTAAAAAAAATAAATTTAATTTTTTTCCATTTTGCAAAAAAGGTGCTTGTTTTGCCTTTTCTCAGATATGTTAGTTAACTGTCGGCAAAGTAGCTACAATCGATTTACGCTTGATGCTACTCGTAATCTGGAAAGATATTTTCCTTCATTTTTTTAAAAATATATCACAATAAAGGTCCTACGTCTACAATTCGGTCATGAAGAAGTTAAGCTCTATAATTCAGACCTTTATGTTTTAGTTTGTTCTAATTTTGAGTTTTTGCAAATTCTAACAAATTTTCCTTCTTCCCACCGGTGTAGTAAGGCAACAGTTTGTCCTTAAGTGTTTAGTTTAGACAGTGCAGAGAAACCTGGCTGCATTTTCTTTAGCTGTCTTACTAAGAGTGGCGCAGTAGCTGCTTGTATCATGTTATGAACTGGTAACTCGGCATCGGCAAACACAGTAGTTATGTCATCAATCACAGCAGTGGAGACATGACGATCGAGTTTCTTCAGTTCTACTGATAACCGTTCAGATGCCAGGTCGAGTTCATGTCTGCGGAGAGATAAAATGAAATGAGAAAAAAATATGGCATATTTTAACATTATCAGGTAATTAATATGGCACTTGCAATAACAGTCATAGCGGAGCTCTCGAGAAGAGCGCCATGAAAATTTGCATTCAAGAAATTATGGTTGGTCCATATGTCCGCCCGTTCTAGTTAGTGGATGTGAAACGTCACACTGACACATACTTTTGGACATCCATGTTATGGTCAATGTTATTGACAGCTGGCAAAAAAAGCGTATCTGTTGATCAGTATTACACGAATTTGTCACAGGCTCAGGTGTACCACTCATGTTTTTAAGTTTTCCGCTGAACAGTTGTTGGTTTCTAATTGATCGCAGGCTCAGGCCCAATTTTTCAGGAAGGATTCAATTTAGTAAATGTCACTGTATTTTGTCTACCGACCCTCGAGTTGGTGGCTTTGTTCAGAGGAATGTAGGAACAGTCCATTTATATGCTCCCCACTGTGCATTTTTTTGTTTGAAGACAAAGTTTGTCCCTTAGAGTGTATTTTACACTTCCTCTGGTATCTGGAAAGATAACCATTTCTCAGTAATAATGCTTTGCAAAAAAACTGACAGTAGGTTACCCTGAACAGAGCTTACATCACCTTGTTCTTTGTGACAAAGGGTTTGCAAGAAATGCTTTCTGTAGATCAGCCAGCTCATTTCTCATTTGCAAAACCTGAAAGGATCAATTTTAATACTAACAATTCAATCAGTTTAGTTCTTTAACATATAATGAGCTAAGTAATCTGAAAGATCTTGTTTTAAATTTCTATCCAATCAAAAAATGATGAATCACAATTTTTAACAAAACATTAGACAATGAACTGCAACAGACCATGCATTGTTAATAACAGATTGCATCACTATCTACCAAAAGAAATTATTCCTTGTTTATTTTCAAATGCTATTTCTTGACCACATTATTTAACATACAGCTGTACGTAGATCTCTAAAATTAATTCAGATGAAGGGACTCAATCAGGGCTTTATTTTAAAAGTGTCGAATAAAATAAACAACAAAACCACTTATCAGTACTAACACTCTGACATGCATGTACAATCTTCTCTCTTCTCACTCCTTCACAGCTGTTGGCGACACCCATACTGCTGCGCACAATAGCATCCAAATAGCAGTCCAGCTCATTATTGGATCCCAGTCTACTATGAGGAGACAGCTGCTTGTGAGCCTAAAAACAAGACACTATTATCAATGATTTGCATTCACCACCACCATTATCTTTAAGTCCTACATACACTGTATTCTCCCTGGCAAACAGTAAATTACCAATAGCAACAAAGAGATCCCTACTAAATATTTAGTACCTAAAGCAAGTTTAAACCTTGCTCAATAGCAGATCCAAGGGGGTTGGGGTTTTGATTTCAGGTTAAACAATTTTTAACCTAACTTGATTCTCAATTTCCTTTGTCTTTTAGGGTTACATGTATGAGACAAAGCAAATTAACAATCTCTCTAGTAGGTTAAATAAAACTTAACCTGAATTCACATTTGACCTGTACCATCAACAGCTGGTGGGATGTAAATCATAATCTGTATTTAGTTTAAACACATGTTATTTTGACTGTATACCTTTTCCAATGTAGCAGCCATGTAGCCTGGTTCCTCTATACCCAGATCCAGGTCTTCTCTGGCTTCAACAATCTTGATAATTTCAGTGCAAGCCAACATGATTTGACCAATTACATAATCACGATTTGCCTACAGTAAAGCAAATCTGCTCATTATACATACAGTATTCATTGTGTTTTTTATTTATTTTTAGCAAATGGCTTAACATAAGTAAGAAAAAACAACACTTCCAGCAAATTTCCAAAGAAACTTGCCTTTTGCAAAAATTAAAGCACTGCAGCTAACTCAGACTCTACACACTTCTCAAATCTTGTATCTAAACTTACTGTTTGAAATTTAGTCAGCAGTAAATAAAAAACAATTATGGATTAAAGGACACCTTTGTTTGTAGGTTGGTAGGATTACTCAGGTACACTT
>OZ037996.1:1285000-1307500 GCA_964035705.1 Porites rus | reverse complement strand
ATGAGACACCAGGTATTATTACCAGCCAGGGAGGAGGGGAGGGAGCATTAACTGTATTGGCCTGACAGGGCTATACACTCTTCACCCTGGGATGCAAGATACACTGTACTAAAACTTGTTAATCACGGCTTTTAAAATTAAATGACAATATTTTATAACATAACAAGAGAAATCAACTTTTTTTCAGTTTACCTTGAAACTTACTACCAGTTCTCTTGGAGAGGTAACAGTTTCCACAAGATGAAGTCGGTCCATAACCCAGCGTGCTGATGTGACAATCTTACGAACCTCAGCTTCATCATAAACAAGCAAGACCTAGTGAGTGATGCAAGACAAAACAATAAGGCAAGTTTAAGGGTTACACTGTAGTAATTCCTGTTAACATAACTACCTCATTTTCAAAGCTTTTTTGAATACAACTGCCCTGTTGAAGGAAAAAACTCATCTGCTACACTGTACCTTTTCAAAGACCAGTAACTTTTACATAAGCGGTTTTATTAACATTAGTTTAGGACAAATATCATACCTTCATAGTTCCTTCCAGAATGTTCCTTGCTGAGTCCACCAAATTGTATCTGACTTTAGTTGAGAATGGGTACTGCTTGAGCTGATGAGTTGCCATCAGTAGGCAGTTCCCTGCATCTTTTACTGCATCGCATGCCGACGGCATTGCTGACTTCAAATCCTAGAATTATGGTCAATTATGCCCATTATTACAACAATGTCATTCTGCAACTCAACCTTTGTATCTTGAGGCAGTTCCAACTTTTTCTCGGTACCGAAAAATTAGGTCACATATCAAATTCATACAAATCATACTTTTTAATAACGCTACCTGGTATTAAGAAGTGTCCTACAGTGCCGGATCCAGACCTTGAGATAAGCGGGGGGGGGGGGGGGGGGCTGTCTCCAAAAAAGTTTTTGGAAGGTCTGAAAATAAGGTGGGGGGGACCTGGGCCCCCTAGGTCCCTTCCCTGGATCTGCCACTGTCCTATGAAGACATTTTCTGTGAAACCAGACCTGAATTACTGGGATTTACTATTCACTTACAAGTAAGCATTCTACATGTAAGTTTACAGCCATCACAAGTAAAACCCTAAAGACCAAGTGCACATACATTACACCTGGGTGTTGCTTAATATATGCTCTGATAAGATGATGATCTTAAAAAAAGACATAGCTTTTTCTTATAAAAAAAGGCCATAAGGACAAACTGTATAGATCCGTGTATATTTTCACCCCTTCAAAAAATAGAAAAAAAGGCACTAATTATATTGTTAGCACAATGCAGTTATTTTCCATGTAAAAGGTCTTAAAATGAATCAGTTCATGTGTGTAGAGTACCTACACTGCCTGCCTCGAATTGCTTTAGCTTATTGTAGGTACATGTAGTGTGCATGTTTTAATGTATTTCAGTGCTGTTTAATACAGTTGTTGTTGTTGTTGTCGTTGTTTGTTGCAGTTGTTGTACATATATACATTATTATACATACATCATCTGGAGTTTCGGTGACCAACTTCTGTCCAGCTAGTACCAAACTCTCAATGGCCTGTCTGATCTGCTGGGCACTGGGTACCAAGTCTGGTAATGGAACACCTTCTCTTTGTGCTGCCTCATTGAGCAAAATCAATTGTGACACCTTCAAGAGGACAAACATATATTACACATATCAACCAAACATTCAAAGGCTGCTCAACTCAGTTGAGGTCAGTAAACTTCCACTTTTGAGGCCTGGGCTTGTACATCTTCGCTCGGAGCTTTAGAAGGGCTTAGAAACAGAGGGGCTCATATTGACCCGCGGCGGCTTATAACCTGGAATGGAAAAAGCGATTTGAAACAAGCTGTAGCAGAGCTGATCAAAATACCCTTTTGCATTTACTAGTTTTTGATTTAGCTTTAAAACATCATCATAAAACCAAATTCATTTCAATAGATGGTTTTCACTGTGATGTCATCAAATTGTAAAGTCAAAATAGCGAGGTTTTACGAATTCTTGTTTACATTAGGTTGAAGATAAACAAAAAGTATATCTTTGTACGGCTGTGTACAAGTTTCCATTCCTGTAGCATGTTTGATTTTGAAAATACAGCAATTTGAACTTTCGAGTTTTCACAGCGTATGACACCAAAATAGGAATGCTGTCTCATTGAAAAAAAGTCTCTCCTCTTGATTTTCAGCAGTATAACCATTTCAAGTATTAGAAAATATGTTTATGTGCACGTATGCTAGTTCTCAAGTAAAAAGAAAGAGCTTTTACAGAAAAAGTGAACTCCATATGTTTTTGTTCATTTCCAGCGGCCATATTGGTGCACCAAAACAGTACACCAATATGGCATCTCCATACAAAGCTCTACAAAGTTGGGTAAAACGTTTTTGCAAATAACTAAGAAACTGTGGGCACAAAGACTTGAGACTTGGACAAATTGTTTATATATTAGTCTTTTACAACATTTCGTTTTCTTGGCTTCTTCTACTGGACAGTTTTCAATTTATTTTTTGTTGCGTGACAGTGAAAACAATGTATATGTTGTGGTTCAATTTTATCCTTGGTTCAAATTTTCTTTTCTTTTGTTTCAAACTAATTATCATGTTAGAGCGGTTTTCATTTGAGTGTCGAAAAGTAATTGGTTTTGCACTTTCTACACGATGCGATTGGCTTAAAAGATTCGCACCACCTTTTCATCCAATCAAAAGTAAAACCAAAGCCAATTGTGATGCGCTCGCATGCATTTTCCCGCGCTTTGCGTCAGCCACATGTAATTACCTCGAGTTTTGATTGGTGCAATGTATTGTCTGTGTCCTATGTGATTGGCCAGAGTAATTACTTTGGTTTTGGTTTTACGACACTCAAACGAAAACCACTCTATTATCATACATTATCATACCCAAAAACAAAAGAAAAGAAAATTTGAACCAAGGATAAAGTTGAACCACAACATATACATTTAGAGTGGGTCTAATATGCGGGGTGGGAGGGGGGCGGGCTTATGATCGGATGTATTTTTTTGTTGTTTACTGGTAGATGAACCTATAACTGGGGTTGGGAGGAACTTATAAGTGGCAGTGTACGGAATGCCATTAAAAATTTAGGTACTGTAGATAATTTGCTTCCAGCACGGGATGCGATGCTGGCGCAGAATGGAGTAAAATGTAAACATATATGCCTCGAAATGTTGCTGCTCTAAATACTACTTGTCGTTTTAAAACGATGTTTTGGTATCAAATATAACAAATCAAGGCAAAATGAAAAGCAGCAGTGTTTGCCGAGAGCTTTCATGAAAACCAGCTGACAACTCCATGCGCGCATTTAGTATACAAGCTCGCCCTAAAAACGGGGTTGCTGAAAAGCAAGAACGGACCCTTCAATTCAGATTTAGCTAAGGTTGTGGAGAATACTTCATTATAGTTTGGTTACCAAACGTTAGCGTTAGGTGTGCAAATAAATCAGTTCTTTGCAATCTAAACACAAATCTCAGTTGCACGAGAATTAATCAGCAAACCTGTGAGGCAATTGGCGCCAAAACCAGCTCGATGGATTTGGTCTGGACCAACGACGACAACAGCTTAGCAGACATTATTAAGAGTGGTATTATCTAGCCGTATCTCCTTCATCAAACAATCAAAGACGCCGTACAAATCCATGGCCACAATGTTTATGTGCTGATTTTGGTTGATGATGTTTTCGAAGGCGAGTGAGGACTGGAACTGGTCAGCTAAACAGTCCATTTACCCAACATAAAAGTTCCTCGTAAGGGACCGGTCATTATTTATGTGGGGGGGTGGGGGGGACTTTTTTTGTTTTCGCATGAAAGAAAAAACGTGACCCACCCCTTTAAGCCCATTAGTTAATTCTTGACCCACCCCCATATAACTTTATATAAGAGGTGACCCACCCCCAACCCCCTTCTATCTATACCTCAAGCCATGGGCTTCAGAACAAAAACTATACTGTGAAAGCCTAAAGGAGAAGTTGTCATGCTTAAAACAAAAACTAAGCAAAGCAGTCACAGATATAAAAAAACAATTTAACACCCTCACAATTTAACACCCTCAGTGCAGGCATTAAGCAGATTTTCTGCTGCCAAGGGGAAAAAGAGAACAAGAAGTCAGAAGGAGAACAGAAGAAAGGCCAAAAAAAGAAAACAGGAAAGACTCCAGGCAGCTGTGTTCAAAACAATGAAGAACATTACCCTGGACTTGTGGACCATTGAAAATCTCTGTTTCCTTGAAGGTTACAATATCAGTTCTACAAGCGAACATTCCCTTTGCGAGGAAGAACTCAACGTAGAGAATCTTGCTAGGTTGAAGAGAAGTGCCGTCGAACAATTGCACATTATGAGGAATCAAGGACTATTTGCAATGGATGCATTTGAACTTGTTGATAATACAATTAAAAGAGTATTGGACAGTTGAAAATCCTTGCTTTTTAGATGGTCACTAAAAGGAACTCAATAGCTCCATATTACAGTCAAATTACCTGAAGCGTGAACACCTAGACAACATTATTGATTTCATTAATCGATTATTGAAAAAATAAGTTTTGCAATATTCAAATCAAAACCAGTTTAAAAAAATTTGCTTTTTTTATTGAAGTCATTAAACAAAAAATAATAATTCAATCAAAAAACGAATTTTCAAACTGTTTTTGATTTGAAAATTGGAAAAATTTGATTTCACTTAATTGAATAATGAATTCAATAATCCAGTATTGAAACCAATAATGATTTCTAGCTGTTCACACTTCAGGTAGTAAAAGTTCCCAGACAGTTATATTAAGAAAAGGAAGCATGCAAGCCTTCTCAATAGGGCTTATGTTTATTTATTGATATTTAGTGCCCACATCTTTGATTCTCGATACTTAGGTTGGGTTGCTACATGTGACATCCAGTTGTGTTATATTTTTTGTCCAGCAGTGCATTAAAATTTATTTAGATCTTCCACATGAATTGTAGTGAGTGTGATTCTTTACAAAACACACAATGACCCACCCCCAATTATCGTGAAATTCTCTTTGGCCCACCCCTTTTCTCTAAAAAAAATAGGCCTGGCCCACCCCATGATTTTTCCCCCCCCACCCCCCCACATAAATAATGACCGGTCCCTAAAAACTATCTGAAACCTGGAAAGGAAGTCGGGCAGGACGATACTCTGAAAATAAATCATCGGTTTAAATAGTCAAAGAAATTTTTTTTGTCCTCTACAAAGTACCTAGCCTGCGCGCAGACGAAATTAAACCCTGGTTACTCAGAGTTTAGTTATCGTCTGCACGCAGGCTACAAAGTACCAGACAACTACCAGACAGAGTATAAAACTCCATTGCTATCCAAGACTCTTTGGATGAACATATATGAAGTATTTTCTGAACTGGCCAGCTTATTGCATGCAGGCTCGCTACACGGTGAAATCTGAAAAAAGATCACAGAAAGCCATAGAAAAATATGGGTAAGTAGCGCGCAGCCTTTTTGGCCAATTAAAGTTTATTTCTTAACTTGACTTTACTGATTTTACTACCCTAGATTGCTAAAGCAGTTTTTTATTTCACTTTCGTCAAACGCAGACTAGTCTGTTCAGAAATTCCATGTCGAATGCATCTGATGATCTGAAATAAGCTTAATTTTGGACCAAGAAAGACGATGAGAAATCTCGTTTCACTTTAGCCTTACTTAACTAAACAAAGATTTCTATTTAAATACAATAAACTAACATAATAGAATTCAGTTTTATGCCCAAAGAATTCAGCAGAAATCACAACATTCTTACTTCATTATGTGCCTTAACTGCTGGAAATACCTCATGATTTCCAAATGTTTATCACCTTATCCATGGGAGATAAATTTTGACCGCTTTGCATTTATTCCAAGACGCTTGGAGTGTACCCTTAACCCTAACATTAATGTGTGCTCAGTATGACAATTAGTGATTCTACAACATGTACTGAAACAAGTGTGAACAAAAATTTTTACTTCATTTTGTGTTGCAGACTGGAAGAAAAAGAACTTTATTGATCGTTTTGTACAGTCTGTAGTGAGTCATGGACCCTCCCTGATACCTTTGACAAGAGATAAGCATGGTGATGGAGAAGAGTCAACACTTAACTTTCTTAATCCTAGAAGGGAAGGCAACATGGGAATGAATTACTTCAGAAATAAGCTTCAGGTAAACATTGTTCTTTTACAAGTGTATAGCAGGGCTGTACTGTAGCAGCATTCAGGTTGTCCCCCATGCTGTACATATGTTATTGAGCCACTAGAAGTAACAGATTTTGTTGTGAAATTTTTATGCTAGACACCCTGGATCTCACTGGTTTAGAGCACTGTGCTCCCTCCAGTTTTTCTTAGAACCAGTATTGGTATAGGAACTTAGTAAGAAGCACTTAAAGCACAGGAATTCATGGATTGTGTGAGCAAAAAATTATTAATGGTAGATATGCGTGCCTTCTACATCTACATCCATATTTTGTTCACAAAATAATAACCTCTCTTTTTGGGAAAAACAATAGTTGATGCCTGATGGAGCATAATGAGTAAAAAAGTCATAATCACAGAAGAATAACAACAACAACAACAACTTCAACAAGGGATCAGAGTATTTGTTAACCTGGTACTTCCAGATTTTGAGTTTTTGACTTGCTGCCTTACCCTCCTCCTTGTCCTTAGCCTGCAGTGTATTTCGCATCATCGTTTCTCTCCACCCAAAAAGTTCTGTGCTCGCAGGCTATCTCATTCTCCTCCTTCTCTTTTTATGTGAAAAATGACTGGTTACATTATGTAATGTTAATGTTTGCAGGTGAGCTGCCCAGCAGGTGAAACAAATGAATTTTTAGGAGCACTAAGTGAAATGCATCAATCATCTAATGAAGACGGAGAAATCCTTTATCCATTTTCTAGACAACAACCAATGCCGTAAGTAGTTTGGTGCTGTACAGATTGACTGTATAGAGGAACAGAGATGCACCATTTTTTTTTGTTATTGCACCTGTAGCTAGGGTAATACTTTAAAATCTGACGGAATGTCAAGGTTCTACATTGTAGGTATTATAGTTGCATTTGGCAATGGAGAATGCTTCCTAATCTGCTGGTTACTCTGTGTTGTGGGTGTCCTGTGTAATCAAACATGCTGAGTCAAAAAAATTTGATCAACTGGTAGGGGGCACCATTGTAGAGTACATGTATGTACAGTACATACTGTAGATACAGCTAGGTCAATTATTTTAATAAAGAAAAGGTTTTTCATAGAGATTGAAAACCAAAGCAAAACGTGTTCTGTCTGAGATTTTCTGCTATGCATTTATATCTATTTTTTGCTTAATAACCTCCCTATTTATATACTTAGGTCAGGTGTGCAAGATGATGATTTCAACCAACGAATAAAAAGATTTGTTGCAACTAAAGCAGACCTGTTGTTTTCCATGGAAGGGAAGCAGAAATTACAAAGAGGAGTTGATTTTGGCTTGCATTCAAACCAGGAAGGTGAGTGCACATAAATACTGAGGATACACAGAGCTTGGTGCTCATGTGCTGCCATTCAACCTGCTACATACATGGCGGTCTTGCCTGGGATACTGTTCGTCATCAATGCCGGGAATGGGAACATTGTATGTCTTTACTGCTGGCATGCCTGCAAATTTGAACTTTGAGGCAACTTTGCAGGTACATGTATAGCGTTGGTAAAGAGTGGGACAGCCTCTGCTGTCTGCAACTTCTGTTCTCACATTGGAATGGTATGGTATCCCTTGCAGTACTGGCAGCTATGTCGCAGGCGGGTCCTGACATATGAGAATCAGCAACATGCTAGTTAACTCTGTGACTGACAGTAAAGGTTGTGATTCTGTTCTGACTTCACTCATTTAACCTCTTTTTCACTTCTCTATGATGGTGATAATTGGTGATCAGTTCTTTCCTCGGTTTATGCAGGAAATCCTTCCTTAGAATGTCAAAAGTATTCTGAACATGGTTCTAAGAGAAATTATTGCTCAAATTTTAAAAAGATTTGAGTGTAATAGTATCACTCATCACAAAGTAAATGATCATAATTTGGCCAACAAACATGTATAATTCTTTTGTTAGAGGTCAAAATTCTTGATTCCCTAATTCCATAATTCCCTAATTCCACAGCCCTAATTATTCATGAATTAGGGCTAGGAGACAAAGAAAAAAATTGACAATCAACCTATGTTAAAAAAGTTTAACCTGAATTTAATCGTGACCTGTGACATATATTAAGGCTGGATTTAGTGGTAAAAAATGACCTAAAGTGGTTAATTTTCAGAGAGAGTAACACAATAAAAAAAGGTTTGTTTAAGATTCAACAGCTTAGTTGCTTAAGGGTGTAAAATTAATATTAAGTAGATAAATTGGTGGGAAGCCTCCTTATCAGTAAAAGGGTTATGACAAAAGAAATCGAAAAACAATTAATAATTTAGTGTCAGAAATACAATTATTTGGGATGGGCTTGTAACCAGGTACAGGTACATATTTAGTGATGGAGGTGAAAAAACCTCTGTTATTATTGACTACAACATGCGATGTTGACTATAAGACAATGAATTTATTAAATGAAAGAACTGTGATATATTTCAGTGTTAGATCCTTATGCGGATACTCCTCCTCTTGAAACCGTAATGGAAATACCTTTGCATTACAGAAGAACACAGTTGTTCAAGGTTAGCTCCAAACCTGCATAATGTACTGATATTTATTTAGGCAATTACACACATTTCCTGCTGTTTTCTGTGTCAAGAAATGCAGATCTACGGGGCTCGACTTTCTGTATTTCGTATATGGATTGACTATACTTTTTGACTCTCTCTGCAGTGTTTAAAGGAAGGAGACATTGTCATTGGTAAAGTAACTTACAAAAGACCCTTTGGTATTATAGTAACATTGACTATGTTGGAATCTGGGTGCAATAGAGACTTCAGTGATCTTGATATTCAGGTATATTATTAAGAAGGTAACCAATATTACATCGTGGAAGATAGTCTGTTAGCAAGGTTGAAAAAGGATTGTGAAGATTCCAATATTGCTGGGATGTTCCAAACAATCTTGGATGCTTGCATGTTGCAGAGAACCAGTTTACTCTGAAGTGCTCTTTGGTTTGGATTTGTATAAATTCTCATGGAATTAAATGCTACTGGCAAAGCATCTGATTTGGGTCCAAGCCCTTGATTTTAAAAACACCTGTGAAATTTCAGGTGAGCTTTTGCATGAAAATATGAACTCACACCTGAAAACAACATGTTATCTTCACATGTGTGAAAAGATCTCAGTCACCATGGTTACATAATGAATTGCACCTATTTTAGCCAAAGCCTATTAACCCTTTAAGTCCCAATACTGACCAACATCAATTTTCTCCTTAATGATATCCATACAATGTCAAGAGATTAGGTTATGAGAATTAATAAAATGATCACCAAAGAGAATGCCTTGATCTTTTATTAAATTCTCTCAACTCATTCTGTAAGGAAATGTATGAAGACCAGTTTGGAGAATTTGTGTGTGGATATTGGGACTAAAAGGGTTAAAGGGAAATTGTTTGGTACTTAATTGGTGTTTTCATTGTACCCAATGTACACAATTGCCACTTGGAGATACAAAATTTCAACACTCGAAGAGAAATTTAATATCTGCACACTGTAAAAGCCTCCATCTACATTACTCAGAAAAATGCATTTCTATCACTCACCGTCAGAGGTATTCTTAGCTGCTTGTTGTATTGCTTTACCCAGGCATTGTGCAAGTTATCAGAGTTGGACAGCTCAGAACTGACCAAAGAGTACAAAGACCCAACTGATTCTTATGTGATTGGTGATATTATTCGAGGTACTTACCATATGTGCCCCACATTTTGATAAAAATTTGGACTTTATTTAATTTGTCTGATACCAAGTTTTTTGATGGCGTACATTTTCTTTTCATGTAGGAGTAATTACAAATGTAAATGGTGAGGAGGGAAAAATGTCAATCTCTTTGAGAAATTCAAGATTACCTGATGTACATAAACATGTGTGTTTGGTGAGTGCATTTCAATAAAAGGCTGCATGTAGATGTTCATGAAGCACTTTCTAGCATGCCAGTTACTTATTTGTTCATGTTTATCCCATTGGTTCACCTTTTAACCTCCAATGGAGGATTTTAAAAACTTTGTACAACTGCATGCAATAATTGTCATGTTTATTTCTTTCATTTAACCAACACTAGTCAAGTATAACTGTTTTAATTATGCTTATTGTTGCTTTTCTTTCACCTTGTTTGCAGGGTGTTGTGGATGACTCTGATGCGGTTTTCACAAGGTATACTGTATGCCATTATATTTTATTTGTAAACAGTCCCGTACACTTATCAAGAAAGTGGTGCACAAAAGCCTAATTTTACAGTGTAGGTGGCCTGACAAAACCTTATCATTGACACAGTTTGCAACATGTCTTGTCCTAATAGAAATGTGGTGGTGAATTTAAAACCTGGTGATTGCATGTAAAAGATGTTTATTCAGTCAGTGACGCAGGCAGCTTAGAAAAAAAAATGCGAATACTCTTGTTAGTAGTCAAACCTATTACCTGGTTCATATGCTCTACCACTAAGCTCCGGGAGACTCATGTTAGCTTTGTTAGAGGAATGTGTTTTGTGACATTTTGACATGTTGTCACATCTGAACCTTGCTGTTGTGGATTTTTCAGGAGAGATTTAAAGGTAACTTTCTTTGAACTGTTTTGTATTTTGCAGGTTACAGGATAATCCAGATGGATTGAATTATGAAGAACACTTGAACAAGCATAAGGGTTTTAATAACCCAAGGAATATAGATACACTTACAGATCTCCTTGGTATTGATACCACGGCTCCATGTTCTTTATTGAGATGCTTCCAAAGGTACATTCATGCAATATAGTCTCAAATGTTTCCATAAGATCATTGAGATTGAGTGTGCTTACCATAACTGAAGGCACGGACTCTGGAGTTTATAGTTGTGGGAGTAGAATATTCGTGCTCCCCCTAAACCATCCCTCACTCCCTGAGTAGATTTGACACTCATCTCCAGGCTAGACTCTGTAGATTTGAAACCAAGATGGCTGCCCGTAAGGGTTGGTGCTGGATCCCAATGATCTCGCTGAAAAATAGGGGATTGTGAACAGTCAAGATTATTTTAAACAAGTCCAGTACCAAACGTAACAAATACATTACTTTGCTGACTCTGTTCTGTTTTGTTATTATATTAATTGTAGAATCCAATTCTTTATCTTCCCATATTAAACCTAATTAATACCCTGTCTAATGACAAGTTGGATAGTCTTAGCCTTAAACAGCGTTTTCAGTTTTGGAATTAAGCCTATACAAGATCTGAAAAGATTGGATCATTCAAATTATTGGTTTTTGTTGTTACATACATGTAGTTTGTGTGTATTTCCTTCACAGCAAGGACTGCCCAGAGGGTGACTATGCAGAGCCTCTGAGAAGGCGGCAGTCTGCCAAATGGTCAATGGAAACGTAAGAATTTCTATTGGTTGATTGATTGTATTGTCGATGTTATTTACTGATATATCAAGTTATAGAATGATTTCTAGTTAAGCTACGTGCAACATGAGAACATTAATTTTATCTGTATGGGAGTTACCTCTAACGCAGGTTCCAAGTTAATAGACCTTTATTTGGGAGATAAGAAATTTAATCAGAAAAAAGCCTATCTGAGTTGTTGAATTTGTGAAATAACGCCATCCACTGGATGACGCAATTGGTTTCCCTAGTACTTAGCGACGGGATAATGATTTATCCGGTGGATAGCCTTTTGAATAACTGGCACCTGTTCTTTTCATGTTCAATTGTGAAATATTATTAGTTGACTGACCAAGGTTTCCATCAGCTATAGGGAATGATGTTAGTCTGGTGACAGGCAGATTAAATACTGGCACTTTTTTCTTTCACGGGCATACTTTTTCCTTCTTTCATCACTATTTGTAATGAACTTGGTACAGGTTACCTACAGACCACTGTTCATCTGTTGCTTTTAAGGACAGCCAAAGGTGTGGAGCATTTTAAAACGGGAAATCACGAGGCTGCTATGAAATATTTTGAGCATGCGCTACAGATTGATGGTCAAAATGTGGAGGCACTGGTAGCTCGAGGAGCCCTGTGAGTTGTTTAGGAGTTGAAACTTCTTCAGTCTTTCATAATTTTGTTTAAAAAAATCTTCTCAGGAATATTTTAACTCTTCCAGGGATCTAACTCAAATTGCTTTTTCATATCTAGATATGCCAATGACGACAAGCTCGCTCCCGCTATTAAAGATTTCCGGGCGGCATTGGCGATCTGTCCAAGTCACAGGAATGCCAACAAATACCTCACTGCCACGCTAGTGGAACAGGGAATACAGTAAGTCACTGCAAGCCTGCAGTTGCTGTTTTTCATTTGTCAGACGTACATTATTTTGGCTTGTAAATGAGCTATGTCACAAAATGTATTAAAATTCAAACTGTGGTAGGCCCCACGAAGACATTCTTTTGGCTCGTCTCCTGTGCCTCCTAGCTAGATTAGCTTTTCAGCTATTTTCTAGGTGGCTTGTACCTTACACAAGTAATGTTTTCTTTTTTTACCCTTTTTTTGTGTTTGTGGTGTCAATAAAGCTCTTGTCTTATCGTCTAGCAAATCCTCAAAATATTGTTGTAATTTTATATGAAACGAATCTTGCATTATTATGTACTGCAGGTTTTTAGAGAGTTTTTGTGGTGTTTTTGTTCCTAGACGAGAAAAGGAAGGGATGCTATCAGATGCTATACAGAGCTTTAAAGAGGCATTGGAAATTGATAACAATCAACAAACGGCGAGAGATCATCTTGAGAAAATCCAGCTGCAAATCAAAGTTAAGGAACAGGTGCGTAATACGTGCTTGCTTACTTGATTACTACAAACCAATCCATGCCCCCACCCGCTTCTAGTCTCTTCTTCCCCCTAGCATTTAGTACAGGGTTGGTACCCTGTGAGCACATGTGCACAGGTTAGTTACTCGGAAAACGAGTGTCCATCAGATTTCGTAGCGCATGCGCGAAATCACCCTGTTCCAAGCGTTCATTTTGTAGGCGCGTACACGGAGAGTTCTTCTGGCTATTTCTCAGCTCAGATTTTGATTTCGCCTTCCTGCTCCCTAAGTGAGACATAAGGTCAGTTGAAAGCAATTAACAGTTTAATTACTGGACGTTTATAAACTAATGATATTTCTTGCTAATGCGATTGTTTTCCTGTTTTCTCTCTACATGTCTTGCTCCCCATCGTTCCGTTGTTGGCTGACGATTCCATTTTCTAATTTCACTGCCTTCTTCTGTGATCGTACACACAATGAAATCTACATGCTGTACGGGGATTTTTGCGGTAACTCTGATTTCTACTAAATGACTTTCTGTATCTTGTTTGTTTTGGCTTTTGAAATAAAAATTGCGACCGTTCACTTGTTGTTGTCATGTTCTTCATTGATATTGATATGTTGTGCTTTTGTCATCTGAACGGTATCACAAACACTTACTGTCACTTTAACTGATTCATATCCATTACCCTGTTCCCTGTCCCTCTGTTGTCTGGTTTGATGCAATTTGGATCAAATTTTACTTTATTTACTTTATTTAACTCAATTTAAACACTTAACCGAATTACTTTCATTTGGAATGTCTTGCTCATAAATCGCACCATTTTGTCTCAAATGATCTTTCATTTTTCATGTTCATTCCCACTCTTACAATTTTTCCCTTCTATTACACGATTTCCCCGCTACGTTGGCTCGTGATAACAAATTACAACCATATTGCACCACCCCTCCCATCTACCCCAATTCGTTGTTTTCTTCCTTTGACCTTACCTGTGACATCAGAAGAAAGAGCAGGCCGCTGAAAGAGTGGACAAAGGGCTCAAGAGCAGGTTTAGTCACGTGAGGGAACTTATTTTGGAGGAGCAATTTCAGTCAAAGAAAAAAAGAAAGAAAAATGACAGGTATGGAGACGTTTTGCAAGTACAACGTTTTGTGATGTCGCCAATTATGTAAGTTGCATAGAACATCATGCGCCAATCAGAGATGAAGACAAGTTCTGGAAAGCGTGCGACAGTAAGTCACGCTTGGTCCGAATCCAAATTATGATTGGTCGAGAAATGGGGCGAATTTCTCGAGCTCACTTTAACGTGATTCCTTTTCATTGAGAGACCCGTCAGCTAGGGGAACGGTCCGAGTTGCTTCAAGCCTCCTTTTCTCTTAACCTCGTTTTGGACGTGAGAGTTTTTGTAACTCGGAAATGGCCTCAATTGGTGTTTTTCGATTTGTTTGAGATGAATGTTTGTCCCTATTTGTTCGCTGATTGTCCAGCTTTTGTTATAGTCACGGTTTACACACGAATTCCGAGTCACATTTATTACAACTTCTTTGTTTTGTCTCTTCAACTAGTAGAAAGAGAAAGAAGAAGAAGGTTAAAGTTCTCAAGAAAAAGAAAAGGAAAGCTAAAGCAAAGGTTCGTCGTGGCTCCAAGCGTACCAGTTCTACTTCATCTTCTAGTTCAAATGATTCTTCAAGTGAAAGCGAGTCCTCGAGAACTGATTCTAGTGAAAGTAGCGAGGAATGGGTCGAAAAAAGTGGTGCAGAAAGCAGTAAAAGAAAAACAAGCAGAGACTACAGGGAGATAGAGAAACCTAATCAAAGAGACGAGATTGTGAATTTTCGAGGAGAGCTTGTTCATCCTGATACTTTACATAGCGATAAGCGTATTGGGGAAGACGCATTACTACATAGCAGTAGAAGTAGGACTAACCCGTCACCAGAATACGATAGGCATAAGGGTTACAGTACGTGGAAAGGTCATAGCGATAAAACAACAAAGTGTAGGCCTTCATCTTCATCAGAAAGCCACAGGAGTTTCGAAAAAGAGAGAGAAAAGCAACCAGTCGAAGATCGGGGCAGTGAAAGTAGAAGGTACAGAAGCCGCGATGCTCGCTATAGTCCACGGAAGCGAGCAGTGAGTGAAGAGCGCGCTGAGAATGTAAAAGAACTTAAACGAACTAAGTCTCCGAGGAAGGAGGGTAAGCAAGCGCTGTCCCCGTTAGACCAAACATTTCTGGAAGGTGAGCTTAAAAGAATCAGAGCGCACAGTGACAAAGATAATGAAAAGCGTCAGTCGAGCGCTCGGTACCGCAAATAACTAGGGAGAATAGCCTACAAGGTCTGAGAAAGCCCCACCCTCTCCTCCCTTAATAAACAAGTACGACTAAAGGGATTAAAAAACTTTCTCTGGCCTCAGTTGTTCAAAAGGTGGATAACGTTATCCACTGGATAAATCTCTATCCAGTGGATAACGCAATTGGTTTCCCTAATACTTTTCGGCGGGATACTGATTTATCCGTCGGATAGCGCTATCCACCGTTCGAACAACCGGGACCTGAAGTCTACGTCACTTTATGTTTCTTGCTTCATGCACACTGATCTTTAGAATTACACCAAATTGATCTCTTTAATCAGTAATACGGTTTAAAAGTTTGTCAGTAACCCCTAAGCGAGCGATGGGAGCTTTAGTGAGGTCGCGAAGCGACCCAGGCGAGGACTTGTCTCTTTTGAAGGATTTTGAATCTAGTTTCCCGCCAAAATCAAAGCAGGGAGGTGGTGCTTTATCGATGGCTTGATGGATCGCTCAGTAGTCATAAAGGATCAGGGATCGTCAACCAGGTCGGGAGAAATGTCTGCAGGTATAAGTTATTCAGGGAACCGTTGTTGTGCGGTGGCGAAACTTGACGCCCTGTGAGCAAGAATACTCCTTCGTGCACGTGATATAACAAAACTGAGCCACTACGAAGTCTTATTGTTTTTTTAAGAGTGGCAATAGTTCATAGGTGGAGTTAAACTAGTCCCTTTATGAGATAGATCATTTCCTAGCGTCTCTTGCAAAACGAGAGCAAGTGCAAAGTTTGTGTTAAAAAAATATTTTCTTTAATTCTCATGCAAGTAAAAGTCATTTTCCTACTAAAGTTTTAAAAGTTAATGTTGTTGGAACTTGAGCTTATGCTGTCTGAAATGACTCCTTTTTTGTTGTTGTTGTCGTCATTTTTTGTGCTTATTCTTCTTTATAATCTTTACACAAACAATACTTTCGTAAATGAGGACTTTTCTCCACTATACACTTGGGTTGGTCACCGTAAAGGTTTATCCTGCTCATTTCACTTGTAACCCGAAAAGTACCACTTTGGAGACTCACTGAGGCCTCGAATATACCATTCCCAGGTACAGTCTGAAACTGTATTTGATATAAACATTGCCCAAGCGTCGCAGTGCCTCTTGAAAACATAGGTTTTCTACCATGAACATCAGACGATCCTAAGTATTGAGCCACCTTTACGTTTGGAATTGTTTGATGAGCTGCCAAGATTTCTTTAAGTTGTAAACGCGAACAAAGGTGTAAGCCTTGAGCGTCTGACGCAGTTAGGTTGTTCACGTGATCAACAGCTGCTTGAGCGGCACTGCGCGCGTGATCTGTACGTGTGTCGATACTTTTCCATTGTATGCACGGGCAGTAATGTTCGGCTATACCGGCATCTTCGCAATCACGAGATTTATTAATTTTACTGAAAAGGCTTTTACCTCTCGTCAAGTTAGTGGGAATCTGGGGGTAACTTAGCATGTGTTTAAAGGTGGCATATAGGTCAAAGGGTGACGTCACAATGTTACTATTTTCTTTAAAATTTTCAATTAAGCTGGGGTATTGTTGCGAAAACCATTTTGGGAATGTAAAAGACATCAGTGGAAGACGTTCTTCTAGCTTTCCTTGCAAAGTCACTCTTGCGTCACCAACCCGAGCACCGTGATCTGACATAACTATTAACAAGGAATCGTTCAAAAGATTTCTTCCATATAAATTTCTTAGAAGAGCTACAAAATTATCAGCGCAGAAATAAACGTTTTCTAAATTGTTATGAGAGATTTCTGACATGAAAAACAATCCAAACTTGGGTTGATTTCGATAAGCTTCCAGAAATGACGTGATGTAATCAAAATGGATTTGATGTTGTGGCTTGCTGTGGACACATTGCGGCGAGGTCATATGCGCTGCTTCCCAGAAATATCGAGAGAAATGATCCGTTGGAGGGTCTTTGAAGCCATGTAAACGGTAGTTGAATGCAGCGTAAACTGGGGCGTCTTCACTGAACAGAGTGGCGTAACCTTGTGCCTTGAAGTCCTTGAATATATGTGACCAGCGGTCTAGCGGTTCTGAGCCCGCATATCCTTTGCGCGCTTCCGGAAGCTCGGATTCAAATTTACCTAAAAGAAGAGTGAAAGAATAGGGTAGACATTTAGACCCCGTTAATAAGGGTCTGGACAAATTTTTGATCGGACAAAACTTGCACGGGTCCTCCTTTCAGTTACACGAGACTCGCGGAACCGCGCAAGGTTTTTTTAAAAAACGGCAAAGTTGCAATTGTTTTTTCCTGATCAGAGGTAGGTCAAAATATTTGACCAGTATGGTTCAACCTTTGCGCGAACCCGTGTAAACACCTCAACCGTGGAAGGTATTGCACAGTTTTTGCGGTAAAAGCCTGGAGCATAGTCGCGCGCTTTTGAAAAAAAAGCCATTCCGATGTTGAGACCAGCAAAAATTAGCACAGACTCATGTAAACAATACTGATACAAAATTTGCACGGTTTCATGTAAATGGATTTCACAGCGATAAAAAATTCGTCTGTTCAAAACTTTTTCCGGACCGTCCGTGTCAACGGTGTCTGAGTATGTGCGATGTATCTGCTTGCGGGGGATAGCAATGCAGCACACATTCCTTTATATACGAAAAAATATCCTTTATTGTCAGATTGTATGTGTGGTGTTCTGACGGTGCTGTCTGGTTTTAGTATTGAAACGTAAGGTTCAAATCTGCCAAACCAGTTATACTAGCCACAAATTCGTGACGTCATAAATTTCAATTGTTTCTGCCATCTTAAATGAGATATCCGCTCTGAAAAAGGGATTATTCTATCTCTTCCATACTACTCTCTTGTTTCGAGAAAAAATTACATATCTTTCTTTTCATCATAATAAACTATCATGTTTTTCGGTAACTCCAGGCCATTTCTGTCCTGTAGAATATATTCTAAACTGCGCTTCTTTACACGACCAGAGCTTGCCGGTTGCTACGCTAAACGCCGTGGGTAAAAAACGACAAGAAACAAAAGATTGAATGCAAGCACGAAAAGAGTCCTAAAATTAAGGGTGTATTTATTTAGAACATACGCGTATAGCGGTCGCATGGCCCGCTGGAATTATTTTTGTTTTTAAGCCTAAAAACAAAAAAATCCAGCGGGTAAATGCGACAGCTATACGCGTAGGTTGCAAATGAATCCATCCTAAGTGCCACCGTTATTTGTATTGGGAGTAATGAACAAAAGCTCCTTCAGGCCGAAAACAATCCAATTCCGATTTTGAAAGAGCGTAAATATATAATACAGCACGTGGGCAACGAAAGGGTCGGGAGAGTTAACAAAAGTATGTGTCTTGTTTTTTACCAGCTCTCCCTTCCCTCCCCTGCTTACCTGTCATAAGAGCTGCCAATGCAGGAGTTGTGCCATCTCCAACAACAGAATAACCCTTTAGGAACACCGAGTTCATCTCTTCTTTCATAAACTTGTAAGCCTCAGGAAGAGCTCTCTGGAAGTGCGCCGCTGACAAAGAATCGAGGCCTATGATAACAACGCTAAGAGGAAGTCCGTTTTCTTTTCTGTGATTGACAGGCAGGGGCTTAGGTACGACTTGCGCATGGTATTCTACGTGTTTTGTACCTTGGGCGGTGGTGAGCTTAACGCGGATGAATTCTGAATCAAGTCTGAATTGACTCTCTTTTGCTTGTAGGCTAACTTCATCCCCAAAAATAACTCCCCAGTCTTTGTGTTGTGGCCGAAAAATTGACTGATACATCAAAGACGAGATGTTTGTAGCTGTGAAAAGAGAGAGAAAAATACTTTGAAAATCATGGGTCAATTTTCTTGCCCAGGGTCAAGTCATATAGTTCACTCCGATAAAAATGAGCAACTTGAGGCGGGTTCCTTTTTTTCCATTTCAACCGAAAAGACGGAAACTCCATACCGTTCGTCGAACCGCGCTGGCATCTAGTGACCTCTTGGAGTTCATTTATACTTGCTTCCCAAGGTGACAATATTTTTGTTTAAGGCTCATTCTACTACGAGTGTAATTTAGTGGTACCCTTTACCCAACACACCCTTGCCCTATCTAGGTGTTGAAGAAAAAAAACATTAACCGCACCTTTACCTCCGTGGTCAATCACTTCCAAGACTCCGCTCCGATAACGTGTCAGCTGGAAATCTGGACACTGAAGTGGTGTCCCAGGTTTCTTAATAAGTTTAGTGATACTTTCATCATTTGGGTCCAGTTCTGGTAGATGGCAGCCGTCGGCCAGGGACTGGAACTGGTCAAGTGGTACCGCGCAAGTTTCATTTGTCATGGCGCTTTCTGCAAACGTTTTCTTAACAAACAGTTCCATACCAGTGGTAAACACCATTTTATTTTGCAACTCTCCTTTAGGGATAAATGTTCCTGATTCCTTTGAATAAACAAATCCTTTGCAGCGAGAACCGTACGAGTTACAAATCAATTTCGCCTGATGTGAACTACGCACAATGAACTTGTGACAGCTCTCATTAACTCCGCACGGCAAGTCCCCACCAGGGAGATCCATGTCGTGTTCCTAGCGGGAAAGAGGGTGTTAGAGAGGAAACGCTTAAAAAATTGTAAGAGATCCCTGAATTTGTGTACACAGGGTAACTAACTATAAGTGAACGCCACTTTACTTCAAGCTCAGCCTTCTCGGCTCCTCGGCAGAGGCTCCCGCTGAGTATTCCAATATAAAAATAGCAGTAATAATAATAATGATAATGATAATGATAATGATAATGATAATGATAATGATAATGATAATGATAATAATAATAATAGTAATAATAACAATAACAATAATAATAGGGAGCTTTAGCGTAATAGCGTGCGGTGGATGATGGTAAGAGGAAAGGATGGGAGTTGTTCCTCTCTTTCCTCTTCCCATCGTCCCCCGCGCGCTTCTTTTTTTCTCTCTCCCCAGCCTCTCTGGGACACAAAGAGGCCTCGATCTACGTTCGCTTCGTTCTCCTCTCCACTTTCTAGCCTGAAATGTCTGAAACTCAGACAGTAGAGTATTATATTGGTAAAGCGTATGCCATGGGGTCAAACCCTTAAAAAATATGAAACCTTTTGCCGAGAATCAGTAATTCTTTTTTTTGCAAATTTGAAAGGGAAAACAAACCTAAAAAGAACAGCACTCCAATTCTAATTCTGTCAGCCACCCAGGCTTTTTACCTGAATGTATTCGATGTCTTCCTCTCTCTTTTGCAACACTGCATTAACGTACTCCTTTTCTTGTTCCCCGACCTTAATCTCCTATGGTGAAAAAAAAATTACCGTAATAGCGCAAAATGCCGCTCAAAAGCCCTGGCGTTCATCATCTTCGCACGGGGTTTCGACAGGGCGACTTATAAACGGAGTGGCTTATATCCCATGGGGCTTATAGCAGCGAAACAAAAACCAAAAGCGCTTGAAAACCGGCTATAGCAGTGCTCATGAAAATACGTTTTGCCTTTGGTGGTTTTAAATGAAGCTTCAAAGCGTCATAATAAATCAAATTCATTTCAATACAAGCTAGACTGGGGCTTGTAAGTGGGAGGGGAGCCTATAAGCGGTAATTTACGCGGCTGTTGCGGTGGCACTAGCGGCAGTAACAAAGGGTACAAATGAGTGGTTTTTGACTGTTTATAATTTGCCTTGTTATATATTCTTAGTGATTGGCTAAAACATCTCGTGACACTTTTTCAACCAATCAGAAATGAAAACCAACTGTGCTTATCATGTTGCTTGCGCGTGTTTTCCTGGGCTTATCGTCAGCTACAAAAATGTATTTGGGTCGAGATCCGATTACTTTATTCATTGTTCGCGCGAAATCCGATTGGCCAGGGCAATGACGACGGTTAGTCTGTGTTGCAGACGCAAGAAGAGGAGGGAAGGGGGAGGGAAGGGAGGGTCTCTTTCCTTCTCTTCCCAATCTCCTCTCCCTTTTTCTCCATTCGCCACTTTATAAAGGCGAAGGAAACTGGTACTAGTTAACTTTTGCAAAGACTTCTGGGACTGTTTTAGCCTGCGTTGCAGTCGGATTTGTCACTCGAGACCCAGATAGAGAACTCGAATCAGGGATTCAGGGATCAGGGACTGTTTGCAACACAGGCTAAGACTGTTCCTGGGGACAGAGAAAAAAAGAATGGCCAATAGCTGACCGGCGCGTCCCTATTAACAATCCCGGCAGAAGTCTTCGTCAAAATTTTCCCCCTCCCTTCCTTCCTATTTACCGGCTCCGTTTTCTGAGTTGTATTGACCAGAACAGACTCTTCGATTTTATCCATTCTATCCATAGCTTTAACTTCCCCTGGCTCCTGTCCAAAAGAAACACAAAAACCGAAAAACAAAAATAGAATTCTTTCAGTGAAATCTGAAAAAAATTGTTGAAAGTATGTTAATAACGTCGGTTTAGGACTTTTGCAAAGAAGCGCCTTTGGAAAGGAAAAGGCTGTTTCGCAGTTTATCGACATACCGTAAACAAGGGGTTTCAGCAGGGCTTATGAACGGAGGGAGGGGGGGGGACTTATACCCGGAAGGCTTATAACCGTGTGTATTTTTTGGTTACAGGTAAATAGGCCTATAACATGGGTAAGCGGACGGGTTTACGGGACAATTTTCCTTTTCATGTTAAGTGACGTCATACTTTGCTATAAAACACTGCATAATGCGTTCTCAGAAGCTCAGCGACACGCGAAGGACCCCTAGTCTACCCGTGAGAGGAACACAGCTTCTAACCTCCTCTACTCTAGCTTCCCTTGATGGGATCTGGTCCCCTTAGTAGTTAGTAATTAGTCGGCTGATATATACAACATTCACCTTCATTGGCTGTCGGCTGATGTTTCCGCTGAAGAGACAACCAGAATATGACCATGTACTGCTCATATAGAGAACTCCAGCCACCAGGAGGAAGAGCGGAATAACTGGTTGACGGCAGAGGAACCGAAGTAGAAAACGTCTTAGAATAATCATTTTGTCACTGGAGGAAAAAAGTTAAGCAAGCACAGGGAGATTTTATATTCATAGCTTTTCTCGGACCTTACTCAACAATTATTTTCGTCATGTTCAACACTTTAAATGATCAATTTTTTCCATGGCTTTATACTCTCCTTAAGCAGTATCTGCTCGCTTACCTAGGGACAAATAATGTGTTATATCGCAGTTAACGAGTTCTTGAATAAATCGTTTCACTTAATTTTGATTAGATTATCACAAAATGCACAATTTTTTAGTAACTACCAGTTACGGAGTTTCATTCTTTTATTTTTGTCTTTTTTAATTCATTAACTTTACACAAGAGAGAATGCCCCATCATTATCTGTTACTTTGCACTTTTCTTTCTG
>OZ037996.1:1237500-1280000 GCA_964035705.1 Porites rus | reverse complement strand
TTAGATACTTGCGCTCGTACGTGGTAAATACTCCTGACTTTTGCTGTTCACTAGTGTAGTAGATACTAAAATAAAATATTTATTCAAGAAGGTACTTGTGATAAACTCTAGCGCGGTAAATATCGGACAAGATTAACCTCCTGTTTAGTGAATAATTGTTAAATATATATATCTGACTGTCAATTTCAGTCTACTTTCATTGGTCAAAAGTAGACACTTCATCTCGTGATCTTTGAACCTTACTTACAGTAAAAAAGAAAACAAGCCTATAAAATCGTCTAAATAAAATCGTCTTCTTCTGACACTGATTTGTCTCCTAAGTTTAATGTCTTTTCTTGCATCATTTTTAACTTTTCATTTTAAATCCAGTTCCTTCAGTGTTTAACATTAAACTGTAGGAAAAGCGGACTTCGTTTTCTGACGGCTGCCGTTGAAATAAAATAAGAAAATTGTAAGAAAGACTATCCTAACAGTCGATCTGCAGGAAGTTTGGACAAAAAAAATTATCACGTTAAAAAGATAAAAGAAACACTGCTAACATTGCCAACAGCCCCCGGGAGAATTGACGTCTGCATGCACAGCAAACTTGCTCTTAAAACAGTAAAACTTCCTTCTTGCGAGCCTGTTGTTTCCATTGCGCCAGCTGGTAAAACTCATCTCTTGTCATGGAAAACACTCTTTCAAACTCCTCTTCAGAAAGGTAGGTCTAAAAACGAAAATAAGCCATCAATCAATCAATCAATCAATCAATCAATAAATCAATCAATCAGTCAAACAAACAATCTTTACCATGCCTCACTTAGAGCAAAGAAGACTTTGAAACATGAGGCGAGGAGATGATGAAAACGTGTTTTTTTTATAGTGAGCGAAGCGTAGCAGTTTTGGATGTTGAGAAGTGGGATAACCACCATTTCATTGTGATCAACGTATAAGTGTTAATTTAATATAGGAGTAGCCTGCAGTGCAGGCGTTTTCTTTGAGCGCGCAATTTGCTTTTCTCCCCTCCCCCTCCCCCCTTTCCTTCTTTCGCCCTCGCACCTACCGTAAGGGTTACTATTTCTACTCTCCCCATTCTTCCACTGTCATAAAATCAAAGATGGTGGCTACAACAATATTACGAACACGAACAAGGTTTCGCCCACTTAAAATACGCCTGCACTTGCAGGCTAATTACAACTTGAGCATTTAAGTTTCCCAGCTGGTGTAGTCTGCCTCTTACAGGTAGCTTGTTCTCACTTCACTTATCATACACACATCTAAAATAAAACAAACTCCTAAATGGACCGATAGCGGCACCCGGCACCCGGCACCCGGTGGAGTATAATGTCAACAGGAGAGGTGCTGTTGGCCTCTTATATGTACTGCACCTCACAAAACACAAGTGGGTTTACCTCTAGTTTTGTCTTGTCAACTCCTCTTGGTAATTTGTAATTTGTGGTCACAAGTGCTTTGTACGGGTATACCTGAGAATCAATTAAGTGCTTATTACTATACGCAAATAAAGACTTTTCCCCTCTCTGATAATAATATCAGAGCACTGGACCTAAGTGTTTACCCATAGAAAACATTAGAGTTCTTAAGAGTTAGTTTATAGGTCTTCAAGTAAAAAATCTAAGAGAAAGCCTAAGAACAAATGATAAACTCAGCAGACAAACAGTGTTGACTTTGAGATACGAACCCATACCACATTCAACAATGCCCCACCCTTGCTGCACACCGGGGTATAACTGGGAAAACAAAAATAACGGAGAAGAGAAAAGTTCACGAAGGCGCTGTTTCCCGCTCCCCTCATTTTAACCATTTAATATGACTGTTTCAAAACAAATCAGTTTGTGTTATGTCAAAAAATGTATAAACCCGCCCTATTATTACTCACTTGTGATTTATTCATGAAATCCTCTCTGTCCAAGTCTTCATCATAAGGAGATCTGGAATCTGAAAGCAATACCGGAGTTGCAACATTTGATTCAGTTTAGTTGATTCCTTTAAGTTTGGTGTTGAAATAAATATACATTCTTGGAGATGCTGTAAAACCGTCTAAGCTTACGGAGACTTTTGAAGCTCTCCAAGGTTTGCTAATGACTGTGGGAGATTTTTTTTTACTATAACAGAGGAATCATTGTCAGAGGGAGGGTCAGACGATATTGGTAACAAATAATGCGAGGGGAGTGGGGTCTGGGATCTGCTCTCTCATAGTGTGAAATACAACATGAGATAGATATTTAAGGATTACCAACAAGTAGTGCGTGGATGCTACAGGTATAGGGGGTATGAACATATCAACATGAACGTTTCACCTGCTATGTACATCTCTGCTACATTTATTACGTTGCACAGGAAAGAGAAAAGACTGTTGGACAAGGGGAGGGAAGGGGAGGGAGGGGAAAAGTAAAGAGCACAGTACAAGGAGCATAGGAAGTCAAAGGGTTGGCAAGGAACTTCGGAGAGTCGATAGGTGTACAGTCCAGGTACATACCTGCTTCCTGTGGTACTGCATTAAGACTCTCCTACAAAAGACAATAAAAACATTGTCAACGACTTGAATTACCACAAATGCATAAGAGACTTGCCTTGAATACACACCACTTGTCAGCCCAAACAATTTGAACCCCAAAGGCTTTTAATCAGGTAAACTAAAATGTTTTCCCTCCAAAACAGATCAAGAACAAAAGCATAAACCAGTACATTCTTCACAAAATGACTACTTCAGCCATCTGCTTTTGCATTTCCCTTCATTACATCTACCTCTCCTTTATAATGTTGATTATAACTGTGGGGAGGGGGAGGGGGGGGAGAGAGGGGAAAGTCATGTGCTTGAAAAAAAGTACTGTGTAATAAACTGTAGCTTCTCCCATATCAACATAGTTTTCATTGAAGACTGCTCCAAATTGTAGCTTTAAGTGTTTTGGTTGCCAAGTTGAGAAGAACAAAAGTGCTAAGAGCTTAAATCTATCGATACCTCTCTTCTTGGAGTGACCTCCCTGTATGGCTGACCATTATCTGATTAAAAACAAATATGTATGATAAATGATTCAGTTTTACATTAAAAAAAAAATAATTAAGTAGCCAAAATACTTACTGTAGAGCAAAATAAAATGAAATAAGAACACTTACAGTATCCTGTATCTTTGTAAGAGTAGCTACTTTGTTGATATGAAGGCTTCTCTTCCTGTAAAGACAAGTACAAGGGTATCACTGTAAGGATGTGTATCGAGCTCTGATAAAGAAGTTGAATTATTAAATAATAATAATTTAAACAAAACATTACAGAACAAAAGTTCAAATTAATAATTTGAAGTTAATCAAATGACTGAAATAAGCTTATAACTCCAAATACTTTATTTCACAAGAAGAAAAATGACAAAGGCAGGAATCTTACGTGTATAAACAGGATGTAATGGTTCCTTATTGAATTTATAAGAAAAAATGTTAATGGCCCAGTCAATCCCTGGCATATTGAGGAAGTTTGTTTTCGAAATATTGAAACATGAATAGCACCAAAAGACTAACCATTTTCGTGGGAAGACTGGAAGTTCTGGTTGGAAAATTAAATGGCTCACACCATTCTCTTTGAGAAACTTCAGAAAATACATGTACAGGCTATGACTTGAGGCAATGCAATTTTTCTACTCCTTTTAGTCTGTTCACCTGATCTTGATATACTTTGTAGTAGGCTGCTCTTCCACCATGTCACATGTTTGAGTCTCCTGCTTATGTGCAAGATTCCCACCTGGGTGGTTTGAGTAAATGGTATAAAGCACCCTAGAACTTTTGAAGCTTTAGCTCAAACAATTTTGATTAAACATCTGAAGAGTTATTTTTTACTTTCTGCATACTGCAGAAAGTAAAAGCTGAATTGGTGTTTCCTTTAGGTCCCCTTAACTTCTGAAAGATTGTTTGAAATAATCATATTGATGTCAACATGATATGATACAGAATTAAGGTAGTTTTCATCCACCTGTGGTTGACTTCTTGCAACAGCTCTGTAACTTATGTCATCTCGTGAGCCTTGAGGTGAATATTTCACTTTCCAATCTGTGGTGCGACTTGCTGAAGTGCGAGTAGGAGGAGAGGGGCGGTGGGCATCTTCTTCTATTTAAACAAAATTACAACCTTTACATAAAATAATGGCCAGCTTAACCAATAAAGAACCATACTAATCATCTAAAAATGAAAATGAAGTAACATGATATCTGAATGAAATACCCATACAACATCATTAGATGACAGATAATTACAATCTTCCAAATGCAATGTTGCCTTTTGACATTATATATCTGCTACCTTAGGGTTTCTCTTTAGCTCACAAAAGGGATTTCTCCTTAGGGCATTGCAATATAACAACAGCAGTTAGGCACGAAGCAGTATAATCACTTCTGGGGACACTCTGCAGCAAAATCAACAAATAAAACACAGCAACAGAACTATCACCAACACAAACATGTGCCTACCATCACGATATCCATCCCTTGGTGCTGCCTGCAAAACAAGTAGAGAAATTCTGTGAACAGCATATCCTGACCTACATGTAGTAATAACCCATAAAGGAACTTAACATGAAGGAAAGGGTTTCAGAAATTTAACCAGAGAGTTGTTTGTCCTCATTACAATTTTGAAATTAATAAATACATAAATGAATAAGTAAATTAGTAAATCACCAAGAAAAACAACGAAAACAACAAGTTTTTTAACTCTGGATTGCTTATCACAGGATCAAAGAAATAGATATTTATTATCCAACTTAAGTTACATTTTGATTCCATTTAGATTCAGTACTTACTGGGTATCGATCCAGTTCACCATTTAGAGCTGCTGCTTTGCTGCAGTCTGGGTGCCAAATTTCTGACCCTGGTAGCAACAGTTACAAACAATAGTTAAAAACAAATATTCCTAAGAAACAATTATCTTCCTTGAAAAAAGTATTCCATAGACATGATACCTAAACGCTTTCTGACATTTTTTTTCATGAATTTCATTACTTGATAGGTTCTTTAGTAAATTTGTCTTGTAATTCCATTCTGTTAGACTATTTTGCAACTCTAGTTTGTTTATTGTAATTCTTATTTATCCCTGTAGTTTATTCAGTTTACTTTAGTATAATCCTCACAGCTTATTTTAATTTAATATTTATGACTGCTGTAACCTTTCTACTCTGCCGCCTCCTCTAGCTCTTGCTATTTGCCAGCGGAGGTGGCAAAAGGATGAGTGTAAAAATAAAGTATATATGAGTTCTTTTGGGAAAAATAATATTTAAAAAAATCAATAGTTAATTCTCTTACCCTGTAGAAACATTTCCTGTCCTTCACCAAACACTCCATGACATCGAGCACATCTTGAACATTGCGGGTGATAGTGCTTTTCCCCTGCCTGGCGAAATCAAAGAAAAATGTATCTTAACCCTAATTTAACTGGCAATATTATCATTACTTCTCCTCACTTGTGTGTGTACTACATTGTATTTGAAGGGAGAGGGAAAGTTTTTGAGATATTTCTTGGATTGTCCATTTTAGGTACACATGGTCATACACCATAATGGTGTATGACCATGTGTAAGTAGGGATTACATTGTAATCCCTACTTTTTATTTTCATAATTGATATCAAATTAATGCCAGGCATTGACGATTTTCATTACACAATTTTTCAAAAGCATGTTACACTGTACATTTTGCATTTTAAATTCAGAAGGCTTGATCAGACTGGTAAAGCACTACACTATTATAATGCCTATGTTACAGGTCAAAATTAAATTCAGTTTTCAACAAGGTTGATTCTCAATTTTCTATGTCTTCTAGCCCTAATTCATGTATAATTAGGGCTAGAAGACAAAGGAAATTTAGAATCAACCTAGGTTAAAAAATTGTAACCTGACTTTAATTTTGACCTGTAACATCTACATTAAATACTGTAGGATTTGAGAAGGAGTTTGTTGTTTGGATAGTACATGTGTAAATTTAACCCAACAAGAACCGAATAAGAACCTTGACCAGTATTATTTTATTTTGAATTCTGTGTATCATCAATTTACTTACCTGAAGAACTTTTCCTATGATATATCCACTACAACCAGCACATGTTACCCCAAATTCAGCTTGGTAATCCTTTTCACAATAAGGCTTGCCATCCCTGAGAAAAGGGTCAAATTTTCAATGCACTGTAATAATTATTATACAAAATACACATGTACTCAATTAATCTTAACTAATGAGATATTACAACCAAATTGGTATCAATCTTTATACTAGGATGGGGATTATCTTTGTAAAACAAGTGTTTAGTTTACAACTGAGGAAAATCCCAATCCTGTCAAGTAATCATTCTCAGCCCCGTCAAAATGTTTTACTTTGTATGGTAGGCAGGATAACTATACAGTTGCAGATGGCAAAGGCCTAAATTTGCGAGTTTTTTAATTTAATATCACTAAACCTAAAAATGTTGACTAGGTGGCAAATATTCCACTGTGAGGCTGCTGGCTTACTTTTACTGGGTTGGGTAAATAGTGGTCTATCCATTTCACAAGAGAATCTCTTTTAATGTAACTGATCCTTGTCAGAGAATGATCAAGAAAACTACACACAATAACAGGCTAGTACCCAGGCCCCTATTAATAATATTGTCTACTGACCTGCCCATGTACTCTCCAGCTAACAAACAACCACATTTGGTGCATGTGAAGCACCACAAATGCCACTGTTTGTCCAGAGCTAAGAGTGACTGCCCACTACGGATATCCTCTCCACATCCAGCACACCCTATAGACAGACAATCATACATATTGGATAAATATCAAAACAATGGCAAATGGGTCTTAACAGTAGGTGACAAATTATGGACAGTGAAAAGCAATCTGAAAAGTTTCAGGGATGCTCTAAGCTCGGCAGTGATGGACTTAACAGAATGACCTATCCAACTACATAATTCATATGATGTTTGTAAGCTAATCAAGTCAACTGGAGAGCTAACCAATTTATTAGTTATTAAGAAGAGAACTTCACCCAGGGGTGTGGAAGTTGTAAGTCAATAGTAAATTCAGGTGAAAATTACTGAAATTTGATAGATTCTTAACTACCTTTTTCTCCTAACTCCAGATGGTTATTCATGAATTGGGGTTGGGAGAAAAGGGAAATTGAGAATCAACCTACATGTAAGGTTAAAAATACTAACCTTAATTTAACATTGGCCTAGAACATAAATGGGGTGTGATCTGAAGAGAGGAGACTGCTTGCATAGGCCCTGTTCGCACTATGTTTGGTGCTTGCAAAACGATTGAAAATTTTGTACCTACTAATTTTTTGCTTTTGACTAACTTTGTCTGCACTTAAGACACACACATGAAATTTTTCGTGTGACCAAAAACATCAATTAAAGGAACAATAATTCATTGGAAATGTTCATGAAATGAGATGACCCAATGAAAGATAGCTGTCAAGGAACAAAGGATTTTGTCACCTAACTTTGAAGTTTGGTGATGCTCGTGAAGCTTTTGGTGGGCAAAAAAAATCATTCTCACTAGAAATGGCTTCCTATTGAGAGACTTTTTTGCAAAACAAACAAAATGTTGCATCGTGTGAACAGGGCTATATTGTAAATTTCCTCAAGTTAAACATTTCAGTTTTGTAAGACTCCTGGACTTACTTTCGAGCTTTGGTCCTCTGACATCAACACTCTTCTCCTGTGCATTACATCGCTGGCAGATGTATTCTTTACCTCTTGACACAATTTTTTCCCCAGGCGGAAAAGGATTTCTAGACAAAGGTACAAGCATAATTTGCCCAGGTCTGTCACCATTCTGAATAAAATGGATCTTAACTTAGTAGCAGACATCCATAATTTATGAATAATGTGAAATAATGAGTCTACCTGAGACAGTGGTTTTATTTTTGACACAATCACAAGTCATACATACATGTACCTTAATCACTAAAATAACCATTATTCAATGCATTGCAACCTTGTTTGGAAATCTGGAAATGAAAATTTACTTTCAGTGGCACAAACATTATAAAATTATGGTCCAATATTTTGTGGTTATATGTAATTTTACAAGCCATGAGTTGCTGAAATTAGTCATAATTTTCCAGTGTGATAAGTAGCTTTTATGATAACATATTCAAACCTAGAAAAACTGTGCCAGCTGACTTGTGACATCATCAATAACACTCATAGACAACTTTGACACCTAACTTATGCAGAGGGAAGAGATCTTCACGGCTCCGCAACCATGCAAAATATCAGAAGCCCCGTTTAGGCCAGATGGTAAGGAGAGGAAGCAGCTTGACCAACTTCAAGCAACATTTTTCAGCAGGGCAGAGGGATTTAACACCACACTAGGCAAATTAACATACAACAATTTTAATCCTTCAATACTATACACTATACCTGCAACTAGCACATACAAAGCATCTCTCATGGAATGCTTTTCCACCAACATTTATTCCTTCACCTTCCAAAAACTGATGACAAATGCCACATTTTGTACCAAAGCGCTCTTGGAAATCTTCTGGACAGAAGTATTGGTCATTTTGCACAAAGAAACCAACATTTGCAAGATCTCTGCCACAAACTGCAAAAAAAAAAAAAAAAAAAAAAAAATGGCACACTAAAAACAGAGGTTTGTTTAATTAGATTAATGAAAATTAAACATTGATAAAAATTAAGTCTTAGTACATGTAGATAACTATACATTGAAATGACTGAGATGCTACTTCTGTCCAGTCATATGCAGGGCTTGAAAAATAAACTTGAATTTCAGCTTGACTAAGAATAGGCAATGGCCAAAATTTTGCTTGCCCAATGCCCAGGATCACTGTATCGTTGTTCATGATGTATTTAGAAGACGACTTACCTAAGCCTTTGCCCACTGCGCAGTATAACTGAGAACGAAAAAGTTACTTTCTCGACAGGAAAATCACTCGTCCTTAAAAGAAAGATTGACTTAAGACAAGCTTGGTTTCAAAAGCAAAGACCTTTTTTGCACCTTTTTCTGTGATAATAGTTATTTAGATTTTTACAACTGCTTGGAGGCAAGGCTAATAGTCATGTTCTTTCAGGATCAGATCTTGTCTAAGTAATCCAGGGACCAGTTAGAGCAAATTGTTCTACGTCTCTCTGTATACTATTTCTTATTTGTACGTGTACTCAAATAGTGAAGAGTGAAATTTGTATAGGTAATACCATGATTAGTAGTGATATCTGGCATAAATTCCACGAGTGATACTTCAAAATTGTTATACGTAATTTCACGAGCCGTTGGGCGAGTGAAATTTGAGACAATTTTGAAATATCACAAGTGGTATTTATGCCAAATATCACGTATAAATCATGCTATTATTTGTTTATACTACTACCTGCAAAAGGTTTGTAATTTTCACACGTAGGTATTTCAAATTAAGCTGAAATACCACTGCTCTAAGCCAATCAAATTGCAGAAATTTCACATGTAGTGGTATAAAAGAAATAATTTCATGCATGTTTTGTCCTTCTCCTTCCTTTGCCCTAGCGTCCACCTTAAGGGTTGCTATTTCCACTCTCAACCGTGGTAGTTCTTGTCCACTCTAGTCAACCATAATTGCCTTAAATTGAGTTCAATATTTCTTATTAGAGCAACTGAACTCTAGAACCCGGCTTAATCAGGTTTGTGGTAGCATACATTGTTCTCAGTAATACATCAAGAGCACAAAAAGCATTTGCATTTTGCTCAAATGACAATAAATTTTAATAGCTCTCATTCTTTGCTTGTGTTATTTCCAACTTGAACCCTTCCAAGTACTTACATATAATTAGAGGTTAGGAGTATTTCAGAGAATAAAAGTTAGGTTCGTCCTTATTTACACTTTTAAAAAATTTAAATAATTGACAATCGATCATTTATAAATCATGTTTAATTACACTGCACATTATTTCAAGTATTATTTTGTTAACTAAAAGCATGCCAGAGGATGAAAACATAAACAAAGCCTCACTTCATATCTATTGAATAACAAAAACAAGTTAAACTTCACGTTTTATACTTTACAATAAGCTCTGTTTGCAGACTGCTCACATAAATTTTGATTTCAAACAGTAAAATTGAATCAGCTTTTAGTGCATAATACGATAAAAGCTGTTAACGCTTCATAATCATTGTTCGGCGTTTGATTTATCTATTTTACTTGTCTTATTGCTTGACAAAATGACTTAGTGTGCAAGGATATTAACTTGCAAAAAATTAACATCTACAAGAGGACGAAAATCAGAATATTCAAATATTAGATGCAATAGATGTGCATCAAATCGCTTCAGGAATGTTGGAAAAGAGAAAAATTAATCCCGAAAACCACAAATACCGACTTTTCTGTCACACAAAGTATTGGTTACAGCCAAAAATGATATGAATTTCAAACATGAAAATTTTTGTGCCGAAAATGACTAGACTGGAAAATGAACGGCACGCGACGCTAAATAAAATAACGCGCGGGCTTAATTTGATGAGAGAAATCTCCTAATAATTTTTAAACATACCTAGGCAAAGCAGGCAGTTTGCGTGGAAGAGCCTGTCGCCAAATCGTAGAGTTTCCCCACTGCAAATCTCCCTGCATCGTCCGCAGCGAACGTCAGACGCTCTATCTGAAAATCCGAGGATTTGTAGCAACGAAAACAGATCAAAATCGCGGTCAACTCTACACATACTTAGCTTTGTTAAAATTACATCTTTCTTCGATATAAGGAGCTACTTACCCATTTATGTTATTGAAGCTAAAAATTCTACTTTAGGACAAATTTGTTGCTATTTTACGAGTACAATAAAACCACCATAAACAAAGCCAGCAGGACAAGCTGCCAGCTTCATTCAAACCTCAACACCCCCAGATCGACTCCCACAATGCTTGGTGCGCTTGTCTTCCATTCGTTTCCATTCTTTCTTCCACACTTTTTCTTATCTTGGGCGCTTTCCATTTAGTCAAAATTTCCGGAATTTCCGGTTCGGCGGTAAATGGAACACGTTTCGTCGGTTCGTCCCACTGGAAAATTCCCAGAAAAAGTGGAAAATCTAAAAAGGTGGAATCTAAAAAGGTGAAAATCTAAAAATCTAAAAATTCCAACCGTTTTCCCGGTTGGAATTTCCGAACGGAATGTCGTGTTCCATTTACGTTTCTCGTAGTTTGTGCCAGTTCTAGGTCCACGGTCGTGCACCGCCACGTGCCAGGGTTTACGACCAAATGGAACAACTTTTTACCAATCGGAAATTCCACTTTTGCTACCACCGAAATTTCCGGGTTTTTTTTCCTAAATGGAAAGCGCCCTTATTTCCATTTTTTTCCTTTCCCACCCGAAATTTTTGCGAGAGTTTAATTTTGCATTTTAGCGATGCTTTCATATGTTTATTTTTCATTTTTATTTTGCGGGATTAATTTTTTCGATTGTGAAAGACTGGGTTTATTTTCTGGGGAAGTTACATGTAAAACCTTGTTCACTGGTGCGACGCAAATGCAAACGCAAATTTAAGGAAGGCAAGACACGCAGGCGCATTTAAGGACAGTAAAAATCTTGCCAAGACGGCGGACCAGATTTAAGCTTTGGCCGCAGTAAGTCTATTTTTCGTGGTTTTCGTACTAAAAATTGCAAGTACCTATTCAATGCAACAGAAAATGTAAGCTTATACTGCCAACAGTTTGAAATCCATTGAGCGTATTGCTGTTTATATCTTCTGTTGTAAAACATGCAGTTTTTTGGTCCCAATTCTTTTGCCATATCTTTTCAGGCAAGAATTTTCTTCAATTTATCTGCACAACGTTTATCATAAAGCACCGGATATTTCCTTACACTCTCTGCCAATTTCTCGTATAAAATGGAAGACGCCATCTTTCAACTTCACTGCGCCGTGGTGGCATGGAAACGATAAAACCTGTTTTTTTTATCCTTTCGTTTGCATTTGCGTTTGCGTTGCCTCCGTTCCACGTCTGAAATGTAAACGCACTCGCAAATGCAGGCACAACAAAATGAAACAGTTTTAGCTGTCTTGCCCGGTCGATTATATAAAGCACATACACTGACCGTGTATATATAGAATGACCGTGCATTAATTATCATTTTCGAGAGAAGACACAGAGGTTGTTATTATGGCTTTGCACCTTGTCTTTCCCGCTCTCCGCTCCATGACACCTCTTTTGGATGATTTGTTTTTTATTTCTCCTCCTGCCTCATCCCACCCAAAACTCTATCTCGGGTGTGTATCTTTCATCCGGAAGAGGCCGCCAGTTTTCCCAACCTTACATAGGAGAGTGGGCTGGATTGTTGTAAATAGACTACTATTTTACCTATATGAATCATTGCTACGACTCCCTTTCAATTGATACTCCACTGTAATAGTACCCAAAAATGCTTTTAACCATTAAAATCGTTATCAAAAAAGCTATGAATTTTCTTGACCAATCAGACTGTCATAGCAAGGGTATAAGTTTAACCTGTCATTAAAAACTCAGTCCTAGGGTAGGCACTCCGCATACAGTCTGAGTGTTCCGTTCGTGCATGTCCATCCCTTTTGGTCTTTGATTCTTTATGTTTGCATATTTTCATTTTTCGTTTTGATCTTGCCCAGTAAAGCTTGACATAAAGAATTAAAAAAATCGATACTTGGTTTTAGCTTTAATATGCGTTTATATAAAACAGAAAAATACGGTAGCCCACAACTGCCATGGCAAAACCAAAAACAGAACATCACGGCAAAACCAAAACCCTCATGGCAAAACCAAAAACTTCACAGCAAAAACCAAATAGCTCACGGCAAAAGCAAATACCCACAGCAAAACCAAAGCTATTTTGTTTTTGCTGAGAAGTATTTGGTTTTGCCGTGAGGTATTTTGTTTTCCCCTTGAGGTTTTTGGTTTTGCTGTGAGGTATTGTTTTTGCCGTGATGTTTTTGTTTTTGCCGTGAGGTTTTTGGTTTTGCCGTGACAGTTGTGGGCCACCATACTGAAACGAGTTTGTTGCCACTCATTATGAATCCTCAGTGAATTGCAATCATCATGCCAGGAACCCATTACTACTGGTACCTTAGAGGTTACGAACTTACTTTCAACAGTTTTTGTTGACTTTCTGAAAAGTTATCCTTGAAAATTTGATAGCGAGTTATTAAAACAGTGGGACTGATCATCGAGCCCGTGTTTAAAGAGCACATACAGTTAAAAAGGCATGATTTTAACAGGTTACGACGTTACTTTACCCACAGTTAAGCTTTTTTGGCCAACTATTAACCCCTTAAGCCTTTCCAAAAATAAGGAATGCGCTGCATAGTTAAACGCCGGCTAAAGAAGCATTTCCCTTAAATCGTAAAAGGAGTTGTCTAGGCAGATGCTAGCTCTAGAAATGCCAACTTTGTAAGGACTTTTAAAGCAGTTTTGAATTTGTCTTCGATGCTCTGTTGACAAATGCTGGGGGCAGCGACGGTGACGGCGGCCTCATTGACTAAGGATGGCACTCGGCAGGGGCGGCGGCCACGGCCTCGGCGAAGAGGCACACTAAGACCCTGTTTACATGGAGTGGGGGACCCCGGTCTAGTGGGGTAGGTTTCTTTTGTTTTGTGTCCTCCAGAGCGTGAAAACAAAAGAAACCAACCCCACTAGACCGGGGTCCCCCACTCCATGTAAACAGGCCCTAAGTTGGGTCCCTTTCCAAATCGCTTAGCTGCAACCCTGATGGCTCTTAGGGCCTACTTTACACGCACCACATACGTTTTTAAAGCACAATTACACAGGAAGGAAGGAAACCGTCGATATAAAAGTTTGCTGAGAGCAGTAAATATTGATCATGTAGTAAAGAACTGAACATTTCAGTTCGCCTTTTACCACCCTTTAGCAAAACAAGGAGGGAGACTGACTCCGAAGGGTTAGCGTAGGCAAAATTATGTGCCCTGGATTGAAGACGGGTAAGGTAGGGTTTTGGGTAGAAAAGGAGAGGTAAGTAGCCTTGTTGCTCCCTAGCCTGTTAACGCTCTTACCGAATTACCCAGAAGAGCTAGAGTTTTGAAATTCCAAAGGTGACACTATCACGTGGATGGGTTGTCAATTCTAACCGATTTCATAAAACAACAATACAAGAGATATAAGGGGGCGCGCGGGACCCAGCGTAAAGCGCGCGCTGTTTTAGGACAAAATCTAATTGTTACGTCAATTTTGGCTACAACGGCAAACATTTAAAAACGTTTCACGCTGCCTATGACAAATTCAAAGAAAATAACCGCTTGGCTTATTTAAACAAGAAGAAAGAAAAGAAACATGAAGACCCAAGTAAACTCAACTTCTAATGACAAGCAAAGTGCAATAGAACGGTGGAAAAAAGAACTGTTAAATCTGCAGAATCGTTTGCAAGATTTTAAAGATGATGTTGCTCGCATGGAAAATATCTTTGAAGAAACGAGACAGGACATTGAATTAGCTCAATTTAGGGTTGATAGGAATCGCCAGGTCCTCAAGATGGAGACGGCAAGACAAGATAAGATGATCAAAAAAGTCACAAAATTGGAGGAATTTGTCAACTCGAAGCAGAGACTTCAAGAGAACACAGCACCACATTATTGCCACGTGCCCAGTGCGCGAAACTACGGAGGACCAAACTCTTTATCTCGAAGGATAACCAGTCTTCTGAAAATTGGGTCACTTGCACTTCTGGAATCAGTGGCGGCATACACTCTGTTTAGAATCTCAAAACCATTTCCTTGTTTGTGAGAAATCTAACCAGAACATGTCACCAGGATTAGAAAAAGGGTGACAGCGACTCCTTTAAACTCTTCTTTCAACCGATTTCTTCGTTCAATTTATAATCCTTTCACAAGCTAACGCTAAAGAAAAATAAGAACTTCCTCTGAAGTGTCTGTTTATCCTAAGCGAGACTTTCAATATTACTTGTTTAGAAATCAGTTTTGCTGGTCAGTAATCAAGGAGGAGAATACAGCATAGTTGCTAGTAATATTTTCAAGTTAGTAACAATAAATACACAGTCAATTTAGATTTATGTGGAATTTCACAACTTTCTTAGGTTGAACATTTATTTTTATCTGCTAGAGCAAAGATCACAAAATTTTCATCTCAACGAGTTTTGCTGAAACGTCTTTACATTAGCCTTTATTTATGGTTTCCTGAATCCAATATTTGAGATCCATAACATCTGCGTACACTCCATATCTTCCCTCCCGAGCACAGCCTATTCCCCAGCTGACCACGCCCATAAGAAACCATTTGTCATTCCTGACGCAGACCAGCGGTCCTCCACTGTCTCCTTGACATGCGTCAATCGCCCCACCAGCATAACCTGCGCAACGCATGCGTGTTGTGATTTTGTATCTTCCCCATCCTACGCTACTGTAGGCGTTCTGGCAAGTGTCACGTGAAACAAGGGGAACTTCCGCCTGCTGCAAAATCTGTAAAATTGAGAGAAAACTGCTTACATACCATACAAGAATTGATAAACTTGAAATTTAAAATTGATCAATGACAGATCATTCATTACTTACTTTCTGAATGCAATGAAAAAGAGTTTAACTAAAATGGCTTCTACTGAATCATCTTTCTACTAGTGACAACACGCGTAAGGGACATAAAATAGACAAATATCCTGCGAGTAGTGGTTTCTCTGCCTTCGTAGCGTAGCCTGGAGAAACCACTGCTGGCAGAGTATTTAGTCAGCCAGTCTAAGAGTGGGAAAAATAAGTGCAAGAGTGTGGGTTTTAATGATGGCTTCAATTGTTGGCAGCTGGTGAAGATGACCCGATTTCCTAACAACCAATACAACTTAGGTGACCTGATTGATCGAGAATGGCAGGAAGTAAAGGATATTTTTAGACATAAACAAATAGCTTAGCGTGTAAAAGCCCACCTTTTGATGCTCAAGCGATAATTGCTTTCCATACAGTAATTATGTAATCAATCCCTCCTTTTTTATAAAGCAGGAGGACTAATATTTCTTTATTTTTTTGATTCGCTAAACACCCTACGCACGTTGTGTATATTGCCCCCAGACTCGTTTTAATATACTAGCCCCTTGAGAATTTTTTTCTACTAGGAAAATGGCATTTAATCTCACAGTTTTAATTATTGTAAGAACGATTGGTTGCAGGTTTTAAGACTCGGTCAAATGGGGAAAAGTTAGGAAGAGAGTTCGAGATTTACCCGTGCGATATTTCCCCCCTCACTTGTGTGTCCCCATCCGGTCACAAAACAATTGGTTCCTGCATCGAAGTCAGACGTTGCCAGACACACTGGTCTCACGTGACTGTTGTATTTGATTGGCGTCTTCAGCTTCATCAAAGCTACGTCATAGTCGTGATTACTATAGGCGTCATATTTTGGGTGTTTAATAATTCTTTCAACGGTGATATTCTGTTCATAGCCCTCCAGTCTGTCGAGATTATGTTCACCTGTCGATATTTCAAGCAAACAAAATGTACTTATCACAGGCTCCCTTTCATTTAACATTTAAAAGATAGGGCGAGTAAGAGAAGGGGAGAAACTGTGCCGGGTGGTTCCCTTTTAGAGAAACACTCCTTCGAACACTAAACTACGGTGGACTACGTACGCATGCGCAAAGCCATATCACCCGGGCAGTAGCCATTCTCGTCTCCAGAGCCACTCGGCTTAATTTGAACGAACCAGTGGCTTCCCTCGTTTCAAGACCACGTGACCAACAAGCGACGGGCTCTGGGAACGAGAAGGGGCAGTGACAGGCATGGACAGCTGTTTTCGCCCTCTGGTCCAAAAGCTCATAGTGTATTTAGTCATTAACAAATGAGGCTTAGTAGGATACGAAGAATTAAGCAGATCGAGGCCGAAGGCCGAGGTGGATAACACCCTCCGAGATCTGCTTAATTCTTCATATCCTACGAAAGCCGAATTCATTAATTGCTTTATTACTAATTCAAAATAATTCCTGGTTTAAAAACATAGCTAAAACATGCTTACCTGCATCGATGTTAAGTTCATCTTCGATAGCGTACGTTTAGGTTTGTCCAGCTCCGCCAATATTCTCCAAATAGCCGATGTCGCCCTCCGAGTTGTCTTCTTGCTGTTTTTGCCATGTTTTTAGCTATTATTACGCCTAGTTCCAGCTGTAGTTCTTACTCTTGAAACGAGTGAAATGTCCGCCATTTTTTTTTTCACAACCAAAACAACTCAACCTCGTCCCCAGGTCTTCTCGGTAACGGTGCCTTAACCTGTAGCGGGCTGCATTTTTGACATCATTTCCTCGTTAAACACAAAATTCTTCCAAATTTGGTCATCAGTAACTGGTTATGGTGAATAATAGGTGTACTTTTAGCCAATCAGAATTGGTGAAATATTTTGAATTAATAATAATTCCCCTTAATTAATACTTCCTTGACGAGCGCAAAGCACTCCTTTCTGAGCCAGCTTTACACAATACCTTCTTATCAACTTCTTGATCTCCTAAATCAAGCGGAAACGCTTGCTACGCAGGCTAGGAGTCTAACTGATGTTTTATTTTAGATTTTAAACAATAATTAACTGGCTAAACTCAAGCTTTTTAGGCTATTCTTATGTACTTAGCAGGAAGAAGTTAGAATTGTTCGAGGAACTTTGGAAAGGTGAAATAATTAAATTAAAAGAGTTTTTGATATATTTATAATAATTTCTTTCATAATAAAATGAATAACTAAGAAAATATGATTAACCCTTTTTTAAGAGTGCTGTCCTCACCTACGGTAATAGTGTATTTGTGGGTTTCATCACCGTAGGCAAAACAGTGAGCTGCAGTAACGATCCACTCACTGCTAACAATAGAACCTCCACACCAATGAGGGGATGGTTCTCCTGTATAATCCATTGTTACTTGCCACGGCCATGATCCTGGTTGAGCGTTTATTCCTCCCACTATTCTGCTATGCACGGCTTTCTTTCCACACTCCACGCTTCCTGTTTAAATGAAAGAGTTACTCCATTCAAAATAGATCAAAATAAAAATTAAAACCATTCGTCAGATAAAGTCCAGAATCTGGGAAATGAAAGGAGGTAAATATACAAAGACCCTCGCCAAGATCTGGGTCGAAGGAATAATTCGTATACGAGATATCCGAGGAAATGTTTTCCCCAAATTTGTAGAGCTTGGTATGGAGACGCCATGCTGAAGCTCATCCGCATGAGCTCCAACATGGCGGACGGAAACCAGCAGAAACATCTGTTACCGAGTTTTGCTACAAAAGCGTGAATTCACTCCTAGAGGAACTCATAAACATAAAAGTAATACTTTTTCTAATACTTGAACTGTTTAGATAGCAAAATTCCTCGAAAAAAGTCACTTTGTTAACATAAAAGACAGCTCTCTCGACCGCGTCTCGCAAAAGCTTAGAAATTCAAGCGTACTCTATTACAAAACCAAGAACCCTTTTGAAGCGAAAATTTGTTTGAAAATTAGTTTTCAGCTGCTCTAATACACTAAGAAAGTAAAATCTCAGTAGGATCGATAGTTTTGTAGTTTGAATTTTAGTGACGTCATGTGAAAACCAACAATTCGACATTAATTTTCAGATCAGGCCCCAGTTGTTGAAAAGGTGGATAATGCTATCCACTGGATAAATCTCTATCCATTAGATAGTGCATATTGGTTTTCCTAACGCTTATCTGCTGGATAATAATTTATCCCGCGGTAGCGCTATCCATCTTTTCAACAACCGGGCCCTTAATACATTTATTGTATCACCAATTTGAAACTGTAGGTAACTCAATTGAAGATCTTTCAGAGGTGTGCAAACAGTATATATTTTCGATTTTTCCTTTTTAACAATGTTTTTAATTCGTTAGATTTGTGTAAGGGAAATAAATATTCAGTTTATTCTTATACTTAATATCTATTTTTAGTTTGTGACGTAGAACCTGAAGAACTGACGACGCAGTAATTAGAGTCCTGCCTTATCTTACTAGTAAAACCTGATAATATTAGAGTATTATTATATGGCTACAATAGAACGCGATCTGACTATTAGCTGTTTTCTTGTAATGAATGCGCATTACTAACTAGGTGTCCAAGGCACATTCAATCAGTGTTTAACTTGACAGTGGACGTCCTCATATGATTCTTCATCAAATCCCCTGAAGAAGGGCAGCGTGCCCAGAGCTCGGCCTTTGGCAAACAAGCATTTCAGTAAGTTTTGAATATATGGGGAGGTTTAAGTACGTTTTACTATTATTCCTTTCTATGTCATAAAGAACTGACATGTAATGATAGAATTATTTGAGGCTTTAAGGTTGTTTACCATTTACATGGGTTAAATCGTCGGTTACCATGATTTGGTCAAATGGTAAGTGAAATTCATAATTGGTCAATTTTTCCGCGAATGGAGTTTACCATTTTCACAAATCGCGGTTCCATTTACCGAAAAACTACTGCAAAGGGCTGAAAGTGGTATCAAAGATGGCTTTGAAGAAATGGAACACGAATTCCATCCGGAAAAATAGGTCAAACAGGACTACCTTTTTCAGATGTTCCGTTACTCAGGGAAATTTTTCGCCGGAGCGACCCAAGAAGTCGTGTTTCATTTACTTCCCAACCAGATTATCAGGAAAATTTTTGTGAATGGTAAACAATCCAAGTGACATGACATAGCGTTATTACCGACCGATTATTACACGGTCAGCTCAATCATACAACTGCGTTAGCTCACCCTGATCAATGGGTCGTTCTGTTCTTGGAATTGTTGTCGGTGGCGGAAGTGTTGTTGGGACTGTAAAGTAAATGAATAAATAAATAAATATAAAACCGAGAAAACAAACAATAGTTTTAAAGGTGTACGTTGTTATGTACTAAAATAACAGCATTTTCTCTGAATGTACTAATAACAGATCATTGACGTTTTTACCTTGACACACTCCACACGTCTTGGCACAGTGATGCTCCATTGAGCTTGCAATCAGAGGATCAGTGCATCTGTTCTTGATAGCATCACAATAGGAAACGCGGTCAATGCATTCTAAACAAATAAAAAAAAAATTGTTGATCAGTCGAAGGTGGCACATTTTTCGTAGTTAATTGAGTCTTTAATCACCTGACTCAAACGCGCCTCGCCCTTGCGCCTTACCTTTTGGACAGAGATCACAACTCTTTTTGCAGTTGTCCTTGACCCAGTCTACGTAGTCAGGATGTTCACAGTAAGGCTTGTAAATTTCACAGTACTCATAAGTATCCACGCAAGGAGCTACAAATCACAAGAGATTTCATTGTTAATAAAGCAGGACAGGAGCTCATAAGCTGGAGTGAGCAACTTCCATGTACATGTGTCACGACGTTTTCATGGACCAGTTTTATTTTTAGAACGATTTTGGCGCAAATCTTAAATATCTTCAAAGTCCGCAAACACCACATGTCGGCAAAACTGACTTTATGATTCCTAGATTTAACAAGATAACTTTTGGTAAACATTCTATAAAATATCTTGGTCCGTATCTTTGGCATAAATTACCAATAGCCTTAAGAACGTTAACTGAAATTGATAAATTTAAAAGAAAAATTAGAAAAAATAAAACCTAGGTATGTTAACCACGCTGTACTGCCGTATATCTGCAGGCTCAAACGAACTCTAATGACCCCATCAGCATCAGGCCAGTTTAAATAAACGCCGCGAGTTTTTAAATCACTGTTTGTATTGTTCTTGGATCTTACAAGGCCGGCTAGTTAATTGCATTTGAAGAAAATGCCAGTTTGTTAACTCAGGTGATATGGCTTATGCCGAGCCGAGGGACTTTTAATCTTCAAATCTCAGTTCCTCTGGTTACTTCTCAAGGGATTTTATCAGGAGTACACTAACCTGATCGCTTGTAGAGTCTTGTGCCGTGCTCATTAAAGAGCTTTAAGATATCTGAAGAATACAAAGAAGAATCTTAGTTGCGAACGAACTTCTTTTGGACATTTTTTTTTATCTCTGGGTTTAGATTTAAGATCTACTCTCTAAGAAGGACTAAGAAAAAAAAAAACCGATTTGCAGGTAGCACATCCACATAGTGGTTCTTCGTCTACCTGATTCCTGGTCGAATTGGAATTTGAAAATGCTAGTTTTTGAGGAGAGGGGAAAACCGGAGTACCCGGAGAAAAACCTCTCGGAGCAAGGGAAAGAACCAACAACAAAAGACCACTAATGGTCTCCAATCGCAGTACCAGGTAGCTAAATGCGATATGCAGTCAGATACCTGAAAATTGCCAGCAATCCAGGATGAAAGAGGATGCAATGAACGGGTTCTTTATTTTCGATATTGAAGCCGCTACATATGTTCGTTTTTTCACTGATCGAAAACGTACGAATGGCTTTACCGGCTCAGGGACACAGAGTCGTTCAGAAGTAAACTAAAATGTATTTCTTTTAGTTGTTGATTACATTGTTTAGTTCAGTTCCCATTGGGACCAACCACTCCTTGTGAATTTCACACCACTTGACCCCGACCAGTTTACTCGTCGGCTGGCTGCTTTTTTCGTTTTCTTGTATAGGAGTTTTATAGGTTTTACCTACGTTTAATTTGTACTTGTATTTTCGCATCGCTGTGTTAAAATGATTTGACTCTGTTTTAGTTTTTTTTTTTTTTTTCAGTATATCTTGTCAGCACTTATGATGTTCCCTTAATCTAGCCTTTATTAGTACTCTGTATCTGTATTTTATGATCTATTCCTTGTTTTTGCTTTAACTATCACTGGTGTAATAAACTCGATTGCTGGCAGCTCCCTCCATTTATCAGTCTGTTGATTTGTCTCTGTATACATATAACAGAAACATTTTCTATTCGGCTGAGCGTAGAGATAGAGAATAGAACTAAATTTTTTCACAGCCATCCACACTCCATACGAAGACAAAGACTGAATACACGCAAGAAAAGGCGCTCTTTAAATGGCTTCGTTGCAAGAATTTTTACAAGATTCTTTTTCTGATCTCTAATCAATAAAGAAGCCTGCTTCTTCGACACAGCATAATTATCAGGACCATCAAGTATTAACCGTCATATGCAAAACATACCTTTGATTTCATTTTTTGGTTGTTGGTTATATTGTCCTTGTACCACTTGACTCCAGGAAAAGAGTAAAACCCCAGCTAAGAAAGTCACAAATAACATGTTAAACAAATGAATTTTGGCTCAGTAAATTTGCAACATTCACGAAGACCAGGGAATACATCCAGTTATTGCACGTAAGCCAGTTTTAATATCGTCTTACTCAGTGCAGGCGGCAGCTATGTAAATAGTAAAGCTCCCCATACAATAAGTTGGTAGCAACTGCAAATTAAGGCAATTCAAACATGCCGAATGAACTGTCATTCACCGATTCAAGTAACATAACTTTCACGAAATTTATGGTTTGGCTGATGTTAGTTTTTTCCTATTTACAAATGGGTTTTGGTTATTTCAGTTCAAGTACTTGGTTTTAGAAGATTTCAGCTGTTGTTATGTTTTCACAGTGTTGCACGTAGACTCTGTTGCTCAATTCTGGGGCTAAACAGAGACCTTCTGTGCTAGCAATCAAGAAACCGCATTTCTTTGCAAAATATATTATTTAACAATTTAAAATGTTTTCCTTAAATCCGTTTGAAAAGATACAACCCAGAAATTGTTCTCCAACTGTCTTTTTCATGGAAGAAAAATTTTGAAAGAATGCAGATTATCCCATCACTCAACTAAAAATGTTTACTAAATGTTTCAAGCAAGTCAATGTGTTGCTGTAAAGAATACACTAAAGCTGAAACCAATCACATTCGATGTTCTTGATAAATTTAATACCGAACGATCAGTTTTTATTTACCATCCAACTACACTGCCAAGGTCAATTAACAGTTTTTTGAAAAAGCTGGATCATCAGTTTTGTATAAAATTAAAGTTCAATTTGAAAGGTTTTTCTAATATTACCAGAAAAAAAACATTTTAGTTTCTAGGTCTTAGGATGAGCTTTAAATCTCTTTGGATGACATTTATAGCATTTTTCCTTCATACTCTTAGACCATCACAGTCCGTTTTTTCTTTTCGTAGCCTATTCTGATCCTTGGTCGAACGCGTCAGGATTTCTTTGACTTAAACAAGGGTCAATAACTGAAGGGGCCAGTTTATGAAAACAAATGTGGACTTGCTTACAGTAAGAAGCTTTTGTCTAAGGTTTTGAAGTTTTTTTCTAAGGTTATTGAAAACGTGGTAGCGTTGCGTTTGACGATTATTTGTGTGATGATGATTTCAATGAAAGTCATAGTTGTGACATAGTGCTTCTACGTGTTCAAAATGATATACTGAATAAATCGATAATGAACAATGCGTCGTTCTCTTGCTGCTGGACCTATCAGCCGCCTTCGACACTGTCGATTAAAAGATCTTGTTATACAGACTGGGATCCAGGTTTGGTATAAAAGGAAAAGCGCTTGCGTGGCTTCAGTCTTATCTCAGTACGGATCGTTCCCAGTCAGTTCAGATTGATTTACTTCTTCAGTTCGTACGCTCAGATTTGGTGTACCCCAGGAATCCGTGTTGGGGCGTTCATATCTCTTATACACGACCCCACTGGGTGACCTAATACGATGGCATGATATGGAATTCCATCTATTTGCTGATGATACTCAACTGTACACTTAACCTTCAGTTGTGATGATAGCGTTTATCTTACCGCTATACAATTTCCCGGATTGAGAGCTGCCTTGTCGATATCACTAACTGGATGACTACTAACAAACTGAAACTGAATACTGACAAAATGGAACTTCTCATTCTCTATTCTAGGTTCAGACTGCCCCCGCGGCTTCCTTCTACTTGGGAAATGATATCATCAAGCCTACAAATAAGGCGCGTAATATCGGCGTCATTTTCGATAACACCGTAACGATGTCTTTTCATATCAACAAAACAGTTAAAGGGGCATTCTACCATCTCAGAAATATAGCTAAGATTCGTAAGTATATCAATGTTACAAACGCTGATCATGGAGTTCTTCAGGGGCACCCAACGAGAATATAGTTCAAAACCACTTAAACATAGCATTGTTAAACGTATTTTAGTATTTAAACGGTAGTTATAGGCATAAATTTTATCCCCTAAAAATTTTCATCTGTTCAGATTTCCTAGCTGAAAGCCCATAGTGATCCGACAATTATGGGGATCAAACTTTACCTTTTCGAAAATTTCAGCCAGAAAAAAGGCTCCCGAAAATTCTCGGTGACCTTTTAAGGGTAAAAATCCCTTATAAAGTGCAATTATAGTAGTTTTTAGATGTTCGAAAATCCTAGTTGCCTGCGTGCAGACGTCTCCTATTTCCTTTGTTTCCGCGTGCAACAAAGGAAATAGGAGACGTCTGCACGCAGGCAAAAATCCTTGGAGAAATGTTCCGAAAATTCTAGATCTCAAATCGTCTTCCGAACAGATATTTTCCGAAAATTGTCGTTGGGTGCCCCTGGTTCTTGGTCACGCATTCATAAATTCTAAGCTGGATTTCTGCAACTCGCTTTTACATGGTCTTCCCAAGAATGAGTTTAACAAACTGCAAAGTATCCAAAACGCTGAAGCGTGTGTGATTGCTTGCTTACGTTACTTTGATCATATTAGACGCGATACTCTAAAGGAGCTGTACTGGCTACCAGTGGAGTAAAGAATAATCTTTAAGATTAATCTTATATGTTTTAAGATACTCAACAATTAGCTCCTGGTTATTTGGTAGACCTGCTCTAAGTTTTTGAACCTACGAGGTGCCTTCGCTAATCTTCAGACAAGTAATGTCTTGTTATTAAACCCTATAACTTAAAGACATACGGTTTAAGGGCTCTTTCTGTCTTGCATTGCCCCTATACTCTGGAACGATCAGCCTATTGATATTAGATGGGTCGAATCTAAATTGAAGACCTTTCTATTTAAGCGAGTTTACGAAGTTTCTTAGGTTTTAATTTTGCATTTTTGTGACCATGTAAGGATTATATGTAAATGATTCTAGGATTTTAATTTTTTATCCGGACATTTTCAAAGCATTGTAAAGCGCTAAGCATTGAAAAGTATAGGCGTTATATAAATATTTTATTATTATTTATCATTAGCTAAATGCGTTAACATCTTTGGCATACTTAAACTGCGCCAGGATCTATATTCGCGCGTCTCAATTTCGCGAATTTTTTAACAATCGCGCGAAATGAACTATCCATAAGGTGCGTTTAAACCTTGTAACGCCCTGGTTTGTAGGATGAATGTTAGGTTGCGTCAGCCATACTTTCAAGACTGTTTCGGAATCTTCTGCTCGCTATCAATAACATTGAAGGCCGGTTTAGGGAAACCCTCGGATATATTTCAAATGAATGACAGTTTCATCACCTAGGCGTGGAATCAACACAAATTTTGCATGACTTTTGTTGGGGCAAACAAAGGATACGTGAAATCTAATGAAAGGCAAGATTTTCTCCATCCAGCATGCTTTTTGCCGCCCAATAGTTTGGCCCGTTTCAGATTTCTCTTTTTCCTTAATTACGACGTCATCAGACACGTGACTACAATTATTAACGTAAACCAAAAGAAACATTTCTTTTACTATACTTGATCTATTTTATCTTTTGGGATGGTGAAAGTTAACATATGTTAAAAGTTCTATAACTTAGCAGTTTTGTAGTCTCTCAAATTAGCTGCTTTAGAGTTATTTCACTTGAAAATGATTGTCAATAACTATATTTACATATGCAATCTATGAATTTCCGGTGGGCAGCATGTAACTTAGGCCCTGTCCACACTAATGCGTTTTCAAAAGTATAAACGGTTTACGTTGTCATCCAAAACGCATCGATCGAATCGTGTCCACACTACCGTTCATGATGCGTTTTCGACTGTCCACACTAAAACGTTGGAAAACGATAGAATTGCACGTTGTGACGTAAGTTAAACTATGTGCGCATACTACACACACACGCGCCTGCATTTTCGACCGTTCACACTAAAATGCGTTTTCAAATCGATGCGTTTTCGATATAAACGCGCTCAGCGTATTAGTGTGGATGGAAGGCCTAAACGTATGTCTTTTCAAACGAAAACGCGTTAATGTGGGGAGGACTTTAGTCAATAGCTGTAACATTTGATATATATGAACGTGTTCAACTTATGAACGCAAAAGTACAGCGTTTGAAACAGTGGCTGAGCAATGAGAAGAACAAGGATAACTAACATTTCCTGAAAAGGATCCTGAATAATCCTGTTTACGAAGCTCGGTAGCGCGGAGATTTGATGAGTTCTTTTAGCAAAATAGTACACAGCAATAACTAAGACGTACAATAAAGTAAACAAATAGCTGTAAACAAAATGCAAGAGTCTGATTGGAGTAAAACTTAATATAGCATCAGCGAGAAGAAATACTGCGAGAGAAAGATACGTGGCGAGCACTTTCGCCTTGATATGATCCTCAAGAATAACATAGCATACGGTCACAACAAGAATACTGTTGCCAGCAATGCTTTGTAGGAGCCATAATGTTTTATGATAATAGGACAGCCTGTCTTCTTGCAGTTCGACTGCATGGCCCTCCTCCCATGGCCAAAGAAATTCTTCATCACTTTCCGTTATTCTATCTTCTGCCCAGTATATCTTTTCGTACTGTTTAACGTGTTTTGTTTCTTCAATTTCTCTCTTCTTTCTCCTGTTTTCTCTCCATGTTTCTATTTGGCAGTGTAAAAGAAGCCCTGTGTTGAGAATAAAGTGCAAGCAGACCGAGGATATACTCCAGTTATCAAACTGCAGAAGCCAGAGATAGCTAGGATTATTGAGGACGCTTTCCGCTGCAAAGATCACACAGAAAGAGGCTATTACCAGACGATACGGAATAAACAGTGTTGGAGTAAACCACTGAAAAATAACAAAGAAGGGAAAAATTGAGTGTTAGTCTATCGAAATAAAACTGATCCGGCCGTTAAAAATCGCCACTGTACAGAAATTCCCGCGCGCTTCTTGTGTTAGCCGGTTCTCAGGCTAGGTGATTCACTAGCGCACTGAGAACTGAACAAGGAATTCAGGTGATGCAAAAGCCGTAATAATCGAGAACAGTCAATGAAAGATTCTAGTTCATTCAACAACGAGCACTGAAGCGCACTTTTTAATTATTAGTTAGCAATTATTGAATGAGGCTCACCATGACGTAAACAATTATACAGATCGAGGAGAATATTATGGCCGAGATCAGCATAATTCTTCACATCGTACGAAAGCCGAATTCAATAACTGTTTTATTATTCATTCAAAATATCTCTACTGAGTTCATTCTTAACAACCTCTTCGCAGACTTTCTTCACACCTTTGGTCTTTTTCTAGGCACAATTTCAGGATATAAACATATGTTTTTCTTGCAGATGCTCCTCAAAAGTAGATAACATAAATCGAGCAATATGTTTTGCGTATTCTTGCATTTTTTCCGTTCAGTAAGAGTTTTAGTCAGTATGTATAAGCAGGTGAAAAAGACGAAAACGCGAACCACTAGTCTGAAGGAATTTAGGCATTTACTTTTTTCCCATAATTTTATCAATTAGATGTTTACTATTACCAACAGTTTGTGTTTTCATGTTAATATGTTTTTTTTATCTGTGATGTTGTAGGTGTAATTCATCACGTATTCATCGGAGATACTAGCCTTTAGGCTACTCTAAAATCCGAAGTCAAATTAAATTATGTCTGTATGTATCTTAAATAACAGCCTCCAGTATTTCGAGGTGGTTATACTTTAAAGTCGCTTTAGGTCTGTTCTGCGAAGTATATCACATAAAAGACAAAAACTCAACGGCTTGTTTGTGAAAATCAGCACAGGAAGTTCTCCGTCTCAATCCATGTGAAGAAAGAACAGAAATATGCATCTATGTCATGGCTGATAGATTTTGCTCTCTAAATCAAAGCACTTGTAATGTTGGGATTGAGCGCCATTCTTGTTCAAAAACACAGTTTTCTTTACTGTTTACTGTTGGAGGGTAAAATCACACAATGTTACGGCCTAACTATGAAACTTGGACAAGAACCGATGGCCAGCATTAACCGCCCATTAGAGGGTAGCATACTTTGTGCCAAGTAAGCTCAAGTAAATCGCCATCCATCTTTTAAGCCGGCGAGAGACAGAACTTGCAGTTTTTTTACGGTTATATAGTTAATTCTCAGTTGCTTTGAATTAAATACTGACCCAGAATCGAATTTTCATCCCGTTGCGGGGGAGTTTTCATGACCGTCACATAGATCAGTTTCGCTTGAAATGCTTTATCCCGATATTTAAAATTCTTTCAAAGTACCTACCGGGGATTCTGAAAACAACTCAGGGCGTGGAAACCTTAACAAAAAGCTGCTTAGTTGACACTCTTCGTTGAAAACAGCTTCAAACCACTTCTTAGTGTCGTCCATGTTGAAGCAGAATTTGCGTGTATTTTACAACGATTCCTTAAGTTATGCGTTGAGCCGCCTCCGTTTTTGCATATTGCATTGGGGATTGTTCAAAGGATAGTTGGCGGTCAATAGCAAATAGAAACGCTTCACTGAATCTTAGACAGAGATACGAAAAAAGGAAAGACTCAAAAGAAAACAGGGTTAAAAGTATAAATTCTTAAAATTGTGTGAGGTTTGTTCAGTCTGAAACTGACCAAGAAGTTAATGGGAATCCTGTCTTTCTCTACGTGTTGGCAGTGAAAAGCTAACAACTGACTTTAAAGTCCTTTCAAATTCTGATGAGCTTGAATGAGCATTCAATTAACATTGTTTTGCTTTTTTGCTCCCGCCCAAATTTGAGTTATGCAGATTACATTAAGAAAATGCTTCGTTCGTCACATTGACTTGGGCACTACTAAGAAACCTGATGTAATTATGGGTCGATGTTGTCAAGCGTTTGGCGAAGAATGTAGCATAAGAAATCTAGGAACAAGTTTTCATGACTCGAGAGCATTTACTGACTCGCCTGTAAGTATGAAAAATCATAGCGCACGATAATCATAGTAAATCTTAGGAGGTGATTGGAGCAGGGTTTTTACGCACCACGTTCAACTTTCATTAACAGCTGTGACTCCCTATAAGCAAAATTAGCTTTTCTTGTTTCCTTCTGTCGAATCTCATCAATACTAACAAGTTTGTGCTAAGTTTGTCAAGAACTGAACTCACATCATAGAAGGTGAGGATTAAGAGGAAAGCGCGCAACGTTACTAATTTAGATAAATGTTTAATCGTTTAATAAATCAGCTCGCCTCAGGGAACCGTTAATGTTGTTAGATCTTCTTGTACGTTTGTCGGAGGTTCTTGAGCATTATGCCAACGTGGGAGTGACAATGACTTATGTTTTTGGAATGTTGATAAACTTTGAGTAAAGAATGTGTTTTTGTGGGAATAAATTTTGCTTGGAGAGTTAAAGGATTTGCATAAATAATAATAATTAAGGCACGAGCTTTAAACTGTTTTCGAGAAGCAGAGTACACGAGTTTCCGAAATGATAAATTTGCCTTTCCTTAAATAGTTTGAAGGTGTTGAAACTGTTTAATCTAAGTGAATATCGTCGCGGAGAAATGAGCGGTAATGATTCCTTTCACTATTAAGCACGCTTGGCTGATCTCACAGAATTGCAGTCATGATGTCGACTAATCCTTACTTTTAACTATGGTAGAAAAAATCATGATTTATACTTCGGCTAAAGAGCAAGCAAGGGAAAAGATTCTAGGAGTTAGTTTTATCACATGTCAGCCACTGAACATTCGCGAGTGTTACCAGCTTCCTTCCTTCCTGACAGGTCGAAACGCAGACAGGAAAAAGTAGAAAACTAAAAATAACTTTGAATTAAGTCAGATTCGTTCTTTTTGTATATGAACAGAAACGAGGCGGTTTAGTCATTGGAATAACGGCCACCCACTTTAGGGTTCGTAATTAGAATGCAGGTTATTGGAAACAGTCTAGAAAATTTTCATGAGTAGTGTGCGTGCCTCACCAGCCTCATCATACAGTTTTTCCTTTCTTTTAGCTAAGCTTTTTGTTACAAATATGGCATCAAACATATTCTTTTTAAGAAAAACAAATAAATAAATATGGGAAAATTTAATAACTGTTTCTTTATAATGAAACCACAGCTTCCAAGACCACTGTTTGCTGTGATTCGGTTCCTGTACGCTGCCCTAGCTGTGGCTGACCTGGTGTGGATTGGACTGGACCATCCAAGAGGAGAGTGGATCATTCACTTCGGCAACTGGAGCCGGGTGGTAACTGCTCTGTACTTCTTGCTTGGCTCAATCACTGCCTTCCACCGCTCCTGCTGTGGATCTAAAGAAAGCGACCAGTATAACCGCATTGACGACGACAACAATCAGGAATACTCATTCCTTGACCCCTCAGGATCCAGTTCTTGTGCTTTGAGTCCGGGAGAAAAGGACGTCAGTATTGCGGCCAGAACAAACCGTCTGTCTTGGCATCATGAGGTGTTATGGGTGCTGCACACTCTCGCTTCAAACAGCTCCTTCGTTTGCCTGATCGCCTATTTCACTTTCTTTTTCAAAGAGCGCTATACCTTCATTGGGGTGTTGGACTTTCCTCGCCACGTTCTCTATCTGATTCTGATGATCTTCGATACCTTGGCCAGTCACATTCCCGTAAGGCTGTGGCACTTCATGTACGCTTACATATTCGGTGCCAGCTACGTCGTTTTCACCATAATCTTCATTTTAACTGAAATCAAGGTCAACTTAGGTCTTGATCCTGCAGTGTACCCGTCGCTGGAGATTGGTGACCAGCCTCTGATCTATACAGCCTATCTATCAATATTTTTGATCGCTGGATTTCCTTTGGCACAAATATTATTCTTTCTCATCTATAAATTCAGAGCTAACCTTGGATCAAGCTGAATTGCTGCTGTATTATTAAATTTAATATAATCCACGGGTATTTTATAAATACCAAAACATCTCTGAGCAGTTGACGACTGATAATCAGGAATATAATGAATTTGAGAAGTCTGGGCTTTGCAAGAAAGCCAGAGTTTAATACTATAACCACAACTGTAAATACACTGCTGGTCAAAGCATATTCGTTCGATGCCATGGTGTTTCCCATATCTGTTTTCTAGATTTTTGACCTGATTTTAGGCTTCCAAAAATGCCCCACAAGCTCGTTAACAAGATGTATAAATAATAATAAAAAAGGTTACAGTGGTCAACGTTTCTTTCTTTTTCTTCCTCGACACCTATCATACCACAGATGGAAAAGCATACTTAGTGGAGCCTCCACTTCCACGAGAGCGAAGAACTCTACAATCTATCTTAAAATAGCTGGTCTGTTAAAACACCGTGGCACAGAGTTGGTGGTATCATGGTAGCTCGCCGGACTCCCCCCTTCGAGGGGGGGGGGTGGGGGTGGGGGTGGGCGGTTAACTCCTATATCAAAGAATTAAACCCATTCTGGTGACCAGTCTGGGTGTGGTTTCAGAGTTAATTAGACCCCTAAAAGAGACCATACAAAAGCAGGCAACGAATTGAAACGCCAGTTAAGAGCTATGGTGATTGAAAAATTGAACGAAAGATGATGGTGGAATCGAAATCTGTCTTCGTCACGACGGCTGTGACGGCGTTGGGTTAAAATTTATTCCTATTTCTCATTAGCATATGTCATCATGATGGCCGGTCACGTTTGAGAGAGTTCTTTCGTCTTTCATCAGTGATCTGGCTAACCTCCCACGCGGACGTTCTTTGGGGTTCGTCCCTAAGAACGTCTGCGTGGGAGGCTATGATCTGGCGCCAGTTGTTCAAAAGGTGGATAGCAGTATCCAGTGGATAAATCTCAATCCTTTGGATAACGCAACTGGTTTTCGTAATAGTTATCCGATGGAGAGTGATTTATCCAGCGCTATCCAACTTTTGAACGGTCGGGGCCAGATGGGTGGCTGGGGAATCTTCTAAAGAAGGAACTTGCACCCCTCCACTCTAAATTAGAAAACATGCCAACAACTTTTAACGGCGATAAAAACAACTTCAGTTTTTTTTTCGGACAAGTACGAAAATTTCCTATCTCAAAACCAGCAATCTACTGAAAAACTTACACAGCGGAAAATAGAGTTGAGCAAGGTAATCTCGTAAGTAAATACTAACATCAAGAAGGATCTTAAGAGTGAGGCAAAGCTTTTGCTTAAATTTGCTTGTAAAGAATGACCTTGTGACTATGATTTGGCAAATTTCAATAATCACTTTCAAAAGTCGCTTTCTATTTTATCAAGTATCATGCAAGGAAGGCATTAGAACGGGTAAGTAAATGAACCAAAGGGGAATTCTACTTGTAAAATCTCAGTTTTTGCACAAAACGTAACAGGACTGGTGCAACGGCATATGCGTTTTGACTCCCGTTGGAAGAACCTCGGGTATTTCTTTGGAGTCATCTACGCCACTGACTGAAGAAAGTGAGCACTGTGCTGTAGCCTCGATTTCAAAGGTTTAGAAGTTTTCCTACAATAATTCTTAGGGCGCAGCCTAAAAAAAAAAAAAAAAAAAAAAAAAAACCGGCTTAAGCATTTCAATCAAACAATTATGTACGCAGGGTCAGGTTTCTTTCTCGAAGGTCGGTTTCTCCTACCCCAGGCACTCAACACAAACGAAGGAAACTTTACAACAGCATCAAGAAAATTAAGTTACTTTGTGGTTTTATTATTCACTATTTACTAAATGTACTTTTTCCCCTAAATCTCATTGATAATGAGTCAAAGTTACTTATTTCTTACTTCGTGAATAAACCCACATATACAGGTTACCGCTACTTTATAATTAACGAAAATGATGAGCAAAAGAAAAATATTGAACAACAATTGTACAAAGACACTGAAAACAGTTTTGCTAAGATGAACCTTCACTTAAAACTCTAAACTTTTTGATTCTTTGTTGGTACAATTTTTCTACACGAAAAATTTAAGAGAAATGCAACATTTTCTTATTTAACTATTTACCAAATAAAATGAAAATAATTCTGTGCAACAACGGTCTCAGGCAGACTTCATTGTACAGTCCAATAACTATCAACTGCAAAAATATGCCTGTTATTTTGTGGCAACTATTCATTTACCAAGACAGTGTTACAAATTACATGTACAGAATCTCTTCATGCATAAAACAAAAATCCAGAAAGGTTTTCTTGATGTTAACGATACGAGTTCATTTACATGTACATGTACCACTTAAAGATGGAACAAAATGAATGGCACATTTGCATGACAGTCTATAAATATCGTTAACCCTGATCTCAGAAATACAGTAAGTCAGTGTCATTTAGCAGTTTACAATATAAAAACTCTATGTTTCTGTGTAGAAAGATCACTTTGACAATTCATTTGAGAGCCAGTCCAGTCCTTCATACAAGCCAGTTCCTTGGGTAGCACATGAGGCTTGAACATACCACTAAAGGTGTAAGAAAAAAAGTTAAACAAATGAGTTTAATTTTTTCTTCTTTTCCCTCTCACCATTCCTGACTGTTTAAGCAGTAGAGAAGTTTTTGACAAACAAATACCAAGAATAAGGTTTCGAGATAAAACTCCAAGGAAGAGTAGAATAACATTTTTAATAATACTCTCGCCTGTTCCAGGCTCTGAGATAATCTGGTCCGTGAAATTGAGAGAGCATGAACACAAAAATAAAATGGTCGCCACTGCCCCCTTTTCCCAGATCATGCACTCATATTATGCTATCTGACAGCCTGGAACTGCACACAAAAGTGCTTTTTTCTGTAAAACACATGTTTATAACAAACAGCAAAATAATAGTAGAGCCAAAGGGTGTAATCACATAACCACTAATTTGACTTGTCCTAATTTCAGTTTGAAGAGGAGCTTATTTATAAAATAATATTCGTTTTCTGTTACAGCTGAATTGATGGTGGCAATTCTCTCTGATGTGATAGTTAAGGTGGTACTAGGAGAAGTTCTCACCTTTCTGTTTCTTAAGGAATGAAGTCCCAGTTTGTCTGTTATTTCACTGCAGCTGAAGGCATTTGGCAAATCGCTTTTGTTTGCAAACACCAGTAAAAGTGACTCCTGTAGTTCCTCTTCTTGAAGCTTTTAAGAAAAGATTTTAATGGCAATAATTTAAAATCTCCATGACTGCACAATAGTTAATGAATTATGAAAGCACAACAACAAGAAAAGCAGAACGGTAATTTAAAAAAGAGAGGCACAGAAAAATCTAAACAACTTGTGTATTTCTCTATCTTGATGGACTGTTCACAGCCCCTCTATTTTTTTTTCTGTAAGATTGTCAAGAATGAGTGCAACAGGTCGCCATCTCGACCAGGTCAAGCTTGAAGATGACAATCTCATCTACTTAGGGGGCAGGGGACACTAGAAACCTGACACCTGCCCCCTCGGTACATATGAAACCAGTTAAAAAATGGCTGTCTGTGACGGTGAGTGCTTGATCTCAATTATCTTATGGAAAAATAGGGAACCTGAACAATCTACATTGTACCAGATTGACATTATTTATAGGGTATGGAAGGCTGATGAAAAGCCAACCTTGAGGTTGCATTGCCTCACAGGATAAATTAAATAAAGGATAAAGAAGTCACCAATAACAACCCTCCAAGTTAAATTTTTCCTTTGGTGGCCATTTCGCGACCAACTCTTTAGGTTCAGTCGCCAAAGGATTTTTTTAGGCGCAAAAATATATATCAATAATTAAAGTTTTAATAATTGGTTAAGAATTAATTTGGGCTAAAGAAGGGTATTGTTCAGCCAAAACAATGTTTCTAAACGGCATATACTGTTTTCACAACTGTACATGGTAACTTATAATCCATGTCGAATAACATCCATGTCGTTTCTTCAAGTATCAGTTTTCCCTGGTCGCCAACTTGGTGACTATGTTCCGAATCATGTCGCCAGAACCAAAATTTTAGTCGCCATGGCGCCTAAAGTGGTCGCAGCTTGGAGGGTTGAATAATGTTATAGGTTCATTGATTCGTGGTTTGGTGCATTGATTTGAGCACTTTTTGCAGCTGTTAACATCATACGTAGGTTTCTAAACTGTCGTCAAAAGAAGCTTAACATTAAGTTGAAAGCTTAAAAGAAAGCATTATTGCTGGTCTTACCATTTTGCTCAGTTCATCTTTAGCTTCCTCTATTCTTTCTCTGTCATTGCTGTCTACAACAAATATTAAGCCCTGAAAAGGTAGAACAAAAATAAGAATAAAATATGAAATTAGACAGTGCTAGAGAAAGTGAAATACCAGCCATGTGCTAGCAAGTTGACCAACAAGTAACTTTTGAAACGGGACGCAGAAGCATACAGGAGCATTTTATGCATGGGTAAGGGCACCACATGTAAGTAATGACTTCCAACACGGAATTAACCTAAAGCAGCCAACATCCCTTGTGACATTTAATGACAAAATGTGACAAGTAAAAACAACACACCATTACTGCAGAAAGATAACAATTTATTCTAAGTACAATAAGCCATTGTTGGGATATCACTACTAGTGATCTACGATGTATCTTAACAGCAAAGGGTTTTGATGTCCTACACTGCACCTGTTTCTAGCACAATTGCCAGATACCCTGTGAGAGTTTAACCACAAAACAGCAGAGTGTCACAAATTGGCACGTTATACACTGTACCTGTGTGTTTGTAAAGTAGTGTCTCCATAGAGGCCTGATTTTGTCTTGCCCACCAACATCCCACACAGTGAAGGAAATATTTTTGTATTCTACTGTCTCCACATTGAATCCTGTTGAAAACAATATCAATTTAAAGATTTGCTTTCTTTCCCTGTTCAACTTTATCAAAATCATCAATGTCAATTATTTCCCCTTTTCCCTTCATTGGGAGCAAAGTTTTCCTTCTATTAATCTCACACTGTGGTTAACAGGTTTACATGTACCTCTTCTAGGAATACAACTTCATTCCCAAGGTCAGTCTGCTTCCATGGGGATGAAAAAAGACAACCTACTATGACAAGGTTGCTACGAACATGTGTATCATTGTGCGCTATGAATTTAGGGTCCTTTGCCACACCATAACTAGGAGATTTGTCCAACATAAGTGTTCGGTGTTCCTCTAGGGCACTCAGTTTTCTTATTTCTAAAGTATCACTTTTGTGCAGAAGGACTTCTGCTAGTTCATGTAATGCGCCGATCGATTCGAAACTTCAACATCTCCCTGGGGCAACCCCTGAACTTTTTAGAAGCCTGTTCAAATTCTTATCATCATGAGCCTGTCATTTTGTGATCAGCGGGAAGGATGTGCCAAAGAAATTTTAAAGTTTCATGTAAAACCCCCTCATTTTATTCACATGCAAATTTTTTGGGCAGAAGGTCTTGTAGTAATGTGTTCTTTCCGTTAACATAATAATAATTTTAAAGTAACTGGCACTTACATGTAAACATGTACTTGCATGTTTTAAAATGACATTAAATGATTTGAAAAGTCTGTCAGAACTTACCAATTGTAGGAATAGTAGTAACTATCTCTCCCAGTTTTAGCTTGTATAAAATAGTTGTTTTACCAGCTGCATCAAGGCCAACTGTAGTATGAACAAATCAAATCAATGGGATTTATAATATTATTAGTACAGACTCAAACACAATTATATACCCCGTTTAGGACAGACATGCATGAAATTATATACCCTGTTTAAAACAGAGAGGACAAAAACCATACCCTGTCCAGCGGCAAATCCCCATATAGGCCATAAAAGCTAGTGCAACCCCTTTTTGTATGCCAGCAGATACCGTAAAAAGTAGCCTGTGCTCACAGAGTACAACTTGGAACCTCAATATAACAAGCCCTTAATATAAAGAAGTCCTCGATATAATTAACAATTATTCCCAAGCCTGAATGGGCTATTGACTCAGAGGCCATGAGGGCAAGAGGAATAATAATTGTTTTTGTAAAATCCAACTAGTTGGTCAAAAATATTGAGACAAAACAACTTTAGCTAGCAAAACATGATTCAGCCTCCATTGTTTTGGTTTTCAAAGCCGGCGCTTTTCGCTACTAGTGGGATATAACATATAGCCTGGTAGTAGCTCAACCAATCAGAATGCCGCATTGATAATAGACCACTAGTTGGATTTGTATGGGTAATAGCATGATTTGTAGTGATATTTGGCTTAAATACCACGAGTGATATTTCGAAATTGTTGTACATAATTTCACGAGCCGTTAGGCGAGCGAAATTTTAGACAATTTTGAAATATCACGAGTGGTATTTATGCCAAATATGACGTACAAATCATGCTATTATTTGTTTATACTACTACCCGCAAAAGTTTTGTAATTTTCACATGTAGGTATTTCAAATTAAGCTGAAATACCACTGCCCTAAGCCAATCAAATTGCAGAAATTTATCATGTAGTAGTATAATACTAACAAACAATATTCTCTGCCCCAGTCATAATAAAATGTATGGAAAAGAACCTCGATATAACGAAACCCTGTTTATGTGAACGTATTTGGCTGGTCCCTTAGCACTTCATCTTCAAATTGAAGTTCCACAGTAGCTAAAAGGTGAACCACTTGTATCAAGGAATCACATGTGTGAAACACTGGGTAAAATTGATGACAGGGTGGCTCTTTTCCATTTTTAACATGGATGAGGTACACTAAAATTCACTAAAGAGATGTAAATTTTAAGAATATCTCTAGGTTTTATGTTTTGTTTAATGACAGCAGGCTGGTAAAAAATCACTGAAGGTGACATTGTAATTAAGCTTACTGGCCTCTATCATACTGACAAATAACCCAAAGGAACACGTTACTCTGTTTGAATGTTGTATGGTCTTAGTTATTTTAAAGGTAAATTATACATAAAAGGCTAGGCTATAAAGAGTCAATGAATAAAACAAGAAAATAAATGCTAAACCTCGAACAACAAAGAAACGCGTCTTAAATTAAGAGGAAAATACTGTTTAAAAGACCGGCGTAAATATGACTGACGTATAATAACTCGAACGATGATCGATCGGGGCAAAGAATTCAGCATTTCTTACCCATTAATATCCTCATTGCTTTCTTTCCGAAAAGCCGAGCAAATACGGATGAAAGAGTGAGCCCCATGTTGCTGTATAGAGGTTAAAGTGAGCGTAATTCCACGTCAAAATCTTCTTTATTTTCGCGTGGATGGATCACCGACAACGAGAACTCAGCCACGTCAAGACTTCTCGTGCGCTTGCGTAATTCTTTTCATTTCCGCTCTGACCCTGCTCTGACCCAGGGCCTCTGGACTGTGGAATGTTGAGATGGCATGTGTGAAAAGTAAGAGAGAATGTATGGGAGCAGAAGCATATGGCATTATGCTTCTGATGGGAGTAAATGGACTCAAGGGAAAAGACATGGTTAAGGTGCAAAACCATGGCAAAAAGTGTATAGGATCAAGCTTGCTCATCGTCGGATAAAAAAACGAATCGCGATCAGTCAAAATTTAAAATCTCGTTTCCTACTTGAGCCCGCGATTACAACAACAAATTTAAAATATGCGTTCAAGCGGAAATTTTGTCTGCGCAGTGAGGAGATTGGTTTTATATCTTCGAAAGGGGCAGGAGGAATGGCTCTGTGTAGTAATTTTTTACGTATCTCAAGCAAGGTAAACCCGATATTTTAAACGCAACACAGAGTGTCTTGGATTAGCTAAAACTCATTTTTTTCCCGTCTCGTTTAAATAGGGTGCCCTTGCCAAGATTTGCCGGAATGCTTTTGGCACAACACCTCGCATGGCTGTCACAGTGAGTTCAAAGTTAACCTGTAGAAAGCACTTTACACTGATCTCATTCGTTTTTCTCTTTCTATATTAGATTTTGCGACTAAGCTTATTGGTTTTTGTTGTATTTTGGGTGAGAGGGGAGGGTTCAATATAGCTTCCTAATGAAGTCGATCCCTACATTGTAGCTAATAACATAGAGAAGCTTAGTGGGTTTTAACAGGGCAACAGTAATAGAGAGGCTGATCTCGAATGATTTCAAATTGTCTCGTTAGCCCATATTTTTTCATAATCCACTCTTATGGGCTTTATTTACAAGGAAAACTATGAATTGTAATAGGCCATTCCAGTTGATTCCTTGCTCCTTGAGAGACAGGGAGATGTCCCCCCCCCCCTTAACCTTTTTGTGTCTTGATGGGAGCCGGGGGAGGGGTATGAAATGAAATGGCCTAATATGGATATTTTGTCGTGGTTAGAAAGGACTATCAAATGAGGGAAGGGGGGAGGGGGGGGGGGGGTGGGGGTCAACACAGCTTATTCCCAAACTGTTCATGTCAGGTGTTTGTGTTGATTTTGATTTAATTTTTTTGCTAAAAATATAAACCTGCACCATCACTACCTCATGTGCGGGAAGACAGCTACCAGACCACTGGGCCACACACACTGTCACTGACTAATACATGTAAATATTAATCTGGTAAAATTATTACACTTAAGTCACTTTTCTCTGCCATACACACTTTTTGAGGGTTGTGGAGCTGTATATATCATGAATTCAAAGATATATTACATACAAGAGAAAATTTGAGGAAGGTAAAGATGAAATATTTAATTCACACCTCAGGGCCCAGTTGTTCGAAAGGTGGATAATGCACTCTATCAAATGGGGAAATCTCTATCCAATGGATAACACAATATTATTATTAGTAGAACACAATATTATTACTGGTATTAATTTCCCTGATACTTACAGTATCTGCCGGATGATGATTTATCTAGTGGATAGAGCTTTCCAAAGTTTGAACTACTGCGGCCAAAAAAAGTTTTTTCGGAGATGAAGAAAGGGCATGTGGGACATCGCAATAAAAAGTAGCAAGTGTATCAGAGGAGATCTTGATGTAAGTCACTAAAACCTCTATAGTACTGCCAAAATCAAAATTAAAGTTATTTTTACCTTTTCTAACAGATGACAGTTCGAGATGCTTTAAACTCTGCTATGGAAGAGGAGATTAAGAGGGATGAAAGAGTGTTCTTATTAGGTGAAGAGGTTGCTATGTATGATGGTGCATATAAGGTAAATTTTTGGCATATTTAATTTGTTAACAAGATAAGTGGCCCAATTTGCCTCTCGTTTTGTTCTGCATTTGTTTCTTTGCATGGTTGATTTATATGAGCTGTTACCTTTTCAGGTGAGTCGAGGACTTTGGAAAAAGTTTGGTGACAAGAGGATTGTGGACACACCCATCAGTGAGGTAAGTCAGTGATATTTTACAGGGTATTCATTGCTCTTACAATGTATGTGTTGTGGTTCAATTTTATCCTTGGTTTAAATTTTATTTTCTTATGTCTTTGGGTATGGTAATGTAAGATAATGAGTTTGAAACAAAAGAAAATAAGACTCAAACCAAGGATAAAATTGAACCACAACATATGCATAACTTGTTATAAAGTACCTCCTTCTTACTACTGTATGTATGCTCATTTCAGATGGGTTTTGCTGGAATTGCAGTGGGAGCTGCTATGGTGAGTTAATGCCTCCTGTTAAATGGTCTACCTGATAAAGAAAGCAACCAACAATAACACTCATAATTTGTTATATGTTAGTAATGTTTTTTTTTCATGTTATGCTTCAGGCTGGCCTTAGACCTATCTGTGAATTCATGACCTTTAATTTTGCAATGCAGGCCATTGACCAGGTCAGACTTTAATGAAATGTAATTCCAATTTCAATACATTTGTTTATTCCGATATAAAAAAGTGAAGGGATAGTAATTTGATTATTTACATGTATCTTGATATTATTTTTAATTCAATGTTAAATAGATTCTAGAAAGAGTGCTCAACAGTTGTTTTAGTGGTCACAATGTGAATAATGTATTTGTCACGGGTCAAATTTGATTTCAGCTTAATTTTGATTTAACCTAGGTTGATTCTTAATTTTCTATGTCCCCTAGCCCTAATTCATGAACTAGGGCTAGGAGACAAAGGAGATTGAGAAACAACCTAGGTTAAAAAATCTCAACCTGAATATTTTTTTTTTAATGACAAGTACGTGTTGAAGGCAAACCTTTTAAATGTGTTTGACAGTGGCTGCCTGATATTAAATCTCTAAAGTTTAGTCTCCAAAAAGATGTTTTATGAGAGGACATTTTTTTGAAAAGTGTGGTCATACTAATAGACCTCCTTTGTGTTGCAGGTCATTAATTCTGCAGCAAAAACATTCTACATGTCTGCTGGTCAGGTAGAGTATAAGAAAAGAAATACTGTAATTAATCCTGTGTTAAGCATTTTTTGGGGGAGGAGGTGGGGGGTTATTATTTTTTCCAGGCACTTAATGGAGGTTGTCAAAATATAAAGAGGGAGGGGGGGGGGGTATTCAGTGCTGTAAGTTAAGAAGGAGGAAGAACCATACTGGAGGTTTGGTGCTCTAATTCAAGGGCTTCATGCAAAAATGTGCCTTGGTCCCATTGTTTTTGCATGGAGCCCTTTAATTTCTGTTTTAGATGAGAGGAGGGAATGTTCTTAATGCAGATCTGAGTGTTATTCCACCCGTTGTACCCTATGTTTCCCCAAGTTAAAGCACCCTTCTCTAGATTAAGACTAAGCAGTAGACAGATATCATAGATTAACACTGAATGTTTTAAGAGAAGTGTTTTCAGAATGCTTAGTTTCAAACATAATTATGAGAAATTCTTACTGTAAGTGCCCTGGTTACATGTCATCTTACAGTTATTGTAATGTTTGATATGTACATTTGCACTATATCAAATGAATTTAAAAAAAGATCATTATTTTCATTACAAATTGTACCATTAGGTACTTTGATCAGTGAGTTAGTAATTTGTGATAATAATGTTATTTAATATAAGGAGGGGGGAGGGGAATGATGGTAGGAGCTCAATAACTTTTTTTCTCTTATACCTTCTTTAACGGGTAGGTGACAGATGGAATCTTAGAGTTAGACTGACAATGTATGTTTTATGTGGCTAAGTGAATTATCAGAGACATTTCTAATATAAATTTTGACAAACTTGTTGAGCTTTTTGCTCAAAGTCTTGTTAACAATCAGTCCAGCAATTTAGGCCACACAAGAATTGTTAATCTTGTGATGTTCAGTAAAAAAATATTAAGCTAAAAAATTAAACTTAAGAATAAAAATATTAAGCTAAAAATATTAAGCTAAAAAATTAAACTTAAGAATGCTACTTGACGTTTCAATGTTTCGAACATCATTATTAAGAGTGAAAATCACTGAAAGTCAATATACATTGAAATGTTGAGCAGCTTTCTTAAGTTTAGACAAGCAACTGACCATCCGATGATTCAACATTAAAATTGTAGTGTTGTTCTTCTATTGTTAATGTGTAGGTACCAGTCCCTATTGTATTCAGAGGTCCTAACGGTGCTGCAGCAGGGGTGGCTGCTCAGCATTCACAGTGTTATGCTGCTTGGTATGGTCACTGTCCTGGTCTGAAGGTTGGTAAAGACAAGACATGTTATCTCATGCATTAGTATTTAATAGTCTTGACAAAGCATACAGGTTCTTATCACGTGTACAAGTCCCTGTTATCTCTACAGTATCAGTATAAAGATTTCTTAGGCTTTCATAAAGATCCTGTCTTTGAGCTGTCTGGGACAAGTAGATTTTCCTTTTAG
>OZ037996.1:1230000-1235000 GCA_964035705.1 Porites rus | reverse complement strand
TGTGCTTCATGATGACTGAAATTTCTGCTGGGAACTAATTTTGCCACTTTTTTGTTCAAACAGCAGAACATTACAAGAAAGGAAATAATATTTTCAACTTTTGTTACGTGTTGAGTTATGGTATACTCATTCACGCTGTAGTTTTGTCTGTGATAAAGACTATCTATCTGAGCTTCAATCGCTCTTTTTTACTGAAATCAATGTTAGTGTTGTTTACATATATGTCCGATATATATCCCCCAGTCACCCAAGTTTATGTTAAAAAGCAGTTTCTTTAAAATTGTAGTGAAGGGAGAAAATATTTTGGCATCTTTTTCTCTTGGAATTTACACAAAATTAATTTATCTCTGCCGATCAGTGCAATCTGCAAAATTTGCGATAGTAAATAGTCGCAAAATTGTCATTCTGCGCGGTATGAAAAGGAGAACTACAAAAAGCTATCAAATGTGAGAACACAAAAACAGAGACAGAAAACGAAGGTTTAGATGTGTGTTCTTAGCTAGCAATTTGTTATTTTGAACTATCAACTGTATCTTTTTTGGAGGTATTGAGAAAAATTGCATTGTTTAACCACGACAGAATCAGCTCAGTCGTTAGAGCACTTGACTGCGGAATGAAAGGTCGTGGGTTCGATTCTCTGGGCCAGACTAATACATTATACTCAAGGTCTTAAAATAAATGAGAAATGAAGGTAATGCTCCTCTCCATAAAATGGCGGTCCCTTCTCTTGTAGGAGGCGTAAAAATAGTGTTCCCAATTAGCACTTTCATACTAAATACATTGACATTTAAGTAAAGCGCATTTCGTGATACATCAGTATGAAAAATTGTAACTATTCATGTTGTTTATGTACAGGTGGTTAACCTCCGTACCATCCGTCCAATGGACACAGAGTGCATTGAAAACTCGGTCAAGAAAACAAATCATCTTATCACCATTGAAGGAGGCTGGCCCCACTTTGGTGTAGGAGCTGAAATTGCAGCTTCTATATTGGAAGGTTAGTTTTCCAAGAAGCTACCCTAACACTCTCACATTTCTTCTTTTTGTGCATGACATATTTACAAGGCAGCAGAATTGAAAATTCACCTCCACTGTATGATAGTTATAGTCCCAAGCTTTCCGAGATAGTCGGGTCTGTTGGGAACATAAAATGGGAGGAAACTTTTCCGAACTTAAGTACTGATGCTTTCGCGTGCCTTTCACGGACGTGTCATCCCTACTATCTGAGATCTTTGAACAGGTTACCTTAGGCTACAAGGAGAGAGGGTGACAGTTACCCTAGCAAGAGGATTACCTTAGCACTCGCACATTTTTTACATGACATGTTTACAAGGCAGTTAGGGTTACCCTAGCACTAGGGTAACCATACCTGCCTTGTGAACACTCTGCTAGGGATAACTCGCTTACTCAGGACAACTTTCCTCTGTTATGCGTAACCAGTAATCTTGACAATTTGAGTTGCGAGAGCCCCTTTTCTCCACTCACCATTTCTCTCTCCTTTTCCCCTTTAATCTTTTGAACTAAGTGTCGCAGCAGCATAGAGAACATTGAAATTCTTGTCATGACCTGTTGCAATTTTGTGCAAATTCTTATTTTATTTCTTCCCGGTATCTTTCACCATATCATCAGTGTTCCTCCTCTTTTTCCTCTCTGTTTCCGCTGTGTAATGCTTATCCGAATTAAGAACTCTGTACTTAAAACAGATGGGGCACTTAAATCACTGCTTTATCGGGAGCCTTGAGCTTTTATTTCGGTTATTATTCTCGTTAGTTTTAAGCCCCGTGCAAACGGACGCAACATTGTTGGCCAACAACTCCCAACATTGTTGGATATACATGTTCAGTCCGTTTGCACACCCTGTTGTATGTTGTTGAGTGTTGTTGGGAGTTGTTGCGCAAAGTTTGATACCGGTCAAACGTTTAGCCACGTGCAAACGGACGCAACAACTCCCATCATTGTGGCCCAACAATTTTGGGACTTGTTGCGTCCATTTGCACGTAGCGTGACAAAAATGTGCTCCGTTAACCGTTGGTGTTTTTTATTCCAGGTGAGGCATTTGACTACCTTGATGCTCCCATATTCCGAGTGACCGGCGCAGATATCCCAATGCCTTATGCGCATCTGCTAGAATCAAATTCTGTTCCTCAAGTGGAAAACATTGTCCTTACAGTAAAAAGATGCCTTAATCTAGCTTAAGTAGGCTCTGAATATAGCTGAAAGGATTTAGACCGATGTAAATTGTTTTAAAACTGAAATACCCTGTGTAATGGCAACTTGAATTCATCTGGAAACTTCAGGCATTCACAGTTCTGGGCAAGTTCCTGTAAGAAAAGGGCCGCTCGTTTAAGATTCTGCTTTTAAAAATGAGGGCTACCGCAGTAGAGGACTATCTTTTTATGCTGACGATAATACGGGGTAGAACAGATTCATGTTTGTAGCTTCAAGCTACTTTATACTTTCCTTTACATCCAAGCCTGACCACGTCGCGAAATTTCAAGACGTGGTGACGATAACCTCTTGATGTTTTGTTGGCAGACATTTGAATTTTGAACTTTACTTCTCAAATTCATAAATAATTCATAAAGAATATACAAAGGAAATTAAAGTTTAAAGAGTGTTTGGAAATCAGATAAAAAACTGCTGATTTTTGCATTCTCAATTTCTCCTTCTAAAATCATTTTGTTTGAGAAGTAATATCAAGCATTTTACACAGTGTTTCATCACCAGATGAAACACCTCGAAGTTCGTCAAAAATACCCCGCTGCGCGTCGTATTTTCAACTCTCTTCTCAGTGTTTCATCTGGTGATTAAACACTGCGTCTCATGATTGATATATTACGTTAGGCACCCTTTGTTCCTGTAGCTTTTAAATAACATGTTTGCTTCACAGATATGCAAATTGTTCAAAATATTAAATTTGACAACATATCTTAGCATTTTCACGTGGACATCGCAACCAATATCCAGTTCCAGAGATGCAGCCGAGTGCCTTGGGCACCAACGATGGCGTATAAGTAACATTTTGATACCAAATTAGGTCTTTTTTCTTGACGTGGTCATTCCTAGTTGCAGCTACAGGTGATCAGGTAAATTGGAGGGGATAACCTGTTAATGAATTAATCCTCTGCTATCGTTCAGGTTTTTCTGCAGGTACCGTCATCACCAAAGAATCAAAAGAGACAAACAATATAGTTCTTATGGGGCCTTTATTGTTTGGTTGTATTGTTTCTTTTGTTGTACGTAATCTGTGCCTCTGTACCAACAGAAAGAACCTATCGTTCTTACGGGTGGGGATCGTGTATTATTTTAAATGAAATAAATAGTATCTATATAGCTGACAAGTGTCCCACACTCCTCTTCCACTTTCCGAATTTTCTCGTCCCTAGAAGGTGTTACGAATAGGGTAAGGGAAAGCCCACACCCTTCTCTCTCATTTAATACTTTAGATTAACTAGAGGGTTTTTAATATGGACCACTTAATCCAGCTGCCAAATATTATTAAATCTTCTTGACGTGAATTTATTGTGGATCGTCTGGTCGACTTGAGATCTGGCTAAATTTTCAGATTTGGCACAGTATCGTAGGCCATTCTTATAGTCAATATGGTGGTATTTCACATGGTAGAGTGTCTCTACTTTAAAGGACTCTGTTTTATTTGTAAAATACTGGTGTGTCGGATTGTACCTCAATAAAAGAATGGTTTTATATCCACTATCCTCGTGACTTGTGTACTCTTTCTTTAGCTTCTGACAACAGGCTTAAAATGGTTCCATACGAGAAAGAATGTGACGACAGTACCGGAACCGTACCCTGAGTACCAGAGATTTTTTGTCGCGTGTGACGAGGAGCTTCGTCGGCCGCAGGCCGACACGTCTTCGGCCTTCGGCCGAAGACACGAGCGGCGAAGCCGCGAGAAAAAGCTTATCGCTCGGGTCACTTTTTAAGACTTGACCGAAACCGGAAACCGCGCATGAAAAGTCTCTGGCACCCAGGGTATCGGAACCTTGATCGAACAGACACTGCTGACTCATATGATCCGGCACTTGTTGATTATATGACGGCAGGGGCATCGTTTTCGTCTTGCTTGCCAGGAAAAGAGTAAGCGCCACGCCCATTGTTAACATTTTGAAACTTCTTTAATTTCAGTATTTTCCCTTGCAATTAAAGGGGTTGTATCACGCCTGTCTAGTTCATTGGGTCTTTAATATTTTCAGTGACGCGTCTTTATTCACTAAGGAAGTTAACTTTAGTGAGCAAATGAATTTTCCTTCGTTTAAGGACATGGCAAGTAAGTAAGTGCTTTTTTCTTTGTATCTTTTGTCAAGAATTTGTTTTTACCCTTTCTCATTACAAACTATTGTTCGTTCGTTTACACAATATATAAGGAGGGCATTTTTCTGCTGAAAAGTCCTTCTTAAAGTCCTATTTACAAATCCTTTTTTGTAAAAAAGAATAAATAAACAAATTAGCTGGGAAACCCCTTCTGAAACAACTGAGTTTTGAGAGGCTTTTTGAGAGTATTAACTGAAGGTATATTTCTAATAAAAAGGGGAAGATCGTTCCATAATTGCGTGATGGAATGTAATGAAGTTTGCGGTCATTTGATCAAGGTTCATCAAGTTTGTCCATCAGTGCCTTCTGTTTATCACATCCTATCAATGGTTTATTTCTAAGTTTTACCCAATTTGTTGGCAGCTCTCACAGTTTGAATTTTGATGAATTTCGGATCATTTCGCGATACAGCTTCTTAAAGCCGGAGGGCTACTCGTGGGAATTCTTAGTAGGGGTGTGTCGCCCGGTTCTCCAAATCCTGACCATATTTTAGACCAAAAAGTGGCATTTTTCACACCCGTTTTAAAGAAATTATCTTATCATTACTTAGATTACAACGCCACGTAAAAGATTTCTTACAATCCACTTCGAATTCGTATATTATTCTTTCTTTCTTATTCATTTGGAACTGAAACGACAAATCAGACGTCATACACTCTCGTAGTTCC
>OZ037996.1:1177500-1225000 GCA_964035705.1 Porites rus | reverse complement strand
ATGTCCAAAGGTGTAAAACATTACATGCAAATATATTGCAAAAACTGATCACAGTGGCCAAAGAAAAGGCCATCATCATTTCTTTAATTTTATAAATTCCCTTTGAAGCATATTTAGCCAGATGTAGCCCTTGTCAAAAAATGCAAACTTGAACATTTATTTTCTGACCTTAGCTTATCTTTTTTAAACTATACTCTTGTTCCAGTGGGTAGTGTAGTAATTTGTCCCTCTTTGTTGGACTCAAACGGAAGGCAGTGTAGTAACTGCTGTCATGAAAAGAGAATTCCAAACACACAAAATAATTACCCTTTCATTTGCCTATATTCATTTCTTAGAAACTACGGTAAAGTTTAAATTAAATCACACGAAGATAAGAACTTAAGCATATCAAGAGTGAATGATCTCTTGGCAAAATTTATTTAGCTTCTAGCACATAACAAAATACATGAACTACGAGATTTGACCATATACCACTCAATCATCCACAAGGATAAGTTCATTGTTTATTTATTGTTTATTGTTTTGTTTGCCAAAAATTGTACAAATCAAATAAAATCTAATTACTTAAACTCTCAGGGCGAGGAAGCCCAAGAGAAGCCACCGGGCTTATAAGGAATGGGGAGTCCCTCAGTTAGATAATTAGAACAAAATATTGTCATAATTACACATGGGAAGATCAGTGGCAGAGCTACAGTAAATCTTAAAATAAGGATATCAATCAAAGATGAAGAAATGAAACCGTAAACAACTCTGACACCACGGCCACCGCGCTTCTTTAATATCACGAAGGATTAATTTTCGTCCTTTCACTTGAAAATATAAACTCTTCTACATACGCACTGGAGGGTTGGCCCTTCTTCTAGTCTTGTGGGTCTTCTAAACAGAAACACAGCTTGAAAGGCTGTAGCAGAGCCAAAAGGTCGGGCATCGAGGAAAATGTACAATGGCCGTTCACTGGTCTCGTTCTTAGCGTAGTAAACCGCATGTAATAACAAGCGCAAGACCAGAAGAAAGGAAAACGTAAGCTCCCCACTACTGCGGAAAAAATCGGTTACAGCAATGAAAGCAATGACCAACAGGACCAAAACCGAATTCACTTCACACTGTCAACTCGCTGCGAAGACGAACTTCTTGATGTTGTTTAATGATGTTGTTCCCAGCCCGTTTCGCGCATGCTCGCTACGGTTCTCGAATGATTGACAGGTTTCTTAACTGGGGCGATCATGGAAAGCCGAAAAGCGGCAAGATCAAAGGCCGTTGCCAGCCCCCCCTGGCATTGACAAACGAAACTCAGGCAGCGATGTCAGCTTAGAATGATCACCTCAGTAAAATCCCGCCCCTTTATACATGAGTCTCCGTGACAGCTGTCAATAAGCTGGAACCGTGAAAACAATAATTTGCTGCTATTCTTAGAACCGCAGCAAATAACAATTAAGTTCGACAAAAGTTCGACAGACTCTGTCGAACTTAACGCTTTTGCCGCACCAAACTAAAACTGCCGTACCAAATTGATTCAGACGCCGCTCTTTTGCCGTACTTAATTCATCAGTTAGGTTCGGCACATGAGTGGAGCGGCGTCTGAACCAGGCCTTAGTTCTCGGCGAGTCTCTCTCGGTGCCGTCAAAGCTCACGGTAGAGTCCAGGATTGACCGCACGGAGAACCTAGGGACTAGGCTGGCTATTTGCCACACTATTTGCTATTTATTTTGCATGTATTGAATTCTAAAGTTAATAATGGTTCAGTTTTGGCATTTTATATAGGACTTTATAAAATAACTAAAATAGTACACGCGTTCTGATTAATTAAGAGCGACGTTCAAGAAAAATCGACCAAAACCTTAATTTCGTGGCAAGAGTTGAAAAATCAATTTCTTTCATTTTTTGTTCATAGATAGCTTTAAGGTAGATAAGAAACCTAAAGTAGATTGGTCGTGCCAAAAGCTTTTTATTTGTGAGAAAAATGAGAAGATCGGTTTCCGATGTCGGAGTGTAAGACTGCCCTAATTTTTTAAAACCTGAAATTCGTTAACATTTTTATGGTGGTCCACAACTGTCACGGCAAAACCAAAAACCTCACGGCGAAAACAAAATACCTCACGGCAAACCAAAAACCTCACAGCGAAAACAAAATACCTCACGGAAAAACAAAAAACCTCACGGCGAAAACAAAATACCTCACGGCAAAACCAAAAACCTCACGGCAAAAACAAAGACATCACGGCAAAACCAAAAACCTCACGGCAAAAACAAAATACCTCACGGCAACGCAGTTTTCAGGCATTGAAAGAGTTAGTCTAAGTATCTTAGGCCAACTTTTTCAAGCCTTTTAAAGCATTATTATGATAAAATGCTCTACGAAAATCACTAAACCATTGTTGTGATTTTTATTAGTGCCCCTGATGAAATTTGTTTGATATCATTCCTCATAAACCTACAGGAGCAGACAGGGGCATTTTGTGCATGATAAAGTCTCACATACGTCATCGGGCCGATCACGTGCAATCGCTAGGTCTCGGGTTACATTGATTTGCTGCTGAGGAGAGGAGAAATGATGGCGTTTTCCTTGCTTAGTGGTGTACTCCTAGTTTTGTTTTCCTTTTGCACTAAAATAAGTGCAGATACTCCAGCTAACTGTACGTACGAAGAAATCCGTGGATCATGGCTGTTTTCAGTGGGGCAAGGTGGATATAACAATACGATCGATTGCTCCAAGGAATTCTCTGTGGTTTCAAAACTCCGAGTTGATCTGCTGTTTCCTGACATTGCAATGGATGAAAATGGTAACCTGGGTTTCTGGACCATGATCTATAACCAAGGATTTGAGGTAGTGATAAATGACAAGAAATATTTCGCATTTTCTGCGTACAAACAAAGTGGCTCAGTCGTGACTAGTTTATGTGACCAGACTTTGAATGGATGGAGTCATGATGTGGCGAAATACAAACCCGGAAACTGGGCTTGCTACAAGGGTGCGTATTTTAAACGGTTCAACTTTGCTAACTTCACTTAGCTTATTAAAAATAAGATTACACATTGAAACTTCGCACTGCTTTTAAAACAGGGCCCGCGGAGTAGTTTTTAGAGTGCGGGGGCCGATGACCACCTCTTTTGAAGTGCGGGGGGCCGGGTGCAAATTTGGCTGTTCTCTCTTTGTGGCTGTTTAGAACTATCAGATTACTGAACCTTTCTTGAGTCATTGTTGAGCAGAGTCATGTTTATAAATTTCAACCTGCGGTCTTTCTCCTGCTGAGCCTGATTGCACATGCAGGATCCACCAGTAGAAGTTTGTAGATCATGATATTACACTGTAGGTTCCTGTAACCACTTCATTTTGTCTAGTATGTCATCCGAATGCGTCAGAGACCACATCATCAGCCGATATAGTTCCTCAGTTTTAAGAAACCATAGTTCGGGGAGTAGTCCTCAGATTTAGTCGAGAACCTTCGTAAAAAGACTCTACTCTGCATCGTTGCAAATGCTACATAGCCTTGCTGGTTTGAAGATGCAGAAATCTAGGACTAAGTGCAGTTTTATAAAGATAGGCATTTTGAGGCTTATGCGCCAGACTGAAGGGATCGAAAAGGACCAATAATAAATTTAGATGCTGGAAGAATCTTATTCCAACAAAGATACCATTTATATGAAAATGTATATTACAGTGGAACCTCTATAACAAAGTCTTTGGTCTAACGATCTATTTTTTTTAACTCCAGTAATAGTAAAATATATAGAGGATATTACACGGTGGGGAGAAGATATGAATTTTATGTTCGAGTGGCAAGAACAATATCTCACTCGTTCGCTTTGCTCACTCGTGAGATATTGTTCTTGCCACTCGAACATAAAATTCATATCTTCTCCCTACCGTGTAATATCCTCTATATATTTTACTATTACTGGAGTTAAAAAAAATAGATCGTTAGACCAAAGACTTTGTTATAGAGGTTCCACTGTAATATACATTTTCATATAAATGAGGTTTTCGAGCCAACGTGTAATGTTCTTTTTATTATATGGAGAAACCAATTCAACAAAAGCAAAAGGCGGGAATCGTAACATCATTGAATGATACGACACTCACAAAGGTGACATACGGAAAATACGCCACTCGGGTCCTGGATGAAGTGGCATATGGAATCTACGAGTGGTTTAGTTCCCAGTAAAACACTCTCCTCCATATTATAAAAGGCAATATGACAAAGAGCCTCAATATAAGTTAACGAACCTCGTTGTGATGAACACATTTTGCCAGTCCCTTGGCCCTTCATTATATCGAGGTTCCACAGTACTTAATTTTATTTATTTATTTATTTTTTAGTTTTCTTTCTGTAAAATAGCAGCAATACAAGAGAAAACTCTTGCATGTGTAAAGGTCGCTTTTCACCAAAAAATCTGTAAATAAATAAATAAATTAGACAAATAAAGAGATAAATAAAATAAAAAAATATGTACTTTGAGATTTTTGAGGTATGTATGTGTGTTGATTATAAGAGTTTGTATGAAATTGGTTGGTATTTTTTTTCAACTGATCAAAAGTACTGGCCATCAAATGCAAACTTGTTTAGGATAGCGTTTTGTCTGCTGATTGTAAGCCCCCTTTGATGTAATCCCCTTTGTTTATAAGCCATCCTAAAATCCCTTATGACTGAAGATGGAGAGACCCAGGGCTTATAAGGAGCAGTTTATGTTATTAATGTTACTTTCCTTTCATAGAAATGTGCTTTGTTTTTTTTTTTAGGGAAAAAGATTTCAGGCATCTCACTACCTAAAAAACAAAAACTGAAGCCCTTCTCTTCACTAAGAAATAGAAAATATATTCCAAACTATGAGTTTGTTGACCAAATAAACAGTGTTCAGAGTTCATGGAAAGCTGGAGTATATGAGGAATATAATGGGATGACTGTGGAACAGTTAATGCATCGTGCTGGTGGACCTAAGAAATTTGATTTTCCCAAGTCAAGGTCTGTTCTGCTACAATAATATCAGTAATCCAAAGTATCTAATTACAATGATTAATTAGCTAGATAGGAGTTGATGTAGCCATCACATTGTTTTATTTAATTAATATACCCTGGTCTTAATGGTATTAGCTTTATCTGGACATTGGCCAATTTCTTGCGGACATTGTCTGTTGACCAATAGTTGTTTGCAGTTCTGTAAAAAGGTAGCCTGTGCAAGGCTGTGCTCTAACAGTGCTCCGTGCCCCCGGGCGCCTAACTTTTGCTCTTGGGCGAAAAAATCTTACTTTTTCCATACAAATCATGTGCTGAGCACCCTTGAGTTTACAGGTTCAGAGCACTGGGCTCCGTTTAATTTTCCTTAGAGCACTGCCTTGCTGACAGTGCTGCAGACACAAGTAACCCCTGTGAATAAAGTTTGCAAAGCAGTGCTGATATCTTTTTTCAAAGCCCCCAATGGACTCAACAAATTACTGGAAAAGCCATTTTGAATTACCCATCAACCTGATTGACAAAACAACAATGGCTTTTTAACGGGCCAATCATGGTGCGTACTCAGAACAAGGATTTTTACACTGTTTCACAGACAGACTTCACCAGAAGTTTAATTCCCTCTGTGGCACAGGTTAGGGTGCCTGAGCCAGGTGTTTAACCTGTGGAGAGTCTAACCATATAACCTCCACCACTTGTAACCGCTCTGTGGTAGTAGCCAACTCGAAGCTTGGCTCCTTTGGCTGCCACACACTTTTTTCCCTTGTTATGTTTAATTCAATGTATAGTTAGCTCTGTTTTTACTTTTTTTTCTTATTGTTGTTGTATTGTAATTGAATAAGTGTGAATAAATGAACTGAACTTGAACTTTAAGAATATGGTGAATGAAAATACAGTCCGAAGGCGATAACCGATTGTTGACCTGTAATGCTTCTTCTGTCACACTTTTGTTTCAAAATAAAGTGCTGAAGGTGTAAAAAATGCTGGTTTATGGCAAACCTCTTTTAAGCGTTCACTTGCAAGGTGGCCTCTGAGGTTCAACTGTATTCAAGTTAGATGAGGGAATTCTTAGTTAGTATAGTTTTTGTTTGTTTTTACTTATAATTATGGGTTTGGTTAGGGTTAGGTTTTCTTAGCATAGAGATCTTGACTGAATTGAAATAGTAGATCAATTGTGGTTGCTATAAAAACATTTATGTAAATGTATTTTCAGCAAACTGACAGAGCAACATCTTGCTGAGTTAAAGGCTCTTCCAGAGGAATTTGATTGGAGAAATGTTGGAGGTCGTGATTATGTCAGTCCAGTTAGAAATCAGGGCGGTTGTGGAAGCTGCTATGCTTTTGGTACCTTGGGCATGTTTGAAGCTCGCGTTCGTATTTTGTCAAATGGTACTAAAACTCCCGTGTTCTCTACTCAAGATATTGTCAGCTGTTCAGAATATTCCCAGGGCTGTGAAGGAGGTATTTCATTATTACAGTGACGTTGATGGAGAGCTGGGTAATAGGAAATTTACATTCAGTGCAGTTAATTTTATTTTTACCCAGATTTGCTCAGTTTCTGCATTTTGTTTTATTTAATTTCTTCGAAGAACATTTGGAAAACGTTTGGACAAGCTCGAAATGTTTATTGTACATTTTCCGCTAAACCTACTTATTATTTGGGCGTCGCCCAAATAGAGTAATCGGGATCGCTTGTTTTGATTCAAAGTTGCAATAGGCACGCAATACGTGCGCACGCAAACAAGCCAAGCAACGCGACCAGAATGTCTGCCCCGCGATGTGTCACGACACAGCATTTATCTTCATTGCATACATCCCACAGAGACGCGCGGCAAACAAATTAGCAATAGAAATCAAACGTATTGAAAAAATACAAGGTACAATGAGGGAAACAAACTTTTAAATAATTTAAATTTTCCCTTTGGAAAATAATTGTTCTCGCAGCACACGGCGTGAATGTGTTTCCTCCGGACCATAGGGACCGATCATTGCCAGTAAGGATATTTCCTCTCAGAGGACTAGTTTTTGCTTGGAAAAGATAAACTTATAAATCTTAAGCTTATGGTATTTTTTAGCTTACCTAGAAGCTGGGTGGTTTTTCAGAAATTTGAAGGTAAATCTGTCGAAAATAATTGGAATTGACGGGTTTTGCTTCATGAGTTTGACAATAGTTTTGCCTGCGGTTGTCGAGAGCCAAAAAAGATATCACGCGAAATTCCGTGATCGTGCATGAGATAAATAAGGTTTTGATGGGCTCCTGATAAGAGTAACATTGAATGATGCATAATTTCATTGCAGATTTTCGGGAAGGAGGTTGGAGGAAATTGTTGTGTTTTTGAATTAAGTGTTTAGTGTGTGTATTTATTTCATAGCGTCATTGCGACCGAGTTTGAATTACAACCGGTTCACAATACTGCGAGCTTGATAGTTTGAACGTTAAACATGAACTACGATCAAAAAGAGTAAAGCAATTCTGTTAGCTGTTCAGTATCACGTAGACATTTTCAAACGATATTTCTTGGTTTGCTACTTGAAAATCGAGCAAAGGAGTAGTGACGTCACGGGAGGGCATTAAAGGCCGGTAGATTCGGACGTTACTAAGGGAGTAATAACGACTCGAAGTAATCGGATGAAATTCAGGCTAGCTCAAGTTTATGCTTTCAATCGAAAATTAAATTAAATAATTAACAATAATTATTGAATGAGGCTGGGTATCATCTGAAGAATTATCGGATAACACCCTCCTCGATCTCCATAATTCTTCTTGACCGGTTACCCTTCAGATGATACAAAAGCCGAATTCAAAAATTATTTTTTTTATTCATTCAAAACAATTCCTAGTTTAAAAACAAGGTAAAACATGCTTACCTCTGTCGATGTTAAGTTCATCTCCGATAGTTCTTGTTTATCAGCAAATTTAGGAGATAAAGGGTTGTTCAGATCTGCAAATATTCTACAAATAAATGTCGTCCGTCGAGTTGTTTTCTTGCTGTTCTTGCTATGTTTTTAGCCAATAGTTCGCCTATTTCTTCCTCGTGAAACGAGTGAAATATTCCGCCATTTTGTAATCACTGCCAAAACAACTCAACCTCGTCTCCCTGTCCTCTCGGTTAACGGTTCAATAATCTGGCAATTTTGCCGCACGCTATATGGACGTCATTTTTCACATATCGCAAAATTCTTCCAAATTTGGTGGACAGTAGGTAGTTATGATGAATTGTGTGAGGGGTTTAGCCAATCAGAAACCGAGAAATATTTTGAATGAATAATAATGATAATGATATTGATAGTCTAAAAACCAGTATGATTAGCCGGTGGTGTAGAGTAGGTAGGGGTGAATACTAACTTTTTCTACCGTTTCCAGGATTTCCATACCTAATTAGTAAATACGCTGAAGACTTTGGACTGGTGGATGAATCATGTTTCCCATATGAAGGCAGAGACATGCCTTGTCAGGAAAAGAAGTGTCAGCGGCAGTTTGGTACTGGGTACCATTACGTTGGTGGTTTCTACGGTGCATGTAATGAGGCACTAATGAGAGCAGAACTTGTTAAAAATGGACCCGTAGCAGTGTCCTTTGAAGTCTATGGTGACTTCCTTAACTACAAGTCTGGCATTTATCACCACACAGGTAGGGCACATTAGGTTTAAGTAAGATAGCGCCCAATAGAATTTATTTTCATGTGAATTTTTAACCTCGGTGCTCGCACCTGAACTGCCAGTAATTATTTGTGTATAGAGTCATATCTCTTTTAGTGCATGTGATATCATTGGTTTAAATGATAACTTTGATGCTCTAATCGTGCAGGAGGAAGGGATCTTTCAGATCTTGCAGGAATGTCATCACACTATCTGATCACACAGACCAGAAATACACACAATTATTACTGTAATTTTACTAGAAAATTTACAGTCCCAGTATCCAGCTATGCTTCCTTTAATTGGTCTCTTTAGGTTGCTCGTCCGTTATGGTAGACTGGTCGTAGGAATGAAGCCTGGTAAAAGCCCAGGTACGAAAAGGACAGCAAAAAAACAAAACAAACAAAAAACAAAACAAACAAACAAACAACAATTAAAAAAATAACAACAGCTGGGAGGGGAGGAGCGTTGTTGGAAAAAAGCTACTAACATAAAATCAAACTTCTTGTCGGAACAATTATTTTTGACATTACATAAACATTATGCAGGTTTGGAAGACAAGTTCAATCCATTTGAGATCACCAATCATGCAGTGGTCGCCGTGGGATATGGAGCTGACAACAAGACTGGGGAGAAGTTCTGGATTGTAAAGAATAGCTGGGGAGGGGACTGGGGCGAGGACGGCTATTTTCGTATCCGACGAGGAACCGACGAATGTTCGATCGAAAGCATTGCAGTCAGTGCAGAGCCAGTTTTAAACTGATGAAAGCCGAGGACTTCCAAGCATTAGATGCATAGAATTAATTTTTTTTAAAAAAAGTTGAGAACTTATTAAGATTAAAATTGAATTTAAAAACGGACTCCAAATCACTGTAGGTTTTTTTCTTTTAAATAGTTAGAAATTATAAGTAGTTTGGCATGTAATATTGAACTGAGAAGTTTTGTTTAACCCTGAGATGACATCCATCATGACATTCATCCATTCGGAAAGGTTGTGTAATGATAAAAACTTTTTTGGGGAAACGAACTTTTTGCCTAGGAGAAGTAATTCTGCATGTATTTGTCTTACAATAAGAACTTTTCTTAAATCATTTGGATAACTCTTTAGGGCTTTAAGCTAAGAGTGTAATAGTACAGATGATTCCACATTTTGTATGTTAACGGTTTGTCTTTTATGTTTATCTTTGTGTACAGTTTTGTACTTTTTTGATTAAAAGGAAAGTTTCCCACCTGAGTTTTTATTGCCAAATATTACATTTTTAAAGTGTTTCAAACATAATTATTTTGGGAAAAAAAGAACACGAAGCCGGTAATAAAATATTATTCTTAAAGAGTGTCAATGTTTTTCTAGATCCATTATTCCTTCAGCTAGCTGCCCTGTTACCAAAACCAATTTCACTGTCCTTTAAGTCTGTCATTTGGAACTCTATTTCCATATTAAGCACTGACCTGCTCTGTTCATAAAATTCGAAAATCTATCGCTACGCCTGGCCTTGAAGCCAATAATACTTTTCTTCATATGTAGTTCTTTTATAGATATTTCGTTAACCCATTTGCTGCTCGACATTTTGCCGCAAAACGCATTTTGAAGCTAGTTGAGCGGTTTTCTGGTCAGTGTGTCGCTATAAAGAGCTAAAACTGTGAAAGAGCTAAAACTGTGAAAGGACTACGTTCACCCGGACGATCAAACTCAACCTTTTGAAAACTAAAGCTAAAACTTACCACAAAGCCGTTTACTGGTCGCAAGCGAAGTTTGGGCATGCGCACAAGGCAAAACTTTCGTTTTTGGTCTCTTCTCCTCTCCTTTGCTTTTCTTGCCTCATTATTTTTCTTTTTCTAGGCGTTTAGTACGCTTCATTGTGGTGGGAGAGGTTTTTGGAAAAGCTTTTAGGATCTTAGGATTAGATGAAAGATGAAAGGAATGGTAGGTTGGTACTGGAACAAGCTAGATTTTCATGGACATTTTCAGCTCAATGTTGCTTGTGTTTTTTTCCTCTAGCCTCCTTGACCGAATCGTACTTATTCTGGTATTGTTTGAAAGACCTCTTCACGCTGTACAGGTTAGCTGACAAATTTGTCCTTGACCGTCAAGACGGATGATGTCGCAAGCGGTAGAAGGGACGTGGATCCATACGAGCGGTTGCGGGCGGGGTTACAGTGATATTGGAATCCCCACGTTTTGGGCATCTCCATTCCCAAAACCCTGGTGATCTGGGCATCCCCTTTTCATATTACCTTTGCGATTTGGGTTATGGTGAGGGTTACAGGGGATGCCCATATCACTCGGGTTGTGGGAATGGGGATGCCCATATCAGTGTGACAGCGGTTCAGGGGCGAATGTTTAGGGTATACACAGTAATAGCAACAGCCGCATTCCCTCCTAGTACAGTTCTGTACTTTTTGGTTTACACATTAAGGCGTGAAATGTTCAAAATATACGGTAGCCCCGAAAGAAGTCAATTTAACACAAAGGACTTACTAGCAAACTTTTCATGTAGGGATCCATTATCTGAACTTTGTTTATTGGTATTAACAGCAAGTAAGGACAGGGATTGGGAAGTCAGTCTCGAAATAAAATTTTTTCGGCCTTTCGGGCCTCAGCTTGGGCTAAAAATAAGGGAGGGGGCCCGGCTCCCCTGGATCCGCCACACTAAAAGTGTTACCTGGTGCCGACTCAATATTTTTTAATACAGCTCATCAATCTTTTTTAAAATAGTTTAACAAGCGGAAAAGGGCTAGTAGCAAAAAAGTGTAACCATCCACAGCAGCATCATAATTTTCGCCTGTTTCGTTCACTTTCAAAGCTTTTCAATAGCCCTTATAAATTATTTAATAAAAAAGTTCTAAGTCGCTCAAATGTATCTAAAGTAGCATCAGAATGCTGCTTAATATCACATTTTGCTCCCTGGAAATTTTGGTGTATTTTCTTTCCTTGAATTCCTGAAAACTAACCTGTTGTCTCACCACCTGTCTATGTGCAAGTTAATCAGAATTTTGACTTTTAGCGCTTTCTAGAACGGCTTGACAGAATTTTTTTTAAGCCTCATCAAATGATATTCATGATGTATATCATAATGTCTGAAACTTTCATTAAGATTGATTCACTGTAACAATGAAATTTCACGACGAACCTGGCCTACGAACCGACCTAAAATAATGAGGGCCATACATACCTTCATGACTAGCACATTTTAGTAAAATCCAGCTAGTGGTCTATTATCAACGCTGCGTTCTGATTGGTTAAGCTACTACTAGGCTATATGTTATAGCCTACAAGTAGCAAAAAGCGCGGGCTTCTTGGCCGCAAAAAAGGATTAAAGTCTAGCTTTAAGTAGCTAAAATTTTTTTATTCTCGATACTTTTGACCAACTAGTTGGTCTTTACTAAAATAACTATTCCTCTCGCCCTCTTGGCCTCTGAGTCAATAGCCCATTCGGCCTTCGATTCGGCCTCATGGGCTATTGACTCAGAGCCCATACGGGCTCGAGGAATAATTGTTAATTACTTTGAATTTTATTGCATCTTTTGAATGTAAAACATTGACAATGTTCACACTGAAATGTACTAGTCATGGAGGTATGTATGGTCAAATCAGTGAATGTCTTTTTTTTGGCCACGTGACCTTGATCTTGAAACGTTAAAGAGTAGTTCTAGGAACGAAAATGACACGGATCAGGTAAGATGCTGCAATGCTGCAAGCAGCAATACAACCGACGGTCTTCCTTTGTATCCAATGGGAATCTGACATCTGCTGACAGGTTGACACTCTGTCGACCAATCAGAAAAGCCGAATGCTCCATCCGCTGGCGAAAGGAGTTTAAAAAATCGCAAGGGGTTACATTCCTCTCTAGCCCCCTCCCCCCCCCACCCACCCGTTTTCTGGTTCGACCTCGCCTCAGCTCTCGCGCAGCTGTAGCTCTTACTTTACAGGCGCGGATTCACACCGGTTTCCACCGTTTTACGGAAATGGGTCAGATTTTTCCTTATAGATATATCTTTAATAAAGAAAGAAACTTTCCAAGTTGCAAGGCTTCATCCTAGGTAAATGGAACTTGCCAATATCCTGACTTAAATACTCAGAAACCCAGGAAAAGGAACTTAAAGGAGTTAAAATCTACAAAATTTCCTAGGGAGCTTGCCCCCAGACCCACCTTACATGTGCCTTTGGCGCTTGTTTAGGACGGTCAGTATTTATCCTAGATCCGCGCCTGCTTTGCGAAGCCGGCTAAAGCGAAAACACACCAAAAAAAATTAATAAATAAAAACTAAAAAACATACATTTAGCATACATTCAGGCATTGAAATTTTTCCCCTGTCATCTTTATCTTAGCAAGGATGGATATAGAATACAACTAGAAAAAGTTGGGCGAAGCTGTTGAGCCGTTAATACTATGCCCGCAAAAATCATAAAAAAAAAAAAAAAAATGATTATGGTTGGTGTTCCTGATGAAATTTTTGTGATATCTTTTTATAACTCCACAGAAGCATTTTGTGTATGGCTGAAGGTACCAAATTATGACTTAAGCGCAGAATTGTCGAGAATTGACTTATAAAACAGCAATATCCTTGTCTCGATATAGCCTCTTTAAGACTCTACCAGTTGCATTGAAACGGTTTCTTGTTGTCTGTTGCTTCAGACGGCAAGGATAGACATGGATTGAAATTTGAAACAACTGAGCCAATTTTTTCATGATATTTTTGAAAGCATTATCATGATTTTTCAAATAGTCCTTCCTGATGAAATTTGTTTTATACCTTCATAACCCTACGGGGGCATTTTGTGTATGTGAATGACTTTATCAAAGAATTCTCCTAAAACAACACGTGACATACGGTAGACTTTAAAAAAGCGTACGTCACTGCACCGATCACGTGCATATCGCTAGATCTGGCGCTGAAGAAGGATAGGATAATGTTTTCGTTTCTTTGTGGTGTACTCCTAGTTTTGTTTTCCTTTTGCACTAAAATAAGTGCAGATACTCCAGCTAACTGTATGTACGAAGATATCCGTGGATCATGGCTGTTTTCAGTGGGACAAGGAGGAAATGACAACACGATCGATTGCTCCAAGGAATTCTCAGTGGTTTCAGAACTCCGAGTTGATCTGCTGTTTCCTGACATTGCAATGGATGAAAATGGTAACAAGGGTTTCTGGACCATGATCTATAACCAAGGATTTGAGGTAGTGATAAATGACAAGAAATATTTCGCATTTTCTGCCTACAAACAAAGTGGCTCAGTTGTGACTAGTTTATGTGACCAGACTTTGAATGGATGGAGTCATGATGTGGCGAAATACAAACCCGGAAACTGGGCTTGCTACAACGGTGCGTAGTTTAATTGGTTCAACCTTCTTTAGTTCACTTTACTTGCTTGAATACTTATACAATATAGAAAAATTACACATTGAAGGAAAAACCCTAAACACTTAAATTACAATTGAAAACTTTAGTACTGCTTTTAAAAGCTTTTCAGGAATAAATGAGCTTCAAGAGAAAGAGCAGAAATTCCACACTGATGACGCGTAACTACCTTGATCTGGGTAGTGCTTGTGGTTGGTTGAAATTTATTTTTCAACCAATCAGAAGTACTATTCAGATCTGGGTAGTTACGCGTCATCAGTATGCAACTTTTGCTGCTCTTTCCTTCAACGTCAGTCATTTCTCGGGGAAACCAGAAATAGCGTCACGAAAGCGCCTGTTTACATCGAGACAGGTTAACCCTGCTGGGGTTACCCTAGAAAGGGGGTTAAAGATAGCTATGATTTACAAGAAAAATTTCACAGGTAGGGTTTACCTATATCACCTGAGTCAACTTTACAGGCTTGTTGGCGTGTTTTGTTTTATGTGACCATGACCTCATAAGACTAGAATAAACATTCCTTTTAACTAATGTCCAAGATTTGAATAAAATCTTGAAGATCTTAAAGGTATTTATTAGAGGTTATCCGCTGACAAGTTACTAGTTTTCACATGATCGCAGGCTCAAGTTCAATTTTTATCAGTTGCACTAATGACATTTTGATTTCAAACTGACCTCGGACGTAAAAATTCAGCCAGTTTTTACATGTAGGGAAGGCAATTACATTCGACATTTACCATGGTCACACGTTGATCACGCACTACGTCCAATTTTTATCCTATGATTGGTCAGAATTCGACAAGTCAGTTCATGCAGAAAATTTACGCAGCATCTGGAAACGTGTTTACTGGTAGCTGAAGCTGACAGAGTTTTGTGTAATCTTGTGTTGTTATGTTCCTAGACTTTCACTCAACTAAACAGGGACAGCTATTGGCTGATTCTTGGTCACATGGCCTACGGACTAAAATCAAATGTATCCCGATACGAAGTCGAGGGAAACATCAGGACTCTATATATTAAACAGGTTTTACCTTTTCAAAGTTAATTTATTCCTCCATGGCTCTGGACGGCGGCTCGCGGTTTCTCTCCTTTCCGGCGTAGCGTAGCGTTCAGCCTACAGAAACCAATCGATCGCAGGGTACCCTCTAGCACGTATTAAAAATTCGATAATTATCATGTCAGTTTGAAGCTTAATTAAATCCAGTAAATGCTAAACGTATTTTGATGAGCACGGCATGTTATAGCTTGCGGTAGTCTTTGGACTTCTTGTTCTTATTTTGGAGGGCTTTTTCTATTCCAGTTAAAGGCCTCCATGGATATACTGTAAAATTCCGAAAATAAGCCCCTCCAAATATAATCGCCCCAAACCGGTAACGCAAAAAACCCTCCGTTAAATCGCCCCTCAAAATATAAGCCCCCCAGGGGTTGTACTTGGAAAATTGCCCTCGAATACAAAGTAAAACGGTAAATTTACTTCTCAAACTCATTAATAATTCATTAAGAAAATACAAAGGAAATTAATGTTTAATGAGTGTTTAGAAATCGGATGAAACACTGCTTAGTATTTGCATCCTTAATTTCTCCTTCAAAAATGATTTTGTTTGAGAAGAAATATCAAACATTCGACACAGTGTTTCATCACCAGATGAAACACCTCGAAGTTCGTCAAAAATACTCCGCTGCGCGTCGTATTTTCAACTCTCTTCTCGGTGTTTCATCTGGTGATGAAACACTGCATCTCATGTTTGATATATTACTTCCAACTATAAGGCTAGCCCAATCGATTTTGGAAGGCAAATTTCCCTCCGTAGATAAGGCCCTCCGAATATAAGCCCCTCAAAAAAGGCCTTTGGAAAATATACGCCGGGGGTTTATTTTCGGAATTTTACGGTAAGCCCCTCCCTTCCTTACAAAGATGAGTAAGACCAGGGCTTATAAGTGACAGTTTATGGTGTTTGTGTTACTATTTTCATAGAGATAGGCTTTGTTAATTTACTTTCTTTAGGGAAAAAGGTTTCAGACATCCCACTACCTAAAAAACAAAAACTGAAGCCCTTATCTGCACTAAGAAATAGAAAATTTAGTCCAAACCATGAGTTTGTTGAGCAAATAAACAGTGTTCAGAGTTCATGGAAAGCTGGAGTGTATGAGGAATATAATGGGATGACTGTGGAACAGTTAATGCGTCGTGCTGGTGGACCTAAGATGTTTGACTTTCCCAAGACAAGGTCTGTTCTGCTGCAATATTAGTGATCCTAGAATCTAACTACGTTAGATTAAATAGAAGGGTTAAGTTGATAAAGAGGGAGCTTCCTTGTTCGATTTTTGACACAAAAACGAGCGCGTACATACTGTACAAAGCATTTCACACGTGGCAATGTGTTTATTATATACATACTGAGACATTCATCACTTTGCCATCCTTTAAAATGATTGAATGCCGAAATTTGCCGCTACACACTGCAAACGACAGAGAAAACGAAGTACATCAGTAAAAATGTATGACAAAAATCAAAATGAGGGTAAGAATATGAGGTAATCCAGGAGTTCCAAGTAAAAATGAATGAATTTGAGTAAAATGGCCGGTTTGAATAAGCTTAAACAGAAAACAAAATAGCTCCAATAAAACTGCCGGTACAACCAAGCTTATGCCTCGTTCTGTTTCCCTCCTTCCGCTGTCGTTTTGCCGGCTCACACACCTCTGTGGCTTTTGATTGGAAGTATCATTTCAGTCTCACGCTTTCTCGATTCTGATTGGACGTATCAATTTTCTCCACGTGTCAAAAACATCGATCGCTTCTCTGGTTGCCTTCTCCATTTGTACGTCTGCCATAATACACCTTGTTTGCCCTCCAATACTTTGCATATCCTTTGTTTTTGTGTTTGAAATGGTCCCAAGCGGCTGCAAAATTTTTTGGTGGGGCAAACAGAATGTATTATGGGAGATTAATGTGCAAATGGCCAATAGAACTCATTTGCATACGGAAATTTACGACACGACTTTTCAGTGAGTATATCTCAGTATGTATATAATAAATCTGGCCGTCAAATTGTTGTAATTATATTTTTAAGTTGTATTATCGTTTTCTGGGACATTGAACAATTTTATGCAGACATTTTATGTTCAACAACTGTCAACTTTTTCCTTGGAGTTGTTTTCTTTGACATTGTTATTTCGCCCGTTCAATATTTGTCTTTATTGGGCTATAATAAATTATTTATACTGTCAATAATATCATTCGAACCAGATGAGGCAGAGGGGATTTTTGGTTGGGTTACTTTTTGTTTGTTGTTTCTTATACCATGTGCCTTAGGGAGTGTTCACTATGTATCCTTGGGGGGTGGGGGGGGGGGGATAGGGGGGCAGAAAGGTTTGAGCTGCTTCCTTAGGGGGGTCATTGGAGTTTCAAGATAGTTGGGAGGTCATCATGAACGTTTTCCCATGTCTCGTGCACCCAAATGCTATAACGTCCTTTTCATCAGGGCCCAGTTGTTCGAAGGCCGATTAGCGCTTAACCCTGGTTCCTTTTTCTTGTTTTCAAAAGCATTTTCTCGGATAATTTGCTCTGTTATTTTTAGAGCTTCCAATCATCAACTTGTAGACAAAAAGAATTAATGTCTCCGCTCCAAAAATTTTACAAGAATAGTATACTGAGCGCTTAAACCTTGCAGAACAATAGCACCCAAGTGAACTCTGGACAGTTGTACTACGGTCTTATGGCTAGACGAACGTCTGTTGGTATAGCCAGTAGAAAAGGCTGTACTACAAGACAGCTTAGCGTTGCATGTGCAAACTCTTAGCAATGAATAGTGCTTGAAAATATTGGCCAATGCTGTGTTCGTACTAGCCTGCTTAGGACAACAAGGCCGTAAAGTTCTACGCTAGAATACAATGCATTATAGAGCTCGCTGACCTTGACAACCTGACTACCCAATTACTTTGTTGAAAAAGAACCGCCATGAAAGGGTTACTGATAACTAGCGTCGCGTTCTATTAACTACATTTTACCAGCGTGACAGTAAAATTGCTTTTGAAACTTAAATGCTTTTTAAGCTTTCAAATCTGAATTCAAATCTCGTACTAACCCTGGGTTATCTTGACCCAGCTTCGAACAACTCGGCCCAGGAACTTCATTGAAATACCTTTAAACAGCCTTTTCATATCAAGCAGAATGACCAGGAGTCAAATCCTACATATCAAACTTATAATAATAATAATAATAATAATAATAATAATAATAATAATAATTTAACTAAGAAAAATTTTTTCGAATTAAAAACATTTCATTTCAATAAAAAAAAAACTGTCAACCTCTAAAACTCAAAAGTTTCTTTCAACTGCTAAAAACAAAAAAAATAGTAATAATAGTAATAATATGAGACTGCGTACGTAATATCTCAAAACATAGGTAAAACGCTAAAAATCCCAAATAGAAAAAAGCAAGATCTGTAAACAATAAGAGAATCCCTCAAAAGGAAAATTGAAGCTGAAAGCCCAAATAAAAGAATCAGGAGATATGTAAAAAGAAGTAAATACTACAAGCAAAACCAGATGTTTGCAAACAATAGAAAGGAGTTCTTCAGAAACCTTGGTAAAGAATAGATACTAGTTGAAAAACCACGACAGAAAGAAGAAACAGAAACTTTTTGGCGTAACATATTGGAGAACGATAGAGAGGACAACCATTCAGCAGTGAGGGAGGAGCAGAAATATGCTGATACAGAATGCCAATCCTGGGAGGACATAAGCCAAGATGAGTTGCAGACTGCATTAACATAGCATAGAAAGCAAGCAACTGAAAGTCACCGGGCCCTTATGCAGTTCCTAACTTCTGGCTCAAGCAACTCACAGCACTACATCAACACCTGCTGAATGCATATAACCACGCAATAGATACGATTTACATCCAAAAATTGTATATGATTTTATACATTTTCCCTGTGTTCTGATAACTTCCTATCGAGTTAAAACTTTTAGAATGATGGTGAATAACAAGAAGCTTTTGTCTGCAAAGAAATCGTAAGTTTGGGCGCCATTTTTGATCGTGTAAAACGTAAATAAACTGTGTTTAGCCTAGGCCTGTAGCCTGTTGTACTTGACAGTTAACCCTTTTAGTAATTATAATAAAAATTAAATGCTAATCAGAAGTGTTCAAGTTGCGCACAGGTTTTTCACCATTCTTTCATATAATTCTGCACTTTTGTCCAGGCAAGTATGCCATCAGGTTAACTTGCCCGACTGACGACTCTGAGAAAAAATGAATACGGTTCCCTGGGTCACATAACGTTTGACGTTTATCTTGGTGGGGGGAGGAGGGGTCGGGGGTGTATTTAAGTTTTGCATTAAAAAAAGCAGCTTTTAAGGATAAATAATGAACACTCCCACAGGTCAGGGTTAGCATATGCCACTGATTATTACAGATTTGCTAAGCCTGACAGGCCTTAACTGAATTGAAATATGGAAGTTCATTTAACTGTCTTTGCAGCAAGGTGACGGAGGAACAGCTCGTTGAGTTAAAGGCTCTTCCAGAGGAATTTGATTGGAGAAATGTTGGAGGTCGTGATTGTGTCAGTCCAGTTAGATATCAGGGAACTTGTGGAAGCTGCTTTGCTTTTAGTACCTTGGGCATGTTTGAAGCTCGCCTTTGTATTTCGTCAAATGGTACTAAAACTCCCGTGTTCTCTACTCAAGATGTTGTCAGCTGTTCAGAATATTCCCAGGGCTGTGAAGGAGGTATTTCATAATTACAGTGATGTTGATGAAGACCTAGGTAATGGAAAAACTTCCCATGGTCAAATGCATGTGGATGGTTTTTGCTTTCTATTTCACTTACTTCTTCAAAGACCATTTGGTTAATGTTTGGACATTTTAGATGCTTTGAATGTTTATTGTATATTTCCCCCTAAGCACACGTATTGCTACTTAAATAACTGTGTAGAATTCAGATAAATATTTTGGTTGTGTGTCTGCTTGGATAGATATGGATATATCTTTTTTTCTGATCTGATTTACCCCAAATCTGGTTATTGATCAGAGGTATCCATCTCTGGAAAATAATTAAACATTCTTGGAAAACCTTTCAGTACAGATATAATAGTAATAATAATAATAATAATAATAATAATAATAATAATAATAATAATAATAATAATAATAATAATTTTTTTTTAAAAAAAGGGTAACAACTACTTTATTAAAAAAACTATTAAAATCCTATTTACAATTAATTCGCTTAAAAAAAAAGAAAAAACTATTCATTCAAAAACACTATTTACAATTTCTGTCGATTTAAAAAGCACTTAATTTAGCTTAAAAAAAAAGTTAATTTAACTAAGAAAAATTTTTTCGAATTAAAAAACAATTCATTTCAATAAAAAAAACTGTCAACCTCTAAAATTCAAAAGTTTCTTTCAACTGCTAAAAAACAAATAATAATAATAATAATAATAATAATATCATCATGTATTTTAGGATCGTATTAGGTTTCGTATCGACCTTTTTTACTTCTAAGTATAGCTTCTCAAGTGGTGTAGGTTACGCTATGCGCCCTATACTACTCATGATGTGTACAGCATTCCAAAGTTTCATACTGCGACATAATAATAATAATAATAATAATAATAATAATAATAATAATAATAACAATAATAATCTGGTCTAGTCCGCTTTCCGATGTTTACCGCGTTACAGCCTCTAAACAGTTTGCTCTCCCTGTGCTAGATTCGAAAAATGTGTTAGTTTTTTTTTCATGAATTATTTAGATATATTTCTTAATTGTACTTTACTATCTCTTATTTTGTCGTTGTGTATTGTTATTAATTTCTAAATTTTGCTTTTCTAACATTCAATAACAAAGTTTGTTTTCTAGAATAATTTCGTTCCTTTTTGGCCGCCACGTAAGCTACGCTGTGTCAGGCCCTACAGTTTGCATTCTTTCGTTTTATACTGCATTATAATTATAATACCGGTAATACCGTCCAAAATGTGAAGAGTCAAAGGTCGCTTAAGGGAAGTGGTTGTACATGGAGGTTCGACTGTAATAATAATAATAATAATAATAATAATAATAATAATAATAATAATAACAATAATAATAATTTTATTATTATTATTTTATTTTATTTTTATCTTATTTTATTAACTTTTTGATGCTTTTATAATTGTAGTTTTTAGATAGTCATTTTACGACAATTCTCAATCGTACACAAGAAGAATGTACATAGGGTATATATTTTAATATTCATATTCTTGAATCTGTAAATAGTCTATTTTTTTTTAATCTATGAATAAAGTTATTTTATATTAAAAATAATAATAATAATAATAAATAATGATAATTAACAATTATTGGACGAGGTTGAGCAAAATATCGTGTTTTGTCAGTGGAGAGGAGATGAGGCAAATATTTGAGCTGCGAGACACTGACTGAAGTGTAGGAGTAGCAGGAGCGATCCAGCGAACAAATAAACAACTAACTCGAAGGCTGCCATGTGCTTAACTCCACATTTTAATCCCATAATATGTAATTGACTTGCATACGTCACTCGAACTTAGGCAATGCATTACATCGACAAATCACGATATTTTGCGATAACCGAGTTCAATAATTGTTTTATCATTCGATCATTCGATCACCGAGTTTGGTTTTTTTTAAGGAATATGTTTTGCGATAACCGAGTTCAATAATTGTTTTATCATTCGATCATTCGATCACCGAGTTTGGTTTTTTTTAAGGAATATCTTCGGGAAGTGAAGCGATCTGTCATTTTCACGCAAGAGCGATCGCAAGAAGGAGAAAAGCGTGGTTTCAGTTACGCATGAGCAGAATATTATTTGTAGCCAAACAAAGTTGGATGACATTGCGCATGAGCAGACCATTATTTGTGGGCAGTTATTTGCAGGTCACGTGGTGGGCTCTCTGCCAATGAAAAGGAAGAAAAATTTGCAACGAATGATAACAATAATAATAATAATCTGGAAACCAGTTGGATTCCCCAGTGGAGTAGAGTAGGCAGGGTGAATACGACTAATTTTTGCTGACATTTCAGGATTTCCATACCTAATTAGTAAGTACGCTGAAGACTTTGGACTGGTGGATGAATCATGTTTCCCATATGAAGGCAGAGACATGCCTTGTCAGGAGAAGAGGTGTCCGGCGCGGCAGTTTGGTACTGGGTACCATTATGTTGGTGGTTTCTACGGTACATGTAATGAGGCACTAATGAGAGCGGAACTTGTTAAAAATGGACCTATTGTAGTGTCATTTGAAGTCTACAGTGACTTCAAATACTACAGATCTGGAATTTATCACCACACAGGTAGGAAACATTGGGTATCATAAAGATAGAGCCAGAAAAGAAATTGTTAACATAGTATAGTAGGCAATCAGATGTGTATTGTCAAGTTTAAGGCGTTGTAGCATCCTTCATGGCTTACACTTGATTGGCTTTAAATTATTTCATGTAAAAGTATTTTCTGCCAAAGAGCCTTAGCAGCTCATGAACCGTATCAGAAAGGCCTGCCAAGACTTTGGACTGACCATCCACCTTGGCTCGACGACCTCTGACACTCTTTCTCTGGACTCCCTGCTGAACATGTACAGGCGCATCGACAAGGCAGGTCCCACAATTCAAAGCTTGACCAAGAGAGAGTTAGTCAAACAAAAAGTTGACGTAAAATACCAAGATCCAGGTCTGCACAGCCTGCAATTTGAGCACACTGCTGTACGGCAGTGAGTCCTGGACTCTTTAAGCGTGCCGGGAGAGGAAGGTTAACACTTTCCACATGCGCAGAAAAAACATATACACTAATTAACAGAGACGTTTGCGCTCGCTTGGCTTTGTTTTGAGAATGGCCTGATCCCAAACAATCCCCTTTATGGAGAATTAGTTCAAGGAAATTGCCTCACTGGCAGGCCTCAATTACGCTATATACAGCTGTAGATTACTGCAAGAGGGACCTGAAGGCCTTGGGTATTGAAATCAACGTATGGGAAACCTTGGTTTTGGAACGTTCAGTTATGCAAAGTAGCAAAGCCTCTCCGAGTTTGAACAGACACCCGCCATACACCTGAGACAAAGAGACAAACGAGGAAGGCCTAACGCCAGGGAGATAGACTGTCAACTAACCCCATATGCTCACTGTGCGGGAGGGACTCTCATTCCCGAATTGGTCTTTCCAGTCACACAATATAAGACGCTGTTCGAGTACCAACAATCAAAGCGCGAAACCATAGTCTTTCGAGACTAATCATGCTAATGTCCTTGTGACAAATCAGGTTGTTGCAGGTTGTGAAAAATTGTTGGAGAAACTAGAGAGTAGTTCTACATTTTGCCGCCCAATGAAATCTTGTTTTGGGCCGAGTGACGTAACTTCCGTATATGGTGCGACTCCTCCGTAATTTTATCCAATCAGAAGTCAGTATTCACGCAACTTGCAGCAATCTAATTTGTTGCAAGACAGGTTTGATATGTGGGTGGTAAAAACATCGCCATACAACTCGTTTTCAGCATATTTGCAAAACATGTTGCAGGTTTCTGTTGCCCGTTTCAGTACTGTAGCTCAAAAAGTTTAGGATAATTGTTCTCTCGTCAAACATTTTCAGTCCTGGAGGAATATCAGAGTAGTATTAGAAACCCAACTAGGTGAAGAAAACAAAAATAAAGCCGAAATGAGAACGATGGAAAGAAAGCTAACAAGATAAAAGTCAAGCTTGTAGTATCGAGTATATAGTTCTGTATCGAAACAATTTCAACATGACATGAACTTAATGCAGGTTTGGAAGACAGGTTGAATCCATTTGAGATCACCAATCATGCAGTGCTCGCCGTGGGATATGGAGCTGACAAGAAGACTGGGGAGAAGTTCTGGATTGTGAAGAATAGCTGGGGAGAGGACTGGGGCGAGGATGGCTATTTTCTTATCCGACGAGGAACAGACGAATGTTCGATCGAAAGCATGGCAGTCAGTGCAGAGCCAGTTTTAAACTGATGAAAGGTTACTTCTATTCATTGAATACAGAAAATACATTTTTGACTGAACTTGAAATAGTTGTAGGGCTTTAAATAGTTAGAAATTAAAAGTAATTTGGCATGTAACATTGTAGAGACTTCGATTAAATTCAGCATGACACATAAGAATGTGTAACGATGAAATGTTTGAGAGAACACCTTTTGGCTAGAGTTAATTCTGCTTAACAAAAAGTACCCCTCTCAACCAAAAGGTTTAGCGTCGAAGGTTTCCGTTTTGAGGACAAATAAAGCCACCAACTCCAGTACTTCAACCAATCCATTTTCAGCCGCAACGAAAACCCTTGTATTAAAGATCACATTCGCACGGGCATTTTGCCATTGAGGATAATGAAAAGAATAAGACGATTGTCATATTTTCTTCATCTTTATCCCCAAGCGGCAAACTTCCCATGCGAATGTGATGTCAAGTCTAAAAACCTGGAATAATTTTCAAGTTCAAGGGCTTTCAGTGCAGCCGAAAAATGGACGGTAAGAATTACTGAAGTTGCTGGGTGGCTTTATTTCTCCTCGAAAACGGAAACCTGCGACGCTAAAAACTCTTGAGAGTTTGTCGTAGATAATATAATTTGCATTGTTAAGACAGGTTTCGAAAAGAGAGGGACAAATACAAAGTAAGTTTGATAAATAGACTGAATTCTTTTATCTTGCCCCGCATTCAGCATATAGTTGTTCTTCTTGTATTGCGAACTGTATTCGCTGCATGTTTCAGATTACTCAGTTTCTTGCAACTGAAGCTTTGGGCAAGAATACCCTTGCAGATAAGAGATAGTCCGTCGAAAGTTGTTCTCTATTTGTGTGTCAACTTTCACAAAGGTGTTAGCGTTGCATTTTAAGGTCAAATTTGTGCAGCGAGTTCTACGGTCACGATTGACTTCAAACTTGCAGGCCGAAGTTAGAGAACAATCTGTCTTAGGATTTCGAAATTACTGACATTTTTTGTAAAAATGCGGTTTTTAACATATGCCGATATCTCAAACGTTTTTATACCTACAAGAAAATAAATAACATTTTTTAACGTTCGACCATTCTTTATTAAGGATGCCAAAAATCATGGAAATCGGTTAAATAATTTCTTCTGAAAAACGCAATTCAAAAACATAACCAACGCGCAGATAAATAGGTTCGGGCCAACTTGCTTGCTGCAAGCAAATTTTGGTATATTTCCTTCTTGTATTCCTGAAAACTAACCTGTTATCTCACCACCTGTTTATGTGCAAGTTAGTCAGAATTTTGACTTTTAGCACTTTCTGGAACGGCTAGACAAAACGTTTTTTTAACCTCATCAAATGATATTCATGATGTATATAGTAACGTCTGAAACTTTCATTAAGATTGATTCACTGTAACCCTTTGAAATTTTACGACGAGCCTGGCCTACTAACCGGCCTAAAATCCGCGCAACAACATTCACTGTTTTGAGCTAATTTTTCCAAAATAATGCGGACCATACATACCTCCATGACTAGCACATTTCACTTTGAATTTTTTTGCATCTTTTGAAGGTAAAACATTGACAATGTACAAGTCATGAAGGTATGTATGGTCCGTATCAATGTGGAAAAATAGGATAACGTCAAAACAGTGAGTGTCTTTTTTTTGTTTACGTGACCTTGATCTTGAAACGTTTTAAATATAGAGTAGTTCTGCGGACGAAAATGACACGAATAAGATAAGATGTTGCAAGCAGGAATACAACCAACGGTATTCCTTTGTATCCACTGACACCCTGTCGACCAGTCAGGAATGTCGATTGCCCGTCCGCTGGCGAACCGAGTTTCAAAATTCTCTAGGAGTGGAATGCAAACAGTGCATTAATCCCTGTCCCCCTCCTCTCTCACCCGTTTTCTGGTTCGACCTTGGTTCAGCTCTCGCGCGGCTGTAGCTCTTATATTTACGAACCACCGAAGCAAAAACAAGCCTAAACAATAAATAATAAATATAAGAAATACATTCAGCATACATTCAGGCATTGAAAGTTTTTCCTGTCGTTTTTATCTTTAGCAAGGATGGATATGGATTGAAATTAGAAAAACTTAGGTGAAGCTCTTTAGCTGTTTATGTTATGCCTGCAAAAATCATAAAAAAAAGTGATTATGGTTGGCGTTCCTGATGAAATTTGTGTGATATCTTTTTAATACCTCCACAGGTGCAATTTGTGTATGGCTGAAGGCATTAAATTATGACTTAAGCGCAGAATTGTCGATATAGTCCCTTTAAGACCCTACTAGGGCATTTAAACGGCTTGTAGTTATCTGTTGCTTCGTTTGGCAAGGATGGACTTAGATTAAAATTGGAAAAAACTGGGTCAATTTTGCCATGATTTTTTTGAAAATATTGTCATGATTTTTTAAATAGTCCTTCCTGATGAAATTTGTTTTCTACCTTCATAACCCTACAGGGGCATTTTTTGTACGTGAATGACCTCCTAAAAATACACGAAACATACGGTAGACCTTAAAGAAAGCGTACGTCACTGCACCGATCACGTGCAAATCGCTAGATCTGGCGCTGAAGAAGGAGAGGATGATGTTTTCTTTTCTTTGTGGTGTACTCCTAGTTTTGTTTTCCTTTTGCACTAAAATAAGTGCAGATACTCCAGCTAGCTGTATGTACGAAGATATCCGTGGATCATGGCTGTTTTCAGTGGGACAGGGAGGAAATGACAACACGATCGATTGCTCGAAGGAATTCTCAGTGGTTTCAGAACTCCGAGTTGATCTGCTGTTTCCTGACATTGCAATGGATGAAAATGGTAACAAGGGGTTCTGGACCATGATCTATAACCAAGGATTCGAGGTAGTGATAAATGACAAGAAATATTTCGCATTTTCTGCCTACAAACAAAGTGGCTTAGTCGTGACTAGTTTATGTGACCAGACTTTGAATGGATGGAGTCATGATGTTGCGAAGTACAAACCCGGAAACTGGGCTTGCTACAAGGGTGCGTAGTTTAATTGGTTCAACTTTCTTTAGTTCTCTTAAGTTGCTTGAATACTTCTACAATGCAGAAAATTTACACATTGAAGGAAAACCCTAAACACTTAAAATAAGAATTGAAAACTTTAGTACTGCCTTTAAAAGCTTTTCAGGAATATATGAGATTGAAGAGAAAGAGCAGAAATTCCCTACTAATGATGCGTAACTACTTTGATCTGGTTAGTGCTTCTGATTGGTTGAAATTTATTTTTTCAACCAATCAGAAGCACTATCCAGGATCAGGGTAGTTACGTGTTATCAGTATGCAATTTTTTCTGCTCTTTTCTCGAACGTCATTTCTCGGGGAAACCAGAAATGGCGTCATGAAAGCGCCTGTTTACATAGAGACAGGTTAACCCTGCTGGGGTTACCCTAGCAAGGGGGGTTAAAGATAGTTATTGTTTACAAGAAAAATTTTATGGGTAGGGTTACCTTATCACCCGAGTCAACTTTACAGGCTTGCTTGTTGGCGTGTTTTGTTTTATGTGACCATGACCACATAAGACCAGAATAAATATTGTAAGATTTGAATAATATTTCAATATTTCATAGGTACTTGACAATTAATGTAAAAGTGCTACTGATCTGTATGTGTAAATAGCGCTACAGAAATAATAACTTGTCTTTCTTATTACTATCCCTGCACCCACTGTTTTAATGCTCTGTTTTAAAACCAACCACGACTAAATCTAGAAAATTGTGTCAGCTTTCTGTTCGCTCGAGTGTAAAAGCACCTTAAGAAATAGATTCATATCATGTTTTGAGCCTAAAAAACAAGTAGTTAGTTTATTCTTCCGTGGCGCTGGACGTCGGTTCCATCAAAGAAGCAAACGGTTGCTCAGCTCGCGGTGGTTTCTCTTCCTTCGTAGCGCAGAGTTCAGCCTGGAGAAACCACTGCTCGTAGGGTACCCTCTAGCTTGTATTAAAAATTCGATAAATTATTATTTCATTTTGAAGCTTTATTAAAATCCAGTAAATGCTAAACGTATTTTGATGAGTATTGCATGCTATAGCTTGTTTTGGAGAGCTTCAATTTTATTTTCCAGTTATTGGCCCTCTTGGATATAAGCCCCTCCCTTCCTTACAAAGATGTATAATCCCATGGCTTATAGGGCTTATAAGTGACAGTTTATGGTATTTGTGTTACTATTTTCATAGAGATGTGCTTTGTTAATTTACTTTCTTTAGGGAAAAAGGTTTCAGACATCCCAATACCTAAAAAACAAAAACTGAAGCCCTTATCTGCACTAAGAACTAGAAAATTTATTCCAAACCATGAGTTTGTTGACCAAATAAACAGTGTTCAGAGTTCATGGAAAGCTGGAGTGTATGAGGAATATAATGGGATGACTGTGGAACAGTTAATGCGTCGTGCTGGTGGACGTAAGATGTTTGATTTTCCCAAGACAAGGTCTGTTCGGCTACAATGTTAGTGATCCTAGTGTCTAATCACATTAGATTAACTAGATGGGTTTTAGGTTGATAAAGAATACTTCGAGGAGAGGGCGCTCCCTCGTTCGATTTCTGATACAAAAACGAGTGCGTATATACTGTACGAAGCACTTCGCACGTGGCAATGTGTTTTTTATATATGTTGTGGTTCAAATTTTTCCTTGGTTTAAATTTTATTTTCTTTTGTTTCAAATTCATTGTCATACATTTCCATACCCAAAAACAAACAAACAAACAAAAAAATTGAACCAAGGATAAAATTAAACCACAACATACACATACTGAGACATTCATCGTTTTAAATGCTTGAATGCTATAATTTACCGCTACACACTACAAAATGACAGAGGAAACGAAGTACATCAGTAAAAATGTATGGTAAAAATTATAATAGACCTTTCCCGCATTACGCTCCAGTGAGCAAACGTAAAGAATTGCATGAGGACGAGGCTAAGGTGGACAATTTCATGCAAATCACTGAATTTTCAAAGTTTTTCGATTTCCCGTAGACCAAAATCCAGTAACGGCTTTTTTTATCAGGAACTTCATTGAAATACCTTTAAGGAGTCAAATCCTACATATCAAACTTATGTACCTATCAATGTTAAGCTGGCGGGGGGTGGGAAGGAGGCAGGGCATAGGGTGGGGATTTGGGGATTTGACATTTTTCAAAAATTTGCCGTCAAATTCCTTTCCATCATTCCAGTCAATTGCAACCAAATTTCCCCACCCCGAGATGCACATTGCTGTCTATCCCAAGGCTGGACCCAAGAAAGGCACAATAAAAATATCTCCCAATAAAACTCTGCAATCTTTTTTTATAAACGTTACTGCATCACCAAAGATAGATGTTCCTGTTAAAGCTGCAATTATACGTTTTAACCATTCAATCCGTGTTTTAATACACAGCATAGAATACAGAAAACTTTAGGAGAAAGTCCACATTTTGTAAGTTTGAATATTCCGTTCTTAGTAAAGGGTACAAAGAAAGTTAGTTTTATAAGCTTTATCTGGTGATAGTAGCGAATGTCAGCCATACACTGATCAATTGTACTTGCAAAAATCGTCTTGGTTTCTCTTTACTTCCGTTTACTTTGATACCACAGTATCTTAAAAGGTTCAATTGATCAATACAGTAAAATCCACTCACCTTTGGCTTATTCTCGTTGCCTTCCATGATTTCCAGATCTTTCCAGACCGTACGTCGCGTGCGTGAAGCGTGGATGTGGGGAAACATATGTTCGGTCTCAGTCTCTTTCGTCCGAGTCGGCAGTCAAATCCATCACGTCAGTCCCACGTCAGGCAAAGAAAGATTCAAATATCCCCTAATCATATAACAATAATAATATAACAATAATAATTATGTATTACAACATTTGAGCATATGAAGGCTGGAACCAAAGGTGAAAAACTGTTCTAGCCATACACACTGTCGTATGGATTTGCCTGTGAGCTGAAGGAACACTAACTTGACCGTCTCAAAAGTTTGAGCTTTTGTAGATTTCATTTTCCTTGAAGGTTGAAGCCTGCTGTTTAAAGCCGAGTAAAGCTGGAAACTTGTGAACTCAATGCTAACAATGTAGCAAACAAATTAACCAGCTTTGCTTTGTAAACAAATACACAAAGAAGGAAACAAATCTTCACATAAGCCTGACGAAAGAACGATTACTAACTAAAGCAGTGAATTCCTACCAGTAATGAATGGGTCAAGCATTTGTTCAAAGCATAGGTCTATCGAAGATACGTACTTGAATATCAATGCCAAACCAAACAATTCGTTAATACTGAATTGTTGAAATAATTTGCACTTATATAAAGTTAGGGGGGGGGGGGGGGGGGCTAGGGATCATATACGTTTTGACGTTTAACGAGATACATTATGAACACTTCCTTAGGTCAGGCTTAGCATATGCTATAGCATTAGAGGTTTGCTAAGCCGCGAGGCCTTAACTTAAATGGTGAGTTGTATTTACTAAAGAACCAATTTTATGTAACTGTCTTTCCAGCAAGCTAACGGAGGAACAGCTCGTTGAGTTAAAGGCTCTTCCAGAGGAATTTGATTGGAGAAATGTTGGAGGTCGTGATTATGTCAGTCCAGTTAGATATCAGGGTGATTGTGGAAGCTGCTATGCTTTTAGTACCTTGGGCATGTTTGAAGCTCGCGTTCGTATTTTGTCAAATGGTACTAAAACTCCCGTGTTCTCTACTCAAGACATTGTCAGCTGTTCAGAATACTCTCAGGGCTGTGAAGGAGGTATTTCATAACTACAGTGATGTTGATGGAGAGCTGGGTAATGGAAAAACATCCAATGCTCAAATGCATGTGTATAGCTTTTGCTTTCTATTTTACTTCCTTCTTCAAATTCCATGCATTTGGAAAATGTTTGGACATTTTCAACATACATATTGCTGGTTAAATATCTGTGCCACTAATTTTTTCTACCATCTCCAGGATTTCCATACCTAATTAGTAAGTACGCTGAAGACTTTGGACTGGTGGATGAATCATGTTTCTCATATGAAGGCAGAGACATGCCTTGTCAGGAAAAGAAGTGTCCGGCGCGGCAGTTTGGGACTGGGTATCACTATGTTGGTGGTTTCTACGGTGCATGTAATGAGGCATTAATGAGAGCAGAACTTGTTAAAAATGGACCTATTGTAGTGTCATTTGAAGTCTATAATGACATGTGGCAGTACAGATCTGGAATTTATCACCATACAGGTAGGAAACATTGGGTATCATAAAGAGAGAGCCCGATTTAACTTGTTAAAACATACTAGTATAGTAAGCAATCAGAGGTGTGAAAGGTTTGAACCCATGAATCATTTCATAAGTAGGTTGAAAATGATCGCCCGGGTGAACGACTAGTCCTGAATAGGACTGTTGTTGTTGACAGTGACGTTTCGACACCTGTGCGGTGATCATCTTCAGAGTCAAAGTGAGTTTTATCACGTCGGTTGATGATACTAAACTCAGGTTAATTAAGTCGCGATGTTATTGGTCGTCTGTCAGTTTAGCCGTGATGTTATTGGCTATGAAGACTCGTAATGTCATTGGTACGTTTCGATCCGTCTATTGTCACAAACTGTCGTTTATCGGTCGTAATTAGTACTGCCTGATTCCGACAATAAATCGTTTGTACGGTGCCGGTAACTGTTGAATTCGATTCATTAGCGCCGTTTGTTCTAAGTTAGTAAACCAGATTTCTAAACTGAGTGGTTGTAGTAGTAGTCTATAGAATACGTAATAGATGTCGCAGAGTCCCAGTCGATTTGATGTTTCGTCTGTAAATGGTGGTTAGGAATGTGATTGTTGACGTCACCAGTCCTCGTCGCGTTTGTGTTCGGTCAGACGCGTGCTTAAGTTTCTGCCGGTTTCACCAATGTAAGAAGCCTGGCAGTCGCGGCATTTGATCTTGTATACTCCTCCTTGTCTGTCCTCCGGTCTGTCTTGGTCCTTGACATTAGTAAGTGGTCGTCTTAAAGTGTTTATCGGTTTGTGTGCAACACGTATATTATAAGGTTGTAGTATAGGTGCGATAGTTTCTGAGGTGCCTCTGATGTACGGTGTAGTCGCTATCGTAACAGGGCCAGAGTTGACGTCGGTCTGAGAGTTGGAATCAATGTTACTGACGTGAGTGTTCCGTCGAACAAAGTCCGTATAGTTGTAGCCTTGGGAGAGGTCGGGTTGTACGATAACTGGTCAAGTTATCTGTCGGTATGTGTCGGTTTTCTGTAAGATGTCGTTCGTAGTCTGTTGTTGTCGCGAGTGACCAAGCAGTCTAGAAAAGTTATTTTATCATTTTCCTCGATCTCCTTGGTAAACTGTATGTCCGAGTTCTGTCTGTTAAAGTGTTCGTGAAAATCGTCGATTTCGTCTTTGTGCACAGTGGCTGTGAATGTGTCGTCAAGTGGCTAGGGTTTGTTCCTCATAACAATTTCTGCTACAACAACATAAACTGAAGAGCCCATAGCGATACCGCGTAACTGTTTGTTTGAACACCATTTTCAGTCGAAAAATCAAGTGGCTGGGACTGTGCGACATGTATTACGTGTTCTACAGACTATTACCACCCACTTTAAAAAGCTGGTTTACTAACTTAGAACAAACGCCACTGAATCGTAGTCAACAGTTACCGGCACCTTACAAAAGACATTGACGGAATCAAGCAAAATTAACAACGAGAGAAGGACTGGACAGCTGACAATTTGACTAAGAATAAACGACAGTTTGTGAAAATAGACGGATCGAAACGCACCAATGACATTACCTAGTCTTCACAGCCAATAACATCACGGATTAACTGACAAACGACCAATAAAGTCATGACTTAATTAACCAATCAGATCAATAGCCTGAGTTTAGTATCATCAACTGACGTAATACAACTCACTTTGACTTTGAAGATGACTACCGCACAGGTGTGTCAAAACGTCCTGCACTGTCAACAACAACATTCCTATTCAGGACTACGTTCACCCGGACGATCATACTCAACCTACTTAATCAGAGGTGTTTTCTAAAGTTTAATGAGTTGTAGCATAAGGGCTTACACTTACGAATAAATCTTGGTTAGCTTTAAATTATTAAACTTGAAAAGTATATTCTTTTTATTTTCGTGTGAAGCCGTTTTTTTAATAGCTTTGACGCTCAACATGTGCAGGAAAATGGGATCTTTTGTATCTTGCCAGATTTCAAGCCTCAGTATTGTCAAACAGGTCCAAAATTCACGATAGATTCCCTAACTTTGACTGGAAATTTCACTAAAATGTTTTGTCCCAGTATCCATCCATGCTTCCTTGAAGCTACGGAAAAAGGGGGCAACAAAAACATGCAACGTCTTTGTATTATTGCTGCAACACGAGTTGAAAAGCGATGTTGTACGTTTTCCAGCCGCTTTTTCACCTGTCTTGCAAGTGCCTTTCTGTGATTGTGGAGCTTGACAGTGACCCTTCAAGAGTTAAACAAGACTCTCTTACTGCTCGAAAAGCAGTTGGAAATGCCCTGCCGAAGTCCTGAAGTGCTGCAGAGGAAACATCATCTCTCAAATGCATGAAATCCTTTGTCTCTGCTTAGAGAGGTGAAGTACCACAGGACTTGAGGGACGCAAACATCGTCACACTGTACAAGAACCAAGGCGATAGGAGTTACTGCAATAAGTACCGTGGGCATCTTCCTCTATAGCGTGGAGGAAGGTGTTAGGGAAGGTGTTCGCCCGAGTAGCACTGAAGAGGCTTCAAATGTTGGTGGAGAGAGTCTACCTAGGATCGCAATGTGGTTTCCGAGCCAAGAGGTCAACCACTGATATGATGTCCTCCCTCCGACCGCTGGAGGAGAAATGCAACGAACAGCAACCACTCTTAGCCTTCATAGATTTCACGAAGGCTTTTGACCTGGTAAGTGGAGACGGCCTGTTCAAGATTCTACCCAAGATCGGATGTCCACCCAAACTCCTCAGCAGTACTAGATCCTTCAACTAAGTAAAGCAGGGTTGCGTCCTCGCACCGACCTTATTTGGAGTTTGAACTGGCGGTTGTCCATGACTGCATATATCTTGGCTCGACGATCTCTGACATTCTTTCTCTGAAATCCGAAGAGAACAGCTCCTACCATTCCAAGACTGACCAAGATAGTATGGTACAACAAGAAGTTAACGGAAAATACCAAAATCCAGGTCTACAGACCAGCAATTTGAGCACACTGCTGTACAGCAGCGAGTCCTGGAATCTTCACGCACGACGGGAGAGGAAGCTTAACTCTTTCCACATGCGCAGAAAAAATGTTTACACTAGCTAAACGGGGACGTTGCGCTATGTTGTGAAAATGGAGGACGGCTGGATCCCAAACGATTTCCTTTATAGACAATTAGCTCAAGGAAATCGCTTCACTGTCAGGCCCCAATTACGCTATATAGATGTCTACAAGAGGGACCTGAAGGCCTTGGGCATTGACATCAACGGATGGGAAACCTTTGCTTCAGAACGTTCAGCTTGGAAGCAAGCAGTGCAGCAAGGCCTCTTTGTTTTTGAAGAGCACTTTCCGAACAGGCGCACGAGGAAGGCTTCAAACCAGGCAGATAGACCAGCAACTGACCACATTTGTTACTGTATGGGAGGGACTTTCATTCCCGAATTGGTCTTTCTAGCCACCAAAGGCGCTTTTCGAGTACCTCCAATCTGAGCGCGAAACCATAGTCTTTGAAGACTGAAGAATGCCAATGTCCTTGCAACAAATCAGGTTGCTGCAGGTTGTGAATAATTGTTGCACAAAGTAGAGAATAGTTATACATTTTGCAACAAAATTTGTACATGTTGTGCCTTTACCGGCCCAAAGCAAACTTGTTTTGCAGCGAGTGACGTAACTTCCGTATATGGTGTGTCCACCCCCGTAATTTTTCCCAATCGGAAGTTGGTATTTACCCAACTTGCAGCAATCTTATTGGTTGCAAGAGTCGTGGGTGGCAAAACGCGCAACATCGCCATTCAACTTGTTTTGCAGCAATTTTGCAAAATATGCTGCAAGTGTTCTATTGCCCGTTTCAGTACCGTAGCTTAAAATATCTTAGGATATTTGTCCTTGTCAAAAATGTTCAGTCCTGGAAAAATAAGAAAGTAGTAAAATCCCAACTAGGTAAAGAAACAAAAATAAAACAAAAATGTGAGGGATGGAATAAAAGCTAACAAGGTAAAAGTCAAGCTTGTAGTATCGAGTCAATAGTATCAGCTATACTATCAAAACAATTTCAACATGACATGAACTTAATGCAGGTTTGAAAGACAGGGTCAATCCATTTGAGATCATCGGTCATTCAGTGCTCGCCGTAGGATATGGAGCTGACAAGAAGACTGGGGAGAAGTTCTGGATTGCGAAGAATAGCTGGGGAGAGGACTGGGGCGAGGATGGCTATTTTCGTATCCGACGAGGAACCGACGAATGTTCGATCGAAAGCATTGCAGTCAGTGCAGAGCCAGTTTTAAACAGATGAAAGGGGACCTCAAAGCATCGAATAGATAGAATAAATTTCTGATTGGACTTGAAATCAGTGTAGGGCTTTGAATAGTTAGAATTTAAAAGTGATTTGGCATGTAACATTGTAGAAGCTTCGATTAAATTTAGCATGACACTCAGAAGCATGTGTACCGATGAAACTTTTGAGAGAACACCTTTTGGCTAGAAATAATTCTGCTAAACAAATAGATTCCACGTTGCCCTGGGTCTATTCAGTGATACATTGCAAAAGACATCAAAATGTGGTAAAAACATTAGGGGAGCTTTGTTCTGGAACTCCATTCCAGACAATTTAAAAAGAGCACCAAGTCTAAACATTTTTAAAAAGCCTCTTAAGAAAAACAGACAATTGTTCGACAATATAAATTTCAATAAGATGGAATAGTATTTTAATTGTTCTTAACTTTTAGTCTTTTATCTTACTTCTGTATATTTATTCTTTTTACATACCTATTTTCTGTACATTTTTAAAAATTTAACTTGTATATCATCAATAGATAGTTTATCAGTAGGTCCACATCAGCTTTAGCTGCCTTTTAATTTAACCTGCTTTACCAAATAAACTATCATAATGAATGAGTGAATGAATGACACACTCGCCTGCAGCACGTGCCACCTCTGTTTTTTTTTTCGCATTTTGAAGTCATCTGTGATCTATGACTGACTGAGCAGACGCAGGGCAACATGGAATCTACTTGTTGAATAGATCTGTATCGTTAGATGAGTTATATGATTTATATTTTGTACCTAGTTTTTGGTTTTAATGTTATACGTTTAACCACATGCACAGTTTTTGTCATTGAAAGGACAGTTTTCAACTAAAAGGTTGAGTTTTTGTTTGCCAAATATTACGTTGAAGTGTTTCAAAATCATTTGTGATAAATAACACGAAGTACGTAATAAAATAGGGCTGGGTATCCTCGAGGAGCGTAGATTGTAAGCGGAAGTACGTGTCAATGTTTTTTGTTTCAGCAGTCCCTCAAGAGAAACCTCACTGTTTTTAACGTGTATATATGTCACTCTTTTTCCTTAACAAAGACCTGCTCTGTTCAGAAGAATTTAAATCTATCGCTACCTCTGGCCCCGAAGGAATGTTCCTCATAAGGTATACACAGTATAGCAACACCTACATTCCGTCCTAGAGAGTTCTGCTGGACTTTGTTAAAGGTTACCCATTTATACATTAAGAGTTCAACTGCAGGATACTATAGCTCCAAGGAAGTCACATTACAGTGATTTTTTTGAACTGTAAAACAATATCTAAGAATCACAATTACAACTATCGTGCCAAATAGTTACAAGGAAACAAAAGAAAAGTGAATGAAATTGGACTGTAATATCGCGGAGTGGTCTACTATCTATTTCACGGGTTAAGTAAAATCAATCTAACGCAAAGTATCTACGAGAAAACTCTTCTTGGAATCTATTATCGAAACTTGGATTACTCTGGCTCGTACCCAAACGTCTCTTCACTCGTCTTTCGCGCCGGTTGTCACAGTGATATGGGGATACCCGCGGTTTGGGCATTCCAATTCCCAAAAATCATATGATCACTAGGGTTTTGGGAATGGGGATGCCCATACCGCGGGGATGCCCATGTTACTGTAACACCGCCACTATGTGAAAAACGAAGCGATTAAGGAGGAGCCTGTAGCTTACTGCTACTAACGACAGGTAAGGGTGGAGATTGTGGCAGTCAGTCAGCAAGCGGAAAATTTAGTTTTCCTTTCGTACTTTAATAATTTTGTATTCCACGTGGCACATTTTACAGGCTTTCTCGTTTCAGAAAGCAGTATCATTTTAAGACCACCGCAGGTGTTATATATAACTGTTTACAACATTGAAATGTGTAAATGTATTGAAAAAAAATATAATAGCTAAGTGTGTGAGATTCTTTAACAATTTGTTTTGAAATACCCACTATATTATTGCACGTGAACGAGTGAAGACGTTTATGTAGACCAAATTTAAGCATTCTCTCAACAAGTGCTTAAAGAAACCTTTTACAATATTGAATATGATTTATAAATACGTTGAAGACCAAAATGTTTTTTAATATTCTTTAAATACTTCACTAAAACGACTAACAAACGAAAACTAGTCTCCACCAGAGTAGCGCTTACTCAACACATCCATATAACTAGTACGTCTCGTAGCATAAACGCCGTATTCGTTGCCTACAACGCCCAAACAGTTTGTCATTTGGGACAGGTGTTGTTTATCATATTTGTTTAATTCTAGAGATAACTACTGAGAGGTATCCAGCCCTGTTTACGTCTTGGCGAGTTATTCATAAAAGACATAAAATGTTCCGTAGTAAAAGACAATTCTTTAGGCGTAGAAAATTGCCCATTCGTCCGTTTTTACATGCTTGTGATCCTTTCTCTGCTTTCCTTTTTTTTTCACGGAAATTTAACACAAGGTAGCGAAAGCGGAGAAATCGGCCATTGATTACTGTAGCTGTAAAGTGAAATTTCTCGATCTTCGGAAATTTCTTTCGTTTAATCGCGGTTGGGTAAAGTACTATTCACAAGTCAACGTTTTACTTCCAACAGCAGGCTTTGAACAGCCTTCTTTGGCCTACTCCCTGCTAGAGACCCTGTAAACAGCCTGTTCCAATAGCGAAAAAGCAAAAATTCAAGACATCAAATTTTATGATTTAAACTTTCTAAAATAGACCTATCAGGCGGACCAAGAAAAGAGGCGTCATTTGAGTGGCGACGATATGTTGAAAGGTTGAAAATGTTCACTTTTGATCCAACTTGATCTTCTTTGCTGAAGGAGATTTATTATCCGCTAACGTGCTTGAAGTTGGAGACAAGACATTGGTGGGGATTTCCTGACATGCATTGGTACTGAAATAGTGCATCATGAACGGCCAGGCAACTTCCAAAATCTGCGATAGATATAGCGCGCTTTGTGATTAGACTTCGACTTGCTTGTCCCTTAAGCTAGGGAAAGGGCAAGGAGGGCCAGAAGTGGGTGGGGTCATTATTGGAGCCTTCTTAATTGTTAATGTCGACCGTGGTTTGTAATTTTTTTATTTTTTTATTATTATTTTTTGTTTTACCAACTTTTCTGGACACAGTAAGGCCTGCCCAGAGAGAATGTGCACGAACGGGACTCAGATCCCATGCGAGGTGCCATCCCTACCCAATCCCACAACCCGTAAAGGTTGGCCACACCACCGGGCTCTACGTCCCCTACTCTTTTCGAATGGTGATGTGGGTTCTTTTACGTCCCACAAGAACAAATGAGTGAAAGTGCTGTGAGACGGGTCCTAAGTCTAACCATTCGCAGATCTCATTACAAAGGCAGCACTTTCTCCTCAGTTATTTCAAGACCCTGAGTGTTGGTCCGGCCAGGGTTTGAACCCACGACCTCCCGCTCGGCAGACCGGCGCTCTCCCAACTGAGCTAACCGGGAACGACTTCGTTAGCCCCTAAAAAAAATCGACTGGCCTTTTGCCATCTTGAGATCTTTCGAATGATTGAGTTACTCGAAAACCTTAGATAATAGAGGACCTTACTTTTGAGTTATAAATTTAAACTGACTGACTTCATAGTGAAATCAAATTCTTTTTAAAAATACCTTGCCATCCCTGACTATCTTGAGCGCTGCTTCAATGTCGCCAGCCATGAAGCGATCTTTATCCCAGGACCTTGCAAAAGGATAGTGGGAAATAAGATTTTAGATAGTTACGGACACGAAGCCAGAGTGTTTAGCTGACCGGAGTTCAGCCAACTGGACAGCCCCGCTACAAATAGACAAGACTTGCTTCAAGTCGACCGTGTGTAGGCTCTAAAGCGAGCGGTGTGAGCTTTAATGAGGTTACACAGCGATGTCTTTTAAAATGGCCCCAACCAAAAAGAAAAACAAAATATAATAAAGGACTTTGAGAAAGTGTGAGATCAAGCTCACAAACCGAGCTAGTTCCCAGAGATCATCTTATTCTCTCCAGAGAAGAGGAAGAAGAGAAACCCTGAGGACAAGGGCTACAATCAAGATTCTTACCTCCCCTTTGATACAGCTTTGCTTATTCCGGAAAACAATAAAGACGATCTTGTTATATATATGTATAGATACATACGTGTGGTTATCGTTTTCTTTGTGCTTATAGGGACAAAAAGGTGCAACTTTGACAATGACCAGGCGACGAATCACATGTGCAAAATTTAGTTCTTAGGGGCCGACCATTTGAGGGGGGGGGGGGGGGTTATAGGTGATTTCAGAAAAAAAATATCCGGCAGAATGATTTCGAGGGAAAAAAGTTCTTGCAAGGAAATACCTGGGAAAAAGAATTTCCTACACTGAAAAAATATATATTTCATGGCTTATAATCCTGGAAAAAATCTTACATCGCCGTTTGTCGGGAAAAAATTTATCATCAGGGGTTTGAAGAAAAAAATATTCTTAACCAAACCAAGTCATCCCTACGCCTCCTTAAAAGTCAAATGGTCGGTCCCTTAGGAATTAATCTGTAGAGTTGCCGTATTCAAATCTGACTTACTTGACCGTTCTTCGCACTAGTGAATAAACGGCTTCAAGAGGCTCTGTGGTCCTTAGAGGTCTCAAAAGATCAATCCCTTGACAGGCGATCAATAGCTCAATTGCAAGCACTGAAAACAAAAGGAAAGAAGGTTATGGGTGCGTTCCTCTGGGATGATCCGGATCAGGATCAGTGATCCGAGATCACTCGGATCATGGTAGATTAAATGAACCGATGAATCCTTGTCCAGAGTGGATTCATCGGTTCATTTGATCTACAATGATCCGAGTGATTTCCGATCACCGATCCTGATCCAGATCATCCCAAAGGAACGCACCCTATGTTACAAATAATTTAATAAAACTGCAGAAATCAGAGGTTTATTAGCTAAAATTCGTTCAAAGGAAATCTTAAGCGACTGTTTCCAGTTAAAATGAAAATTAGTTCATTAAAACTTCTGTGTTGTCAAGGCTTGTTCTGAACATAAAAGAAGGATAGACACCTTCTACTTTGCGAAGTTTGCTACGATTAGTCGCCCACTTGAAAATGCGAAGCCTGAGGTCTTTTAAACCAGAAATCTGACTTGTCTCTCTAACCTTTCTCCACATTTTCAACCACTTTAATAGCCTTTCTCGCAGAGAACCCTCCCATGGATACGTGGTCCTCTTGGCCAGCGGACGTGGGCAACGAGTCTATAGAGGAGGGGTGACAAAGGACTTTGTTCTCTGAAACTAAAATTCAGAATCAAGTATTTTAGAAAAATTCAAAATGTCAGCTTCAAAAAAATAGCCATGATGGAACAAGAACAGGGTAAAAACTGAAAAGATCACTATTGCCGACGACCGGATTTGTGAAAACTGATCAAATCCACAGGATTTATCTATCAAGTTTGTAATGTACAGCAACGTATTACTCAGAAGAAAAAATAAATGGCGAGGAAGCAGAACAAAACAACCTGGCTTATGTACGCTCAGGTTCCCTTACCACAAAAAAAAATTAAGAGACAAATCGTTACGGGACGGACCAGTAGAAAAAAAATACCTGGGAGGAAGGGGGAAGGAGGTGGGAAAAATATCAAAGGAAGAAGGCTAACAGTGAACCAAGGATTGCCGAAAAGAAGCGACTGGTGAAGAGCCAGTGATCTCGGGTGTTAAGCCTTCTTGTGAAAATGGGATTTACTTTCATGAAAACTTTTTCAATGGGTTTGGTTGTGTTATACGTTTATTTATTTTTTTAATTTCAAGTGAATTGTAATTTAAGGAAGTTAAGATTTTGAAAACCAAGATTTTATGAGCATCATTATGTCACTTGTTTACAAACGCGCGCACAATTCTTTGGATTGTATTGATTTTGATCACCCCTCAGTGAAGTACTTATGAAGAGATGAGATAAAACAGACATGTATAAATCATTAAACGTACCCAGAGACGCCGCAGTACAGTGCGCCATCATGAAACCTGCAGAAAAGGAGAACGGGAAAAATAACCGTCCAATATCAAACAAAGTAAGAATACTGTCTCAGGTATTTGTCATAACAGAGCGGAAGGGAAAATGAGCAAGGCCAGAGGAGGCAGAAGTGAAACAAAATGTTTACCTGAATTAAGCCCACCCTCTTTCACGAGGAATGCTGGTAGCTCACTGTAGGCTATTCATAGGAAAAAAGGAACAAAGATAATTTGGCAGCCGAATGGAGTAATCACGTCTATAAAGTAACACATACTCATTGTTTTAGCGCCATGGCATGCTGAGGTAAACTAAGTTAAAATTCCACTGATCCCTGGAACGTGTTAACCGCTAAATTCCAGTTTGATCTGCGGCAGAAGAAGCTGGTACAGCATGGGCCAAAAGAAATGGAATAATACATTTCTTATTAAGTTTTCCATAACAATAACATAATAACAGATCTTTGAAAAGGAACTGGGGTCAATTCTGGCAAGGCAGACATATGCTAATCATAAATGGGCAGGCTCGAGCTTGCCTGCTCGTCAGAAAATGTATTTTGTTGAACAATACTAAGACGCTAGCTCTGATACCTTGGAGACCCTCCCAAGGCCGAAGAATGATGGGGTCAGAATCATACTAAACTATGTTGTGGTGTCGGTAGGGGAAGTGAAGAACAAAAATTCTTCTTTCTAAGTTGAGTTGACGAGGGAGATTTTCCACCGTGAAAAGATTAAAAAGCTAACGTGTCGAGCGCTAGTAAGATGTATATGGTGGTTTTTGTGTAGTAATACTAGAGCAAATACCTGGATTTACGAGCCTTTCCATTCGTCTCTCGCTCATACTCGCCAATTCATGGACACCAATTGCTAAGTAGTCCAAAACCTATTAATAAAACATTTGCATTCATGGGGTCTTTATTGTTGTCTGATAGACGTTTGAAATTATCCCAGATGACAAACTCTCGGACTTTATTCCAAAACCTTCGCTTTGCAGTTAGAGACAAAAAAGAGAGCAAATTTGGCAGAAATATTGGCTTGTGTTTTCACTTTCCTTGTTCCATTATTAACATGTTTTAGTGGCCAGTCTACTCTAATCGACCAGTTCTCGTTGCACATTTTCATAATGGGTGCCTGTTTTTTACAAGTGCTCTCTTATGTGGCACCGGCTTTACTGACAGCAGTAATACTCACCTTGGCAGGATATTCACCATGAAAATTTCCGCCTGAAATAACCTCCTCTTGATCAACAAAAACGATCTTTTTCGCCAAGTTAAGGTAGTTTCGTAGGAAAGAAAATATTTTCTTAGTTTTTAGTCAATCAATCAAAAACCATGACATTTATCGTCCTAATAATAACTAAAAAACCCTCCAAACCGGTTTAACCATCTAAAAATAGTACATGATCTCATCTTAACGAGATACCACCGAATTTTATTATTCATCAAGTGAAGAAAAAGGTTTGAAGTCATCGGCGTAAATGTAAATGTAAAAAGGGTTAATTTCATCCTTACTATACTACTAACAATCAAAATCTTTGAAAAACTGGCAAAGTTCCACCTTTTTCCTTGCGTTGCTCCAGTAACCACGTAGGAATGTTACATAGGGGACGTAAATAACAAAACCAAAAACAAAGCAACACAACATCAACAGAGACCATTATCCATAATAAGTACCGTAATGATTCGATTTTAGCGCCCGGGGTGCTTATTTACTTTTGGTTCCTCAAGGGAGGGCGCTTATTCGGGACAGGGCGCTTATTTCATTTTTCTAATAAACAACCAAATGTTTGAAACGACACTTTAATTTTTTGTTAAAAAAGGAACAAGAACAGAAACATGTTTACAAAGCGGCATTGCCTCCAACTATAGGGGAGTCTCTGGCGCGCAGGAAAGGCTAGAGAACACGATGAGTAAGCAGTCGGGTCTTACCTTGAAGCTGATAACAAACTTGTTGGGCATCTGCCGATGGAACTTTCGTTCCTTGTATTCAACTTTCTTAAAGCCCTCAGTGAGAACAAAATGCAAGTCAAGGTGAATGGATCAAGGAGACTGGAAAACGAACTTGTTGTCCATGGATTGCTCCTCGCCAGAACGACCAGCCGAGCAATCGCCACAAAATTTGAAGAAGAGATCATTCCCTTGAAGAATTTATGCACTCACTTGGACATGACAGTTGAAAAATGCAGACAAGACCACTGTTTTTGTAATGTAGCATTACTGTTCGCGCACGGCTCTATTAGGCTGCCACCTCGATCGCAGCCTCGCGTCTTCGCGAGGCCGCACTCTGGCAATTAGAATAAGGGCGCTTGTTAACAAAAGCACATTCGAGAGGGGCACCTATTGGCGCTGAGTCGAATCATTACGGTACTTGCTATTGAATATATTGACACTCCGGCTATTGCTATTCGTTATGCGATTCATTAAGTCAATCTTGGGATACTGGGTTGTCTGTGGCACTGTTCATTTCTGTTGTTATTACTTCTTCGACGAAATCAATGGTATCGTTTACAACCCCATGGACCTGGTAAATAGGAAATTAGATAATTAACCTTAATTAAATAATTAAGTGGAAATGATACGTATGTTGAACAGTAATACACCGCCAAGATAATCATAGGATAATCATCCAATTAAGAAACCAATCTAGGTTTGCGCGCGTGTCTCGCGGGTTTCCACTACACTCTTCCTCAGAAACCTAGTGTTTCCGTATTTTTTATTTTTTGTAGAGGAAACATGTTTCCTTTTTTTGCAGCATCGCTAGCGAGACCTTCTTTTCACGATAGTACAAGACGAGCGCGTATGAAAACCCTGATAAGGTCTGCGTAGGATGCAGCCTTCTCAATAAAAGGTAAATCTTAAAAAAATCCGAGTGTGGGCTCGTAGTTAGCTAGTAACCTTCAATTGTATGGTTCCCACGACCTCTCTCTTTCTCACTAGAAATAGATAGAAAGGACAACCACGACTTTGAGTTAGTTGTTTGGATGCATGTGCTTTATTTCTGGGTTTAATCCTTACCGAGTTGACTAAACTCCAGCGGCACTTTTACCGTAGTTAAAAACCCCGCAAAGTTTGGTTTTCCAGGAATTACCGAATTACTTACTTACCTGTGGACAGCAACGCAAAGTGTACGCGTCCTGAACGCGGTTACAGAATCGATGGCTTTCTACAAGTAAAAAAAACAACAATAAAATGTAAGCGTACACAATAGTTTTTGTTACAAAATGTTTGGAAGGCAAAAAGGTGTATTATGGGAGATGTGGAAATGGTGAATGCTGAATCTGGTATTGCGGCCGCCTTACTAACCTGCTATCTCGGAAGGATGTACTTTGGAATGAAGTAAAGATCGAAGTCTCTCAGCAACTCGACGCTGACCAAGATGAGGGCGCACTTTATGTATTACTGATGATATTAAACAAACCAAACCTTGGTTAATCGTGTGATCTTGAAATTAGTCAAAGGCCATGTTCACACAATACTCGATAGCTTATCGTGCTGACACAAAACTCTATCGGAGATAGTGTGAACAAAAGTAGGTGAGTTTGATCGTCCGGGTGAACGTAGTCCTGAATAGCACTGTTGTTGTTGACAGTGACTGACGTTTCGACAACCTGTGCGGTAGTCATCTTAAGAGCCAAAGTGAGTTGAATCACGTCAGTTGATGGTATTATACTCTGGTTATTGATCTGATTCGTGAATTACGTCGCGATGTTATTGGTCGTCTGTCAGTTAAGCCGTGATGTTATTGGCTATGAAGACTCGTAATCAGTAATTGGTGCGTCTCGATCCGTGTATTGTCACCGTTAAACAGTCGTCTATTGTTAGTCAATTTGTCAGTTCTCCAGTCGTTCTCTCGTAGTTAGTTTTGCTTGATCTCGTCAATAAGTCGTTTGTACGGCGCTGGTAACTGTTGGCTACGATTCAGTGGCGTTTGTCTTAAGTTAGTAAACCAGCTTTCTAAAGTAAGACGTTGATAGTAGTTTGTTCACCCGGACGTTCAAACTCAACCTACTTTTGAAATGACTCCTGGGCTCAAATCTTTCACAGTTTTATAGTGTAGACACCTATCCTATATGTGACTCTCCACTGTAGGGATCGGATCGGCGCAGTTTCGCGCCGCTAAAGAAATCTTGCTGAAATCACCATTCTTATGTGTGCCCTATATATCTGGTATGGATTTCGTGCCTGCACAAAACGTATATTGTGAACATAGCCTATATAATCCCCCTTTCAATTTCACTCTCCAACAGTATGATTTTTATACTCACAGGAGTCAAACGCTCTTGTTGTCCCCTTAAGCACTTCAAGTGACATGGCTGCGATGATGTCCGCCTGTTTGGCAATTAACCGCGACCGTTCTACAGCTGGAGAGAGCAGCAAAAACAAAAACAAAAACCAAAAAAGTGAAAATTTCATCTTCACAGAAAAGCCCTTAATCTACCCATATTCGTTTGCGGTGGTTTACTTGTATCGTGGAGAATATATGATCACTCAGTCCAAACAGTCAACCTAGCCATATCCCCAAACTAGTGCTTCCCTAAGTTATTATATCAGTGATGAGTACGCCATGGGTAAACTGCATGTAATCTTACGGTTTACTGGCTGCTGATGCATTATTGAAATAATGATACATTTTCTAATCCACCTTTCTACAGAAGCCTGGGCCAACTGTCTTACCTTCAGCTCCGAGAGATGTAATCAACTGGGTCCCGTTAATCAAAGCAAGTCCCTGAGTACAACATGTTTAAAAATAAATTAAAACTAAATTGCCAAGAAATAGCTTGATTTCAAAGGAAGGTCACAAAAATTGAAGATCAATAGTACTCAGTACCTCTTTAGGTCCCAGCTTCAGAGGTTCAAGACCGTGTGCTTTGAGAACCTGGGGCGACATTAAAAAATACGATTAAACCACAAACAATAGGGATGGATTCAGAAAATTAAGAAGAACTGTGAGACGCTCTGGAAGACAGATTTTCAAGAGAGTCGTTTAGAAATTAAAAAAGGAGGCCGTGGCCAACTCGCCCCCCGCTTATTTTCCCCAAGCCGACAAAGGCTATACAGCTTTAAATTAGAAAACAGAAAGATGAAGCACTCGGCTGAACGATCGTCCGTAACATATAAATTGTCGGTCAACTCTCCATCTTCCAGTTTGACATTAATTATACTTTGGTGAACAAGCCGTCGTTCCTTTTTTTTAGCGATTTTGATCGAATTTCAGCAAAAAAAATAAAAAAAATAATAATCGAAATCAATAATCAGCATTTGAAGCTCGCGTGACGTGGGCTTCAATTCTGATTGGCTCAGAAAGAAGCATAAGATTTTTCAGCCAATCGCTAAGGGCAGGGGGATACAAAAACATAGATATTGTAACAGCACCTGTGCACGTGTGACTTTAGTTTTGTTTGGTAGTATTTTTAGCTATTTTCTTTATGGCAACCACATTTTACGTCACAAATATTGCAACACGTGCGTAGTTTTTCTAAGGCTCACAGAAATTCGACGGGTAACCATCTCAAGAAATGTCTTTATTGCTGTTGAACTCGGAACCTACTACAGATTTCGCCCCAACACGTCCTACAACGAGATTGCTGTAAGAGTTGGTACAATAAACCCTAAAGCCTTGTGGAATCTGTGAGTTATCCTAGTATTCTTAGTTTCAGGTATCTCTCCGCCAGCGGAGCTGACACCGCTACAGATATGGTAAGAAACGGCAAGATCTGAAATGAAACCGTTCTATAAAGCAATCGCTTAAAAAGCATTTACCAAATTGGCATCAGCCCAGCCACTCTTCGGACTCCACATTTGCCCCTCTCCAAGTAAACCAAGAGCCAAGTGTGATAATGGCGCGAGATCACCACTCGCCCCCACGGTACCCTGCTCAGGAACCCAAGGCAGGCATGATTCTACAATTGGCGGATAAAAAAGAGCAAGATTGATCAATAATAGCGAAATTTACAACCAACCTCTAGATCTTACTATAAGTATCAGGTCGAGTACCAGAAAGGGACCTTAATTTCGAGATATTCCCCATGAACGTTCACTCTTTCCGGTTAAAAAGATCATGCAGCACCTATAGGGACGTAAAGTTGGATTTCCAGTGTGGCGTAATTTTTACGAGCGCACACACGTAAATCTTAAGGGTGTACATGGAATAG
>OZ037996.1:1062500-1172500 GCA_964035705.1 Porites rus | reverse complement strand
TACACATGGGCATCAGTTATTTGTTCCATACAACTGGTACCTTTATTCTCACGAACAATGTTGTCAAGTAATGAGCGTGATTTGGATACATTGAATTCAGCCTCATCAGTCAGCTGAGAAGAGAAAGAATAGTAACAAAATTTCGTTTCTGCAATCAATCGAAAATAAAACACTGGTCAGTGGATAACTTTAAAAAATACATGACCTCTACTATGAGCTGTATACCTGAGCCTCAAATACAGTCACATGACATTGGTCAGCTGTCGATACATTTTTTGACAGCTGTCAATTGTCTATAACATGGATATCCAATACCAAAGTTAAACACAGATAGTATATGCCTTGGACTCCTTGCTAGTAAAGAGCTCTCCTAAAAAAACAAATTTGGCTTTGGGCAATTCAACACAAATCTAGTTTTAAGATTTAGAAATGTACCCAAAGTACAGGCAAATTATGCAGTTTATGTTTTTCTTGCTGTTTTCTCCTACCCCAAATTCCTGGTTAAAATAAAACGTTCTTTCAATTCTTAGCCTGAATTTTACTTTATAAATAATGAACACTCCAGGAGCTTCCCCAAACAACGCAAAGACATTAACTGGGCGTGTCCAACTAGACCACACCTTTCAAGAAATATTCCTTCTTTTATGATAAATTATTTGTTTCCATAAGTGGCACAAAACCATTCTATAACTTCCAACTTTATAATTATAGCTTTTACATATATATACTGTTTTGATTTTGCTTGGAAAGATTGAGAGAGAATAAGAGATTCATACATAGTATAATTCCTGTAATAAAATTACCTATCAGCTTAAAAAAATGTATCTCTAACCTTTATTATCAGTTTGCCTTTCCCCAGGGAAACCAGAGTTTCAGGTGACAGGGAACACCCATCAACTTCAACAAACTGAAAAACAACATGAAAAGTGCTGTCGTAATTTTAAGTTATAAGAGAGGTGGAAATGTTTGTTTTTATCATCCTCATGTTTCTCATTATATGACGGGGAATTAAGGACACACATCCTAATTATGTTCATATACAAACTCCTGAGTATATGACCAAACACTTAGTAGTAGTGTAGTTAGTAGTGTACTCAGGTAGTACATGTCAAGCCTCTTCAAAAGCTTTCAGTCCCAAATTATAGGGCCGGGGAGATCTGAGAACATCTTTTTCACATCTCAACTTAAGAGCCTATGTGATATTGGAAAAAAAAAGACAAAAATCCAGACCACCTTAATTCATTTGAAAGCAAAGATTTACCGTTGTCAGAAAATTGAGTAATCTCCGTAAAAATTACAGTTGAATTAATCAGTCCTATATGGCCAGCTGCCATGGGTACTGATGCTCTATGTTGACACAGCACAAAAGTTAATTCAGCCACAGATATGTGTATCCCTCTCCTTATGTAAATTAAAATAAAAATAAACATCTGAAAATAATTATCCTATAAAAAGGTGCTAACAGGAAAACGCAACGTTGCAAAGGTAACATGTACAATAATAAAAACATTATGTAAAATTTAAATAACATGATTTCTCTTCCCCACCCATAACATCGCTTCAACTTACTTGCTTCTTTTCTGCATTTTCTTTTCTGTAAGAATGTGATGTTGAAGTAATCAGTCAAGGATGAACAGCTATTGTGACTACTTTTTTTGTTAAATGAGGGCTATGCAAACGATCGAGTCACTAGATTGCCCAATTCAAGTCAATATCGACCAATATCCTTTTAAAGACATTTGTGAGAAAAGTAACCTAAATTATCAACTCAATCATTGATTCGATAAAACGCTAAATGTTAAACAGTTGAAAATTGCCATGTGATTTGTTTGTTTACAATTTGCACAGTAATTTAACATTCCACATCACAAACCACCAAAACAATTATGCTGGTGACTGGTTTCATTTGAATATTTAAAACACACGAAGGATACAAGCTCCCCACAGACGAGGCTAAATAATTTTCTACCGACGTTTCTTTTGCTGTGAAAAAAAAAGAGATAAAACATTTTTTTTAGTAAAATGATATTTTTTCGTACCCCGGAGTTAAAGTACGGCAGTCACGCTTGACAAACCATCGTTATTATTTATATGTTGTGGTTTAGACACCCCGGCGGGCGCCGTTTACCAAGTGGAGTAAGTGCTCGACCGAATCACTCTTGTAGAACAAGATACGACGTAACCTGCATGTTATCGTCGAGGCGGGATTTTAGTGGATTTATTCAAGGGTTAAACGAAAATAAAGAAACCTTTTTTCATTAACAGATAATCTATAAAAATGCACTATAGCTAGCTTGTGGCACTCTGCATTATCACCTTCGACAGCTGGTTGTTTCCTTATAAACAAAGTGATTCGGGAGTCTATTTAACAATTATAGAATATTCCAAACTTGTAATACCAATTCATATGACGAATCTCACCTGAGATATAAACAAAATCACTGTCATTTAAAACTTCTCTTATTGGGTCTTTCAAATGTAATTTCCCATCACTCTGAGCCAAAACAGCCTCAAAGTTATTGGCGGGAACAGTGACATGTTCTTTCGAGCGACGAATTGTCTCTTCTATTAACCACTGGATAGAATTGACTCCATCTCCACAAGGAATTACATACCATTTACCATTGAATCGAACAGATAGTCGCATTCTTCACAATCGTATTCAAAAGAGTTAACACAAAACTATTAACAAACGTACAAGGCTTGTCGTTATCGGTTTATAAACGGGAAGTTGTATTTCGCATACGCATGTCCCATTTGAACTTGCTTGACCGGTTCATTCATTCAGTCAATCACGTTGTAGCCGTTCGTGGCGCACGTGTATTTCGCCCGCTACGTAAAATATTGCGATTATTCAAATACGTACAATCTCCTGCATGAACACCTTTGATGTTTTGAATACAGGTCAGAAAATAGACAACCAATGAGATTGTAAAACTTGTCTCACGCCTCTGACTAGCCCTCGAACACACCCCCTTCATACCTCTGGTAACCCCTGGTAACTGGTAGGTAACTGGCTGTTCGCGCGCATATTTTCAAAAGACAATGCGCTGCACGAAGTCGAAGAACCACAATGGCGTCGTTGAAGGAAATTTGTGGCGGGCTTCCAGTGGATCCTCTCCCCTCTCCGCGAGATAGGGATGAATCTGTTCCTCATGCGCCTGTTAGAACAGTTAATCTTTCGGATGATGAACGCAGGGTATGGAAATAGAACTAAACATTCGGCGTTGTCATTGAAAACTTTAAGCTAATTAAGCTGTGTAGCTGATCTTTATATTAAAGTTATGCAACTGTAATCAATGAAATTAATTCGTAGCCGCGGTTTTAAGATTTTAAAATTTTCAATCCATTCCCCATTGTATGGCTCTTTGGTGTGGCAAAATGTATTTACGGCCTATTAATTTTGTATTAATGCATGTTTGGCGTGTACACCAGCACGCGTGTTAGATAGTCACACTTCCCTACTTAAATATTTACTTATGATTTACGATTTATGGCTGGCAATAATTATTAAAAGGAAGAGAAATATAAAAGCCAAGGGATGAAATGCATTCTTCCAGCATGATTAGGGCTTACATGGCTTGAATACGATCATCAGACTTTTTTTCTCTGTTTTTTTCATGTCCAAAAGTATTGAAGAATGAAACCTGAGAATAAAGGACCATATGTCATTTTTGGCTAATAGTTTAAATACAAACACAAACTCATTGTGCTGATCTCCACTCATATTTGGACAATAATTTTTTATAGTCACTGTTCTATCATGTGGGTGTGGTTATTTTGTGAGATCAAATGTGTACCTGGTTGAGAACCCGTCTCTTCAAGCGTGCTGGCTTATTTTTTAACCATTTTTTATTCCATATCTATAATCCTAAAGACGTTCTCAGGAATATTAAGCCTTAGTAATATAATTTTTCTTCAGTTTCACTTGGAGTTACATGCCTAACTTGTCAGGAGCATTGAAGCCATCAGGGCATCAACTCAAGAAAAAAAAGAACAAAAAAACAGAAATCAAAAGTAGAGATAGTACTCTTAAAGCCAAAGTGAATGCAGTCAATTACATTGTACTCAAAATGCACAAATAAGATTGGGAATTGCTGTGACAATGATTGAAACTGCTGATAAATGTAAGATATGCTGATATTCTTATAGTGCCATGATAGAATGCTATTCTTTAGTAATAATATTCTAAAACCAAAGCATAGTGAAGCGTGACTTTGGAAGTAGTCTATTCTCTTTCTTTTATGCTTCTCCTACCTTTGTACCTTTTGTTGCTGGCATGGCCATTTTTCTCCTCTTGTGTATTTCACTCAATGGACTAACAAATAAGACAGACTGCTTGTTGTCGAGTAATATTAAATTCTTTATTTACTTTCTTGGGTTGCTATATTGTAATCTGGAGAAAATCCAGGACAACATTTATAGTTAAAATTGTACATGAAAGTAATGCCTAGGGCATTACTTTATCAGTATAATTACACCTGTACCTTTGTAATTTGTTTTCTAGTTAGCATTACAGAATGCTTTGAGGTATTTTCCTCACACCTGTCATCATGCGCTTGCTACGGAGTTTGCTGATGAGCTTAGACAATATGGCCACATCTACATGTATCGTTTTAGACCAGAAATTGAAATGCGGTAAGTTTACTACTGTATGCCATTATTTTGGTTGTTATCTGGTCTTTTTGCTTTGTTAATCTACTCAATGACCACCACCAACCTTTGTAAACAGAACATTTTATGAGTTTTCATGAAAACTGATTGTAGATTTGCACCAGATCACCCTATGATTTGAACAACTTGGCCCAGGGTAGCAATAGTTGTGCAGCCAACATCTTGCAACAAAAGAAATATTATGCCTTTTCCTATGTTGACTCTGTATGTGGCCTTAAAGTGTTTACAGATAAAGATTATTTTCAGTGCATTTGATTTGTTTGGCATAGTGAAGCACAACTGGTAGTTGTCATGTGTAGAGGTGACAGGAGGTTTAATTTTTATTAAGAGGAGATGTACTAATGTATGGGTTGGTGCTGGCCAGCCAGGACAATAATGTCTTGACTATGCACAGTGTGTAACTGGCAGTTAGCAGGTTTTCATGCAGTGTTTAACTTTTTATTTGATTTGAACATTTTCGTGCTTCTTTTATAACGCAAGAGTCAGAAAGATCATTAAATAAATATATTTGCTTATCATGTGGTTTTTTAATAGTGCTTACCCCATTGAAGAGTATCCAGCAAAAACACGACAAGCAGCAGCAATCATGTTAATGATTATGAACAATCTGGATGCCAGAGTTGCTCAGGTATATATGCAGCTAGCAAACCATCACATTTTTTAGCCAGTGTAGTGTAACCAGTGTGTATTTTAATTTTCAACTGTCTTGTGTACATGTTTGACCACTCTTTGTCACGAGAGATCGATAAGAGGGTTTAGACGAAGGTTTTTTGTTTCAAACCTCATTAAAGTTTGTTTATTTATAAGTCATCATTTATAAGTCAAGTCACTGCTGAAAGCCAGGGTATTGACATGGAGTTTGTGTTTTGTAACTTTCTTTTGTTATTTGCATTGCTAGGATTTACAATGAAATATAAGGTCGTCCAAACATCCAATCTACTTATCACTTTTCTCAGAGGAGTAACCAATATAATTCAAGTAAACAAGAAAGAGTCTCTGTTATATCAGTGTTATTGTATAAACATTAAAAGATTTTCTTTTGAGTACTATAGGTGTTCTGGGCATGCTTTTCTACTTTAACTATTGCTTATTTAAACTAGATTAATATCAAATTTTATTTTCATGCCTTGCCTATATAGTTTCCTCATGAACTTGTGACATATGGAGGGAATGGTCAGGTCTTCTCCAACTGGGCTCAGGTAATGAACCAATCTTCTTAACACGTGCTTCATTATTTCTGTTAAATTTTATCAGAGCAGATGCAAGTGAGGCCAATCATGCTTGTCAGTCATGCTTGTCTCCTGCTCCATGCCTGCCTTGTTCTTGCTTAACGCCTGTTTCGGCAGGCCAGTATTTTTTTACCTTCCCCCTCCCTGGTCACTGATGTACAGGTAGTACCACATGGCTTAGTTATTAACATGCCAGATTTATGGATGTATTCTAAGTTTGATTCTTGGCCATGCTATTTTGTTTTGTTTTTCTAAGCATGAAATTATTAGCGTTATGTTATTTAAATATATCTGTGTAACTGGTATACTTGCAGCATAAATCTTGAGTGGGAACCCTGTTATGGACTAGCTTTCCATCAAGGGGTGGGTTGTTGCATGTACTCCTTAGGTGTTTTGACATGCTATTTTAATTAAAATTAATGTGTGATTAATGTGTGGTCCTGTAATTCTGTTTTTCAGTTTTGGCTTGTGATGCATTATTTATCAGAGATGACCGAGGAACAAACTTTGGTGATGTGTTCAGGACATCCACAAGGTGTCTTTCCCAGCAGCCCCTCAGCACCAAGGGCCGTCATTTCTAATGGCATGGTAATCCATATTAGTTCTGCAAATATTTTTGATACATTGAAAAAAATACAATATTGTGTGATCTCTTGAGTGTGTTATTTATTGGTTTTATTAGTGATAAAACCAGCAAAGCAAAAGATTTTATGGAAAAATAAAAAACACATCTTTTTCTTTGTCATTAGCTCAGACTGGTTTGTTTGAAGAGTGAAGGAAATTCATCCTTATATTATGGCCGTTATGATTAAGAACATTGAACTGGAAAACATTGTTTTTGTAGCTGAACTGCTGTACTTGATCTGGTAGTATTGGTGACCCCTGTTCACTTGCTTTTGCCTTTGTGAGGGAAATTCATCCTTATATTATGGCCGTTATGATTAAGAACATTGAACTGGAAAACATCGTTTTTGTTAGTTGAACTGCTGTACTTGATCTGGCAGTATTGGTAACCCCTGTTCACTTGCTTTTGCCTTTTGTTGACTCTATGTACAGGAAGTAGGTTTTGCCGAGAACTTATAATCTGGCCACACTGGATTTCATGGCTAAGGGTTCACTATATGTTTTCTTAGAGCACACTTTTAGTTCATGGCTATGGTTAATGTGCCACTTTTACAGCTTATTGATATGCCAGCCTTACTTGCTTCTAGGTTATTCCAAATTATTCCTCAAAAGAACTCTATGATAAGATGTTTGCTTTGGGTGTAACAATGTATGGGCAAATGACAGCGGGAAGCTACTGTTACATTGGTCCACAGGGAATTGTCCATGGAACAACGGTAAAGTTAAATATGTTTAGACTGACAATCGAATGATTTTATTTGTAAAAGTATATTCTTATAATATTCCTAGCACAGGCACGACAGTGCAAGCTACTATGTAGTAACGGACAACCTATTTTTGCTTTAACGTCCAACAGTCATAAACATTATAAAGAGTATCTGTTGCATGAAAAAAAAATCTTTATCAAGAAAACATGAATTTTGTAGCTTTGTTTCTTATTCAGATTGTGGTGTTGAATGCTGGTAGAAGACGGCTGGGAGTCAGTGATTTAAGGGGAAAGGTACATTTTCTTATCCTTGCATTTTAGCAGGTTAATTATCAACATATTTTTCTTGATCAAGAAATTGGTAAGGAATTTTGATAAAAAGTCACAACAGAAGAACATCAGTGGTACATTCATATGATTCATTAAGCAATCACTTACGGCATTATAACTTTGTTGAGCACAAGGAGGAATCCTGTCCTACCAGCAACAACAACGAGCTTTATTTGCATGACCATACAAACACATACAGTATTGCAAAAGCTATGTTTAGGAATCAACATTACAACACAGGGAAATTATGTTACTTTGATAATAATTTGTCACGAAGATCAAAACAAGCTGAAATATATTTTATGAATTGTATATTGATAAAGTAATTAGAAGAGTTAATCAGTTCATTTATCAAAACGTTTATAGGTGACTGTGTAATATTTGGAATCAGAGTCTTGACTTTATAGTAAAATTTGTTCCTAATCATAGAGTATGTAGGACATTGAAAAGGAAAGTGAACTTCGTCTTCTATTACATTGCATCCACAAAAAGGGCAATGCTTATTATCCTTCGTAGTTTGATTGTATCTGCCTATTTCTATCATTAGTTTGTGATTGCTTATTCATAGTTTTACTAAAGCCCTTCTCCCAGCTGTTCCTGTTGTTAAGTCTAAGTAACTAGAGGACGTATGATCGGTTTTAAAAGATCTATAAAATTCAAGTTTTTGAGAATGTTGAAAGGTATTTTGCCAATATGAGATATATTCCTGTTTCATTGAACTTACATAGCTTTTTACCATAGCTGTATCTAATAAATCAGGGTTAAAGTCAGGAAGCTTAAAGTATTCTGACATATTCATTAAATGAGGGTAGAAGCTATTTTTGCCATTACAGTGTAAGTCGAATGACATTAAAAAAAAAGCTCCTTGTTTGATGAGAGGCTTTCTCCATCTGGGGAGCCATAAGAAAATTGATAGTGACCAGCTAGCTTGTTCCAGGAAGGGTAAAGATTTGTATGCTCAGCCGCGTGAAGCCCAGCATGTGAATAAAAGATATCAACCCTTACTTTTTAAAGAACATTCCTGAGTGATTACATCACAATTTTGTGCTGCTCGTCAAGTTATGATAACGACGTGAATGGGTGTATAATGATTAGCGAGGAAAGAATCAATCTCGACTTTGATATTATGGTCAATGATTATCAGTTTAATACAGTTGAGCCACTTCTTATTGACACATCTCTACTATGGACAGTTCTCTTGGTCCTAAAAATACTTAATTACCATCACAATTCCACTGCTGTAATTATGGACTTGATCTACACTCTAGTTCTGTTATGTGGACAACAATTTTGGCTGACTGGCTTTTTTTGTTCATTTTAATGAATGAGATTTGCTGTTACATTATTTGAGTATTGAATAATAATGTCAGCATCCTCTAAGATTCAATAATGTTGTTGTAGGTCTTTGTTACGTCAGGTTTGGGTGGAATGAGTGGTGCACAGGCCAAAGCTGCTGTGATTGCTGGCTGTGTTGGAGTGGTAGCTGAGGTACATAAAATGTTATATATTTGTCTTAATTCCATTTGGGGTGATTCCAAGACATCAACACCTTGTTGAAAATATGAGACCTGCTTAATGTGGCTAAAGAGAGTGAATAAAACACCTGAAAACAAGATGTAAAATTAATGTTTCCAAGATCTTGCAATCAAATCAATATTTTCTAGATCTTACCTTTAATATTCCACCTCTTCTACTTTATTTTTTTGTAGTGAAGTTTTTATTATTATGTAGTAATAATGTAATTTATTACACAGGCTTTCCACTGCATATGTATTGCACATTTGATTAATGTCTTGCAGGTTAATGAAGCTGCCTTAAAGAAAAGACATGAGCAAGGGTAAGATTTTGTTATGACTTTTTCACTCACTATAACCTGGTAACTTTTTAGCGTCCAAAACATTATAACCAAAGTTTCTTGTCTATAATGTGGATCCTAAAGTTTTCGTTTTAATAATGTAACAGTGTTTTCTGGCTTGTCTTTGTTGTTAGGTGGCTAATGGAGTACACCTCTGATGTGAATGTGTGCATTCAAATGATAAAGTAAGTCCTGAGAAGACATACTTGGTTCATCAACACCTTCAGCTGCCCCTCTGCATATTGTGTGTCTTGTAGTACAGTGTATTTTATATGAAGGCTTTGTCTTGTATTAGACTAGCTATGAAGTGTGTAAAAAATTTTTCCACGGTGTATAACCTTCCTAGTCATATCAAGACAAATTCCACTGCAATAAAATCTCTCCTTTTGTGTTTTAATTTTCCAAAATCACCTCGTGTCTGTTAGAAATACAGATATCCTGAAAAATGGTCACAAATACACCATATGCGTCCTTATCACAGAGTATGTGAAGGGCTTGCTCTTATACTCTTGTTTTAAAACTGAGGCATTGGGGCAAATTGGGAATGGCCTATATATATATCCAGTCCTGCTTTCAAATTTGATTTTTGTGTGTGTGCAGGAAAGCTAGGCAGCTGAAAAAGCCACACAGTTTGGGATACCATGGAAATATAGTTGACTTGTGGTGAGTGAACTGTTTGTCAAGAATTGCTACGTTTTATGATGAGACTTGTCATGAAGCTTTGTAGATTTGCTGCTGTGTGATGCCATAAGAAAAGAAGCGATGACAGAATGAAGAAAACGTACATGGCGACGTTGATTCTTTATCATGTTTTATCTCTAGGGTGTTTACAGTACAGCTAGTAATGTTGGCGGCCAGCCCCAGATAAAGCATATAAAATTGACTTTTTGTAACCCGTTATTTCCCAAATTAAGACAGCACATTATACTGATTCTAGTTAGCTTTTCTTGTAGCCACTGTTATCAAAGAGATTCTGACGACATGGTTATTTTGTTCCATTAAAGGGAGCGTCTGGCACAAGAATATGAAAGCACTGGTGAACTTCTTGTAGAGCTTGGCTCTGATCAAACTTCCCTTCACAATCCTTTCAATGGTGGTTACTACCCTGTGCAGGTCAGTGATGTCACAGGAATTCCAAGCTCGCGTTACAAGAAAGCGAGTGTTTCTCCTGGATGGCTGAGTGTTCCTTGGGGTTTTTCTCAAATTGGGACTCTGTCTTTCAGTTAGTGCCTAAACGTCTCAACAAAGAGCAAAGGAAACCCAAACAGTGAGAAAAGAGACTTTTTTGTGTCATAAGCTCTAGGTGGCCGTACTGACAGAAAACTCTGATTGCGTCTTACGGAGGCCATTCTTGTATAATTTGACGACCGTTTCTTTTTACTTATACGTAGGTGAAATTTAATGAAGCAAACGAAATCATGAAAGATGATCCTGAAAGGTTCAAAGCTTTAGTTCAAGAAAGGTATGTTTACTATTGGAATTATATTGACTTAAATTATTATCATACAACAGCAAACCGTCTCTGTTAACAGCTTTGCCGTTATATATCTTTCAGCCTTCGTCGTCAGGTTGCAGCTATCAATAGACTGGCTGCACGTGGAATGTTCTTTTGGGACTATGGCAATGCATTTCTCCTCGAAGCTAGTCGTGCAGGTAAAACGTTACAAACTAAAAAAGGAAACATTACAATCGTGTAAAGTATAAAGAGAGAGAGAGAGAGAGAGAGAGAGAGAGAGAGAGAGAGAGAGAGAGCTCTGTTTGAAGAAACACTATTTATTCAGGTAGAATTCAGTGAGTTGATTGCTTTGATAGGTAGTTTTTGTTCGTTATAAAAATGAATTTTAACCAATTTTTTGCAGTCTTTTTGCATTAGTTAATTCCAGCTGCGCCCACCGTCCTCCAAGCCAAATTTCGTGCGCCCCGGGTGTCGGGCATTTGTCAACCTTGGGGCCAAACCCTGTCTTTTTACGCCACATTGTTTCTGACTCGAAATCAAATGAGATAGTGAGATCGGGAGCGATCCTAGTGAGTCGACATACTTTTTGTTTATTGAATCAATCTTGTTTCGATCGATTAAGTGGCATTAATATTCAGAACAGCTGGCTTTTATACGAAAGACCATTTAATCTACGTCAGTGCTCTAAATGGCTTGTTTGCTAGCCTGCAAATACATCCGTCTTTACTCGCTCCTCCTCGACGCTTAGGAAAAAGAGGCGAGGAGCTAGCAGAAACGAATGTAGTCGCAGGCTTAAGGACATGACGCACTCGGTTTTCAATAAACTATGACATCATCTGCCTTAAACCTGTCAAATCGGTTAAACAACCTAACATAGCAAGTTACGTTATGTTAAAGAGACTTCCCCGCATTTTTTCTAACGATAAAGACAAAAGACGATGAGATCATCGAAGTAAATGTATCCCTACCCTCAATAATGGAGCTCACCGGCCAAAAAGCGGTCTAAAACATCCGTACTATACTACTACTATCAAGACAAACTACATTAGAAGGTTACATTTTATGGCACGTAGCACTGATCAATATTACTTTACCCCGATGCTTTTATGTTCTAAGGGGCTGATGTGTGCAAAGAGGGAGCGCCTCTGGGAGTGTTCCGTTATCCTTCCTATGTACAGGATATTATGGGGTAGGTACTGACAGCAATTTATTTAGTTCTTTCCTCCAGCAGTTAACATTCGGGTTTTGCAGCTGCCCGCTTAGAGACGTTTGGCAGGATACAGTTCTTTTGTGAAATGTCATGTGACCTCAAAGTAACCAATGAGAGCACGCGTTGCTACCTTTATATCCAACGTATTGTGCCTAAGTTCTGTGTCTACCTATTTTAAAAGTATTGTTATAATAACCTTCGTTCCGATTCTCGAATGTATTTACAGAATCTTTTGATTTGATTTACAGCGATATTTTCTCAATGGGCTTTGGACCATTTCGGTGAGTGAATGAAAAACAATTATCTTTGTGTTCTGAATCTAAAACGTTCAAAAATGGATATAATGAAATCGTTACACCTTCGTAAGTATCAAAGACATTTTATTCTGCGTCGACTACTGTTTGGAAAAACTTAACTTTCACGAAGGAATTGATTCCGTCACATCTGCTTCGTCTCTTATTATTATCATGCCATGTTTAACGCACATTTTCCTCATCCCCCCTTATACATTTAGATGGGTTTGTACTTCCGGTCTGGCAGCCGATCTGGCAACAACTGATGAAATCGCCAGAAAAGTATTGGAGCAAATTATGGCTGAAGGATGTGAGTTTCAAGCCATTTAACTATCATCATCTTGTTATTTGATAGTTTTTAATATTCTTTTTCTAAGCACACCAAATCATACAGCCTGGCAATTTTTCGACATTTTGTTGGAAACTAGGATGCACTACCTCCTTCCCAGGGCCCGGTTCTCTTGTTCGTCCTCTTCAGGGTACCGGAAGAGGAGAGAGCCTGGGAATGAGGTCTAATTACACATTTAATCTTTAATCTTTTATCCGCTATCTAAACTTGACCTGTGTGACGTTTTCAGGAGGAAAATTTCAGGAAACTCTTGCTCGCTTCTCTTGGCCTCAATGAAAATAACATTATCAACGCGAACAACTTCAAACGTGTTAATTTTGTTTTTGCAGTACCTGTTGAAGTAAAAGCTCAATACGAAGACAACATTAAGTGGATAGAAGAAGCGCAGCAACACCATTTGGTTAGCTTTTAAAACCTGTACACATCAATACTTATAGAGAACCTGCGTTGTCATAGGACAAATTGAACATTTTTTTTGAAATAAAGTATAATTTTCTTTTCATTTTCTAAGAGTGAAATAAAAGTTTGTGTGTACACGTTAATAAAACTAAAATGGGACGTGATTACATCGCAGACTTTTTTACGTGCACCGCCATCTTGCATTTGATGATTTGATGACGTCATTAGGTCGCTATTGGCTTGGCATTAGAAAAAATTTGAATCGTGATTTTGGCAAACGTGCTTGTTTTCATTTAAAAAGCCGGCCTAATGTTTTAATGTTATAAATCATAGAATCTGTTGAGTCGTTACAATGTTTGATCAGTTTAATCTGTTTATAGGTGGTCGGTTCGCAGGCTCGAATTTTGTACTCAGACCACCGCGGCCGTGTGACTATTGCAGAAGCATTCAACAAGGCGATCAGCGAGAAGCGATTGATGGTTAGTCTTTAATATTTCAACTTTGGTGGATCCTATTCATAGAATAATTTGCGTTTGATGTCTTTTTTTGCAGGGTTGCGTGGTCATAAGTCGGGATCACCACGATGTCAGTGGAACAGATAGGTATTAAAAAAATATAAATATAAATATTTTCGATCGCCGTTTCTTTGGGGCATGCGGTATACGTTGTGACTGGCAAAGTTATTACTTTAAAGTAAGTCTGAGTTTTACGTTTATCGGTCTAAAGTAAATAAAGTAACTGCTTTGGTGGAGAGAATTTGTAATGCTGTTAAATTATACTTTACACTCTATCGTTTTATCACTCCAATTTTTTAAACTTGTATAAATTTTGTTTCTAGCCCATTCCGTGAAACTTCAAACATTTACGACGGATCCAGTTTTTGTGCAGGTTTGTAGTTAGTGCACTCGAAGCCAAAAGCCAGCGGTGTCAATTGTTGTACTAATGGCCCGTGTAAAATAATATTAATAAGGACAAGGTTCTTCTGCGCATAGGTAATAAATGAAAATTAAATAACTAAAACAAAAAACGACGGTAACATAAGGAACTACTTGTGACTAAATATCTAACTTAACTTAGCTAAAGTTATGTTAAAGTCAGAGTAGGACAAAATTCCTCAGAGGTTAACGAAAAGTCAGAGAATTTTGTTGAAAATAAGGGAAAGTCTTAGTTCTTACTGATCAATGTCATGAAAACGTAAGGGGTGTTTGTTTTCAGGATGCCTCTGCGCTTTGCCTGAACTGTTAAAGGACATGGATTTCGATCGATTTTCCTACTCAAAATATTTAACGCTCGAAATATATTCATGTCCTTCAAAAAGTATATCAGGTGTCAGGAAAAAGTCAATAATGCCAAATGCCAACCCTGGTCATGCGTAAATTGGAGTCAGGAACATATTGCTCGTGATAGCTAATGTATAGGATTTCAAACGTCCTTTGTCGGGATGGGGAAGGTATCGCGACTACACGTACGGTGTATTCTGGCCAGTACGGTATTTGCTTGAATCTATAAATGGCTCCTTGTGAACTCCTACGGAGCGATAATAGTACCAGTTGGTACTAATTCTTTTTGTAGATATGGCTGTTCAAAATGTTATTGGTGACTCTTTCCGAGGAGCAACGTGGGTCGCACTTCATAATGGCGGCGGGGTGGGCTGGTAAGTTAAGATTTAGTATTTTGAAAAGTTCTTGAAAAGTGTCTATACCCGCTGGGATATTTGTATTGAACCCTCAAAATTGAACAGTCCTTCAGTTTTGTCGTTTTCTTTTGTTATCTTGAGGTTTTTCTTCTATATCCCGGCCTTGAGACGTGACAGTTTGTTGCCGCTGTACTTTTCCGCTTAATACTAGTAACACTTGAGGATCATATAGTCAAAACAGCTGTCTATAGCTTTACTTGGCAGGCTAATTAAATGACGTTTTTTTTCCAGGATGCTTGAAATACTTTATCGCCCTTTGTTAGTCTTTAAGTCTTTTGACTGTGATGATCCTCATTTTAATGGTAAATTTTCTGTGTTTTTCTTAAGGGGTGAAGTTGTCAATGGTGGCTTTGGTCTGGTGTTAGATGGATCTCAAGTAAGCTTTATCGATTAAGTGTAGAATCTGGTAGTATTTTAAATTTATTATTCGACACTGCTGGCTCGTAAAATATACGATACGGTTGAGCGCCTCAACTAAAGGTGTATATACAGCTTAATAAAGATGAAGTTGTCACTAACCGTTCGTACCAAGTGTGCAAGAAATTGTGTCCCGCTTTAAAATTAAGTAATGTTATTTTAAAACGCTCTTTCCCACCGCTTTTTAGTCCCTGAGCTTTCCTCTAGTCGATAAACTTCAAGATGCTTAGTACTCTCGACATTTTTTGTCGTGTAGGTTCAGCAAAGATAACTGTGTGCATTATGGCAGTAGACGAATAAGTTTTTACACGACATATGTGTTACGAACCCATACTTCATACGACCACTTGTTTGAATTGTTATTTTGTTGGCAGGATGCTGGTAGCAAGGCTCGTATGATGTTATCCTGGGATGTTAACAATGGGGTGAGTATTTTGTTTAAACATATATTTTTCCCAACCAGTTTACGTTTTTTCTCTCAAGAGGTTTGCATATCAACTTAATTACTCAAAGGGGGACTCTTTAAAGAAACTTATTTATAGAGAGTCAATTTACTGACGAGTATTTGAACTTGGAATTTCGATTTCTAGGTTTGTAATGACATTTTACTCACTGGGACTATAGGATTTGGCTACGTTATTTCTCTTTTCCACTGGCAATTGGGTTTGAGACAAACTTTGATTGGAGACTGGGCAGGGGGAACACAGATTAGTAGGATGCACCCACAGGAACCTCGAAATTTAAAAGTTACGAGGAAATTAGTCCTACCTTGATTATATGGAGGAGATTTGTTTTCCTTTTTTTCGATTGCTTTGCTGTTGGAATCAGTCTGCGGCCTATTAAGTTATTTGTGATCGAGATCTTCAAGAGATGCGTCACCACCCATCAATTTGTTACTGTAGATTTTGCTAATCTTAACTGTTTTGCTGTATTCAAGGTTGCTCGCCGCTGCTGGTCGGGAAACATCCATGCAAAAAAGGCCATCTGCAAGGCCATGGAAGAGAATCCTTTATTGAAGGTCACCATTCCCTGTCACGTCCAGGACATCACTTTACTGGACAAAGCTCTTAAGCCATGAAGAGCCTTGTTCGATTATATGTGTGAGACAGTGTATACCATGGGAAGACAAGCTTTATAGACGTCTCCAACAAGGAAAAGAAAACAACTTATTCAGTTTCAGTCTCTACTAGTAGGGACCTTACGATCCGACAGCGGCGACGAAAACAGACTTCGCATCATTTTAAACTTTTTCGCGATTATCCCAATTCGCCGTGTTACTTAAAGGTCCTTAAAAGAAGGGGATTTTGGTTGGAGCTGAAGAGAGGGGAACGCGCTCAAGTTCGAACAGAGATGGTAGAATTTATCGCCTTGCCGTTCCCGTTACCAAGTAAACTTAAAATTTGGTCATTTCACGTCGTAGTTGTGCAGTGAAGGCAAAGAAATGTACAAAAAAGCGTGATGCATGTGCAGAGTTGTTGTTTTGCTCATAGCCTGCGAGCAAGCTCTCCTATTTGGGCAAGCGAAGCGAGCCTCGCGAGAACGCGCGAGCGAGGGGCCGAAGAAAGGAGAGCTTGCAACCATCTCTCATAAATTTTCATTTCCACCCCGGAAATCCCGGGACTCCGCAAAGCGTGAAAACTGTCACCGCAAACGTGCCGCAGATTAGAAAAGTGACAACCGCCTGTCAAGTAAGTTTAGACAGCCGAGGGCGCGTCGAATTATTTATTTATAAATCGCTTTCGCAGCAGCATCAAAGTAATGTTTTTAATCACTTATATGTTTTTTTTTTTTCACGGGGACATCGAACTTCAACGGGTCAGCTCGGATAAGAACTCACTACTTTGATTCTCGTTTCGTTTACTTTTGAAAAGTCGTCCGTACTGCAGTGTAGAAGACTACTCCCCATCGCAATCACCAACAAAAACATCATATATTTGTCCGTCTGGAACTGGAGAATAGCGTTTTCCTGCACTTGGTTCTCTTAAGGTTTACTCCAGTTGCTTCCAACTCTTTCTCTTTTCCTTCTTTACGATCAAGCTACACGGCTACACTGTCAAGTACACGTTTCTGAATTTTTCTACTCAGTAGAATTCAATCGGGCGAAGAAACCGATCCTGGAAGACTGCGCTTTAATCACTCTTCACTTCACTCTCCCGGTTTTCAGATCTATACAAGGCGCTTGACACAAATGAATACAACTGATGAGGGGTACTCATTTTCCTTCCACAAGAACTACAAACTCCGTCCGACTTATCCTCGGCACACAATATTCTCTTTGCGAGAATTACATCAAACGAGCGCGTCTGCATTGAGGGCTGAAACAAGTTCCCGGTACCAATCTGATCCCCCTGAGAACCAAATTTGACACACCGACGAAGCGGGTGCCAGCTTGGCCTGTTATCAGTCAACTTTGATTTCCGGAACGTCATTTTTCAGCCAATGGTATTTCCCTTCGTCTGGGCGAAGTACAAATGAAAATTTGTAAGGGATGGTTGCAAGCTCTCCTTTCCTCTGCCCCTCGCTCGCGCGTTCTCGCGAGACTCGTTTAACTCGCCCGAATAGGAGAGCTTGCTCGCAAGCTATTTTGCTCATTAAACCTGTTGTTTTTTGACGTTCCCGTGGCCGTCGTCGTCGTGGTTTCTTAAGGTCCCTAATGTACGGCCAACGCTCACGTGGAATTTTATATTTTAATTGGGAAAGGTTTTAACTTCGCTTGCTGGTTATTTCACGTTAAAGAAGTAGGTGAAATCGACGCACGACGTAGAAGAGAAAAAAAAAGGAAAATACATCCATCCAAAGAAAAACAATTCCATTGGCCCTTTTTTTCGCTTTTGACGTGTTCAATGTGCCCCATGTCCCTGGTTTTAGTACATGCAGCTTTTAAAGTCCGACGTGAAATGTAAAGCTTTTTCTAATATTTATTCTACACGGGTTCTGCATAACCTTGCTGGTATTTATCTTGAGATCGATGCTATTCTAGTGAAAAGGAGCCTTAAGTATTTGTGTCTTGTGGCAATTCTGAACCGCGATATTGGTTTCGACTTGTGATTTCGGAACGGTTAACAAAGTCGTTAAATTAAGCTTGTGGTGATCATTGTTTTGTATACATAAACTCTTCTGACACTTTTTTGCGATAGATGTTTACCTCAACAAGGTTTTCACGCTTTATAACTTAATATTATGGATGGTTTTCTTGTCAATTTTGGCTGTCAATAGAAGGGAAAGCGGTTGGTGACATCTTTCTTTCGGTTACCTTAAAAACGAAGTTATAGAGATTATTTTGATGCTGAAAAACTCTTATTAAAAGTAAACCTCAGAGCTATGTTGTGTTCACTGTTTGTTGTCTTTGAATCACTTTCAAATTTTACTTTATAGACTACTTTTAACGACTCTCTTTAGAAAGCTGGTTTACTGACTGAAACGTAGCCACTGAATCGTAGTCAACAGTTACTGGCACCGTACAAAAACGACTTATTAATGACAGAATCAATTATGGCTCTTGAATCAACTCAACCAACTCATCAATAAACCCATACTCAACCTACGTCTGAAATGACTCCTGGGTTCAAACCTCTCACAGTTTTACTTTATCTCTTACCTAGTGAAGTCTGTTAGTTGTGGGAAAGAAAAAACCTTGAATACTGGGATTAACGAGACGTCTTTAATAGACGCCTATTACGCTGCAGTGGTGAAATATTTTCCATGCTGAGTGTATAGCTACTCCTATCGCGAGAAATACAGGAAGACAGGTTTCTAAATCCCAAAACGAAGAACATGCCAATAAACGAACAAGAAATGTATCTCAGTGGCACCCAACGAGAATATAGTTCAAAACCACTTAAACATATGTTAAACGTATTTTAGTATTTAAACGGTAGGTATAGGCATTTTTTCATCCCCTAAATATTTTTCATCTGTTCGATCCCAAAATTATAGCGATCAAAACTTACCGTTTCGAAAATTTTAGCCAGAAAAAAGGCTCCCGAAAATTCTAGGTGACCTTTTTAGGGTAAAAATCCGTTAAAAATGAGCAATTATACCATTTTTTAGATGTTCGAAAATCCTAGGAGAAGCAATCAAACAAGAAATTTTACAACAAATGTGCCGAAAATTCTAGATCTGAAATCGTCTTCCGAACAGATATTTTCCGGAAATTGACGTTGGGTGCCCCTGGTATCTGGAGAGTACGCAAAGCAAAGGGAGAGAACTGGAACCCCAGTCCTCAGCTCCGAGGTAACCGAGGCAAATGATATGCCACTTATTCTGATCATCAATATTTAGTTCTTGTCTGCCTTGTTCACTCGTGTCAACTATGAGTTCGCCTGAAGTGTATTGGTGAAATAACCGAATGGAACACGCGTGAAGGTACCGGTGCTCGAGCACTCCCTTGCCCGGCCATATGTTCATTCTTACTTTATCCTGTTGATGTTCGTTTTCTCGCAGTTTTTTCGTACACTGTAAGTATCACAAAAACTCCATTTCATTCCTAGTGATGAAAATTTGTCCGCTGCACTTAAATGGATCCAGGAGCCCAGGTTTGTAACTTAGTTTATACTCCTTCTGTTAGTAGAAACCATCTTGTGGTATATTTTACGAACACAGTATTCCATGATTTCACACCAGGATAGCATGCTCGCTCCTAAGAAGAGACCATAGAAGCCGCCCAGGGTGGCTGCCAAGAAAAAGTCGTAAATGATAACTAATATTTTAAGTTAGAAACTGATAATTTAGACCTGACACTAAGACGGCATTTACCTCTTCACAGAGCGATGTAGTAAAAGCGATCCGCGTTGTCTGTAACCACACCGAGAAACAGCGATCGCGATGTGATTATTACGATTAAGACGTAATTTTAGCGAAAGCAATGTGGCGATAGTGATCATAAAGTAGATGGTGGCGAGGCGAATGATGGTTTGGGCTGACGACGTTATGTGTGTGATGAGTTTCTGGTTTTATGATATACCACTGACACACACGACACTTGGGATAATTGTTTGTTTAGCTTGGAACTTTAGTCTATCCAGTATCAGAGTATAAACAGGCGTCTAAGAACTGCATAGCGCTTGCATCACTTAATGCATCTCTTATGTAATCATAGAGCAGAGTAACCTAAGCTCTGAGTATTAACCACAAGAAATACACTAACCAATGAAACTGAAGGGCGCAAAAGAAGGCACTTGTTTGAACTCTAGATAATGTAAATCGCTAAAGTAGACGTCCAAGGAAACGATGTTGTTGCTACAAGAAGAAACAAAATTAGGTAAGCAAAGTCTTATTTAATTTAATTCTATAAGCTGGACTGGCTCCCCGTGATGGCCTACACGCGGAACTTCCGCCCGCGAGGGGTACCTTTTGCAGACTTTACGTATTTAAAAGGGTAGGGATTTCACAAGTCTGTAAATATGAAAGGGTAGTGAAATTGATTATTTAGTTATTTTAAAAAAAGGCGTTAACTAAAATATTTCGAACAGATGCTCTTCAGTAATGGTTGTATCAATTTAATTTATTGAACGCTGTATAAAATGACAAGAAGACTCACTGTAAATAGGTATGTGAAAGGGTACCATGGTAAGTTCATAGGTGTATTTCCTTGCCTAGTCCAGAATGGCCCATAAAATACTATCTATTGATTTAGACAACTTACTCTATGAAATCACGCCTTTCCGCTGTAGTCATGTTGAGAAATGGCTGATATTCGCTGTATAACGACGGGTTATGAGTTGGTGATGTCTTTAGAAATGCCACGAGATGTTCCGCAAAAATATTTCTCTCGAGGCGAGCGTACGATAAAGATGACTCGTACTCTTTTTCCTCGCAGGGTAGTGGACAATCCTCTTCACATTTTCTTTGCTCCTCAGATGAAATAAGACTTTCTACAAATTGTTAGAAATTGTTTTCAAAGGAAAAGAAGTCTCTGATCATTAAGAGAAGTCTTAGTTTTAATCGGAAGTTATCTTTTTTTAGAGTAAAAGTTGCAAATGCAGAAGTATGGGTAGTGGTGTTGCTATTGGCGTATTTCTTTTAGCCGCCGATTATTTAACACTTCCCTTGTAAAGAAGAAGGGAGGTACGTTTGACATTATTGGACTGAATAAGATATTAATAATTAATAGACAGAGACCAGCCTACCACTACCACTGCCTTGGTACCTAGCAAATGTTCATCTGTACTTCTCAGTTGAAGCTTAGAACAATTGTTTTGCCATGCACAAAGAAAGAATAAATACTATAGGGCAGAACATTTTGACGGCGCGGTTTTTAAATCAGAATTACAAGAGTGGCGGGGTAAACGTGTATTTTTTCATGCCATCCTTTGTCCAATGTACATTTATTTACATTAATAACGATCATATTCTTACTAAAAACTTACCAAGAGCGGGAAAAACACAAAATACTGTATTATTCGGAGCACAAACTTTAGATGTCCCTAAAATGAAAAAATCATGTGAGAAAGACAAATGCTTTTCCTTTCATGGCAATAATCTGTTTAATGGAGTGCTTTCCAGCGGCCAGGGACCAGTGCAACCTCACAGAAGGGAGGCAAAAACTCGAACAAACCTAAAACGATCGCTCTGGAAATGCGTGGACGATTGTTTTTCACTCAGGAAATGGGTGTATTAGACTTGAAAGCCAAGTCATTGTTAGTCTGGATCATGAGCAATAACCTCATTTTCTCGTGCAAACCATAGCGTTAGGAAAGTAATCTTTCGAGCTGGCCATGTGCTAGCATTATAGTGTCGTCTCTGTTAGCACGAGGAAGAGGCTTAACGGCGTCAGAAACCAACATCCACAGAACTGAAATTTACTGTCAGGCCAAGAGTACATATGTTCTCTCGTTAGGCATATTTGTACAGCTGAAATGTATATGGAACATTTTCTATCATGAGTGATTTAAATAGTGCGTTTGAAAGAACACCTCTAATTTGAATGTGTCAAATTGTCTTGATTAAATCAACTGCTATTCGTAGAAATTTCGAGAAATTGCCTAGGAGTAAGGAAAATTTAAGGCCAAATTGTGTAGTGAATAGAGTCTATGCACATAAAGATAGCAGTAAATTAACAGTCCGGAATATCCCTAAATTTAGGGACAGAGCCAACTGGTCACGCGACACTTTTCAACCTATGATAAAGCGCGCTTGCGTTTATCAAAACACAAATCAAAACATCGCCCCAGTGATTAAAAAGACGGAGTAGGATAGGATTAAAGATGAGCTCACAGTACTCGTCTAGGTTTCACATTCAATATTTCAAAGAGAGCATTTCATGTAAGAAAATAAGAGAATTAATCATTGCAACGAATCATTGAGGCGTTCGAACTGATTCCGGACCGATCGCAGAGATCGTGGCTTCACATAGAGAAGGATGAATATTTGTAAGCGATACTGAAACATTTACAAACCATACTAAGTATACAAAGTGGAAAATACGTTACCGTAAAACATTGGAGGTCGACATCCACACTTTTTGACAATAACCTGGTTTTCACACTTTTTGAGGCAGGCCAGTTTGGTGTAATTGTACACATCACCAGTGCTTAACATTTGTAATGTTCTTTGAGTGCAGTTAGTCTGATATGGGGCTTCCAAACTACGCATCTGCAAACGGAAAAGACAGCACAGTCAATCAATCGTTTCAAAGTTCTGTATCTCAGTTCATATCATTTCCACCATCAGGTATAATCCAAACTCACAGTGATCTGCTTTTCAGCTGCCTTGATTAGCTATATGGATAGAACATTGCGTCCAGTCATCGCAAAAGTCAGAGTTCGATTCCTGTCAAAAAAGCCTGAATTTTTCGTCTCTTTCAGGTTCTTTTTCAACCGCTTAGATCGCTCATTCTCCCACGAAGATCATGTTCACTTTCATACAATCAGTTTTAATAATTACTTTAGTTTAATTGATAAAAATAAGTTGTTACCCAGCTATAGAAATTCACTTTTGCCTAGCATAAAAAGAAACTACGAATTTTAATACGGTCGCGGAAGCTGAATAACTATGCAGGAATGCGGCCGTCTTTTAATTTCTCAGCGTCCGCCATCCATTTGGAAAATGGCTTCCCTGAGATACATTTTTCACACTGGAAGCCGCTAAGTTGAATTAGTCTTGGAAGAAGACATGTAAAACATGAACACGCTATGTATCTTTAAATAGCAGTCACAAGAGAACTGAATCCAAATATGCTTTTTTTGGTGTGGTTTTCGTTCGTGTGTTCAGGAGGTCCAAAAAGGAAACGAAGAAGAAGGGGACGAAAGAAAGAAAGGAGGTATAGAAAACTTTTCTCCCTCATCGTTTTCTTGTTCGATCTCTGTTCAGCTTTCGCACGGCTCTTACTTTACGACCCACGATCGATTCAAAACACACAAAGAAACCACCTGTTACACAAGCTACAATCGATACGATATTTGCGATAGTTTATGAGGGGTTGTTTTTTCCATTTTATCCTTGAGATTGCTGAGCTTTTTTTCCTTCACGATTGCACTGATAGAGTGGTTTTCGTTTGAGTGTCGTAAAACCAAAACCAAAGTAATTACTCTGGCCAATCACATAGGACACAGACAATACATTGAACCAATCAAAACTCGAAGTAATTACATGTGGCTGACGCAAAGCGCGGGAAAATGCATGCGAGCGCGTCACAATTGGCTTTGGTTTTACTTCTGATTGGATGAAAAGGTGGCGCCAATCTTTTAAGCCAATCGCATCGTGTAGAAAGTGCAAAACCAATTACTTTTCGACACTCAAATGAAAACCGCTCTAATAAAAAGTTGGGAATCATTAAAATGAACGAAAAATATTTCCCACAATACCTTGTCACTTTGACTATGTGTCAATGAGTCTACCAACAAAGACTAAAGACGATGGGAATTGCTTGAATTATCGTAAATGGTAGCAAGACTGATTTTTTGAATGAATGGTATTTGTTTAATTATATTTTAGGTTTATTTCAAAATTGTAAGGTGCATTTGAAAACATTGTTGAATTTTGCGCGGTATAAATCAATTATTGTTATTATAATTTATTTATCAATGCATTTTGAAAATGGCGAAGTTTATCCGAAAGAAAACAATGGTGACAATACGTATACCTCAACCTCATTAATAATTTGTAAGAGTAAACCAAAAGTAATTATTTTTTCGAAGGAGGTTCGCAAATCAGAGTCATAATTATATAATTACCAACAAACGAAAGGAAATGTCCGTTTAAAGGGCTAGAGCTAAACCTTACAGGATTATTTTAGCCAATGGCCGCTTTCACGCTAGAAACGGATTATTCGTCGATAATAAGTCTTCAAAATCCGTCAAAATTGACCGATAAACCGCAGACAAATTAAGAGAATAAGGGCAGACGGATTATTTGTCCAAAATTAAAGCAATTTCTTTTTCACCTTCGAATTATCCAACCGATATAATAACCCTTCTGAGACGGATAACCTTTCTCTATTTATGAAAACGGCCAATGTGCAGTTATTTCAAAAGGCTGTATTACTTTTTTAATACCTGTTTCATCTTAAAAGAATAAAAGGTTTGAATCCCTGGTGCAACTCCAAGACTGACTTCTTCCATAAAGGGAAAGTTTTTCTGATCATGTACAAGAACTGCCACCCCGGCAAAAGGCCTCTTGGCATTTTTCAAGTAAGCGTCTTTCTGTATATTTAAGCGCAACTTTAACCCGCTGTTTTTGCCCGCCATTCTAGCTTTCAAGAGTGGTCCTCCATTCCGGCCTGAGTTAAATGTGAAGCACTGCCCGTAGAATGAGCTAATGAAGCTAGTGAAGTTGGTTGCCCCACATTGCAAGCCATCAAATGAACAAGATATAAATGTCGGTGGAACATTCGGGAGGAGCATTTCATCAATCTGATGACCATGTTCTTTCAGGACTGCTTCCGCATCTCGTAGAAGTAGATCGTCAATCCCATCCAGGTCGTCTTTCATGGTGTCTTTGGACAGCAAAAGAATTCTTGAAATTTGATCAGCTTTTTTAGCGACTTCCTCCTCTTTCAAACCATAATTACGAGAAAGTGTATATCGAATCTTCTTCATGTTTGCAATATTAAAATTGCAAAGTGTAACCGCTGGGAAAATCATCTCGTTTCTTTCTGGGCTTTTCGAGGTAATCTTCGTAATAAACGGCCTTTGATAAAACTCTTTCATTGATAAGTACGACTGATAACAGCAAACTGAAAAAGATGCGAGAATAGCCAGGCCCCAGAGAATTCGCCGCAATAAATTGTCAGCATAAAGGAACCGAGCCCCATGAAGAGATGTTGCATTCAAGAAGCTTTGCAGTGTTTCAGGCATATGATCTCCTTTTTTTTCTTCATCCTGCGCTGTTCTGTGAAATCTATTCACTTCAGCTGCGTTTTTGTTTTCGTCGGGACAGATATCATCGCTATGAGACACTTTTATCTTGAAAGGCATGGTTGTATGGTCTTTTTTATGAGAGATTCCTATAGGTGTTTAATCCAAGAGACTCATGACAGGACTGTCGTAATGGTTGTAGTTAGCGTTTCCGTTGTTGTTTCAGACAGAGTTGTCAAGCTGCGCTAGGCCTTCAGATGCCAAAACAGGTTGTTCTGTTATCAAAAGTCTACTTATGTTATGGCTAGTGTTTTCCACCACCCTGGTCTGTTCTGTGAACTCCATTCGTTTCAGCTGCGTTCTTCTCCTCGTCGTAACAAATATCATTACCTCTATGAGATACTTTTGTCCTGAAAGGCATCATTGTATGACTATATATGCCAATGGTCTTTCCTTATCCCAGAGGACGAGTGAGTCCTATGGGTGTGATAAATTCAAAGAATTGTCGTGTTTCGGTCAGTATATTCGACAGAGTTGTCAAGCTGCGTCAGACTTTCAAATACCAAAAAAGCTTTCTTTCTTAATTAAAACTTACCTAAATTTATGCAAAGTTTTTCTCCTCCTTCTGCTTTTGCAGTGGAAAAGACAAGGGTTCTAATGTTAGAGCAAGAAATTAATGATCGTACTTCCTTTTCTTTCAAGACTTGCCGGATAATTTAGAAGCCAATCTGTTTTAGCGCTTCGTGAATGAAAAATTCTTTCTAATAATTTAAATTGAGATGTAGCATAATGTCCTGCAAAGAGTTACGACTAATATTTAATTCTCTACACAGATTATCATAAATAAAAAACAATTCGTGCTAGAAATATCCCTCTTCGGTTTTCAACCTTTTACCGCATGCAGTTGAATGCGGCATTACATGGCATGCACTTGAATGCGTCCCATTCACGTATCAAAAAGTGGGTCGCAGAAACAAAGCGAACTTGTTTTACGGTTGTTCATAAATCAATTTGAGAAATGAGACTTGTCGGCATCCACCTGTCTCGGGAGACAATGGAATCAGCTTTAAGATTTAGTCAGTGGTTGAGTTGCAGCGCCTGCCTTTGGCTGTACGTACAGTCCGATTCTGGATCGGCAGGCTCTGTAGCAGTTGTTGAAACTTAGCTCTGTGATGCTTCCCTTAGCCGTCTGCGCTCTTTCTTCTCCTCACCAGCCTGAGTGCCTGCCTTGACAGCAAGCCTCCAGTGACTTCGGTCTGTAGCTACAGCTTCCCAACCTGCAGGGTTGATATTGCCTGCCTTCAGATCTCGTTTAAGTTCATCGTTGAGTATTTCCTCAGGAATTCTCTCTGGGGCTGACATGGCCAAGTCAGCGCAGCTGCTCTGACTGAGTAATGCAAACATACTAGGTACTCCCGCCTGCGCTAGGAAATCCTCTTTTAGGACAAGGTCTTGCCAGGTGATGCCCAAAATCCTTCTAAGGAAGTGCAGGTGAAAGGTATTGAGTCTGCGCTCTTGGCGTGAGTAGAAGGTCTAGGTCTCACTGGCGTAGAGCAGCGTGCTTAGTACGCAGGCCTGGTACATCTCTATCCCGGTGCTGATGGTCAACATGGTGTTGTCCTAGACCCTCATTCTGTGATGTGCCAGACAGAGTGCTGCTACTGGTTTGCCAATCCGTTTGTTCAGCACGCTGTGTAGGGACAGGTTGCTGGAGATGATGGAGCCTGGAGATGGTGGAGCCTAGGTAAGTGAAGTCCTCCACCACCTCGAGCTGCTGACATCTAGGCCAATGATGCTGGTCTTCTTGGGACTGATGCTGAGACCAAATTCGCATGAATCGCTTTAAAGCACCCTCAGTATGTGCGGTAAGGACGGCGTCGTTGGCAAATAGCATCTCGCTTATCTGTACTTTCCGAACCTTGGTCTTTACTTGGAGGCGTGCAAGGGTGAAGAGGTTTCCGCCACTTCTGGTGTGAAGGTACACACCATCTACTGAGTAGCTGAAGGTGTAAGACCGCACTAGGAGGAGAAAAAGATGCTGAGAAGTATGGGAGCAAGTACACAGCCCTGTTTCACTCCGCTATTGATTGGGAACGGGTCTGAGGTTGAGCCTTCGTACTGGACGGTTCCTTCATGGAAAACGCTGTCATCCTTTGTAGCTTCCGTTGTGGGGGCATCCAATCCTCTGCAAGAGATTGCTGGATAGGCCCTTCCTGATGACTGGGTTGAAGGCCTTGGTCAAGTAAATAAAGGCAATATACAGGGGTTTCCTCTTCGCATGACACTTTTCCCACAGCTTCCTCAGTGGCAAGACTGATCATGTCAATTGTTGACCTTTCTGCTCTGAACCCGCACTGTGCCTCAGGGTACACTTCTTCTCACAGCATCTGTCACCTGTTCAACATTACACGGGCAAAGGCCTCTCCAATGATCCTGAGGGGATATTCCACGGTAGTTGTTAAAATCGCTGTAGTCTCCCTTGTACTTGTAGAGCGTGATAATGTTGGCGTCGCGAATTCCTTGGGAACTGTTCCTTCCTCCCAGCACTGTACCAAGAGCTATAAATGTCAAATGAGACTGATTTCATACTATCAGAATAAAAGCCCTAAACTTACGGTGTGCACCAAGAGAGGATAAACGGGACAGAAAAGGCATCCCCCATACACACCCTATTCCATAGGTAATTCGTCTCGAGTTATTTTTAGAATCGGGATAAAGTTACCTCGCGCGAAGCGTGGATGTTTCGTGGAGGTCTCGCATGGCTAAACGCCGTGCAAAACATATCGGACAAGAGGCAATGACAGCGTAAAGAGATCGAGAGCATTCCTGAATATTGAAGCGAAATGAGTCGGCGCTCACCTGGGAAAAGGGAATCGCTGGACTCTTTGTCAACCCGTGAAATCAGTTTAACTCGAAGTTGTCGTAACCTCAGTGCTTTAATAAAATGAGAAATTTCGCTGATCTATTGAAACCGGTCGTTTGTACAATAAAGCGAGTAGGACGCCAAGTGTTATTTTTGTTGAATAATAAAAGACTAATAAAAGAATAAATAACAAACCAGAAATTGCTCTCTTCAAACTGTAAATTACAGCTGATCTTGAGAGAATATTCAGGGTGTTAAGGATTTCCCTGCTGTACTGTTAGTTCTATACAAGAGAGGAAGGGCGATTCTTTTTAAATTTCCGTTTCGCTGACACATCTTTAGCAGAAATCTCTCTGTAGTCGACAAAACGAACAGCAATATCGCTCTCCGCGTCTTCCACCATTTTGTTCTGCGTCAATTCGTGAAGGACGCGTGGCTCTGAGCGTGGGTCATCCACGCGGAACACATTTGCGTTATGTGATTGGCTGTTGTCTAATCCCCCTGGGATCTGTGGTCTTAAAAATAACTCGAGACGAATTACCTATGGAATAAGGTGTGTATGGAGGATGCCTTCTCTGGCCCCTTTATCCTCTCTTGGTGTGCACACCTTACATTATTTCACATATTTCAGTTGTTATAGCGGCACTTCATACAACCCGCAATGGCGCTAACAAAAATTCTGGTTAAAGTTGAAATTTGTGAACAAATATAAGGTACAAGTAATTAAGTAAAAGGTGGAAACAATTTTCAAACAATAAAATAACTTAAAATAAATTTTAGAAAATTTTAACAAACTTTTGAAAATATTCCTGATTTACTCCAGCTAGAACGGTTCCATTTAAAACAACAGAAAATCATTTCAAATTAGTTTTCTAACATTTTAACAAATCGCGATTAATATTATAAAACACAAAAATAAATTTTTACACTTCAAGTTTTGTATTTGCTGATCATAGCAGATTGACCCTCCATAATCTGAAGTATGGCGTAATTAGGCGATCATTGCAAGCTCAGTCCCGCGGACATTGCATGCATAAGAGACCAGGACATGTACAGTCGATGCACGAACTCTTTAGGTGATTCACGGTGCGGAGATTTCGCTGAAGCGTCATGCAAGAAGCGCAGTTTCCAAGCACTAGTGGTCTAGGTTGCAAAGTTTGCCTTCCTTTTAACCAAGCTCCAACCATAAGGGAGCAGGAAGGAAAACAGTATCCGGAAGAGGGTAGGTAAAAGACTCGACTGATAATTTTTAGAACGTCAAAAGAGGTACCATTGTAGTGCCGTGCAGGTCTTCCTGGATTATAAAATATGCCTAGAAATCCAGTGAAAAACCGCATTGTAGATTGGAATCAGTTCGTAACGCAAAATACCTGCAAGCTGGATAAAAGACAAAGAACTCTCCAAAAATGTGCAGCTCGAAGTTACCTTTGCAAGCGATACGATCACTGCACCTTTGGCGATGAAGTTCAAAGGCGTAGAAGTTCGCGGAAGAGCTGGGTACTTACCATTTACCTGGTGAAACAATCAGGTTAAGATAACAAATGTTTCGAGCAGAACTGTTTTGCCTGTTCCCCAGCTCTTTCACAATAGCCCACGTTCGATATATTGAGTTCTAACAGGATCCAAGGCTCTCTGGTCATTGTTCTATACATTTGGTTTGATTTTTAGTGTGCTCAAGTCTCTTCTGAGAATTACGGCACAATAGATTCGTGAAATTTGCAATTTTGTCCTTAAAGCTTGGAAGTCATGTTAGTATTTTAGTATATCGAACTTGGGCTATTTGTAACCGAGGAAGGCCTGCTTTAGATACAATGCTAAATCAATTAAGCAAAATAGGATAAAAATCGAAAGCAAAAGAGGCTTCAGAAGAATTATTGCTATCCTATTGCTATATTGCTATCCTTATGTATAAGGTGAAACACAAACTATGCCCCATCAAAATATCAGAGCTATTTCACGCGCATTGCTCACCCTACAACTTGAGGACGGCAGAGTTCGCCATTCCCAGATTTAGGACCAATAAATATGGTAAACACTCGCTCACCTACCTGGGACCAAAGTTGTGGAATAAGCTGCCAAGCGAAATCAGAACTCTCCCATCATTATTTAGTTTCAAAAATTGTATTCGTAAATTTGATCTAGGTGTAATGATAGACGACGACAATTGTTCCAATTGCATCCTTTGTAATTCTTAATCTTTTTAAATCAATTATTTCATTAGTTGATAGTTAGAAGGTTTTTTAACTATATTATATTGTTTAGGTAACTATAATTGCATCCTTTGTAATTCTTAATCCTTTGTAATTCTTAATCTTGTTAAATCAATTATTTCATTAGTAGATAGTTAGTGGGATTTTAACTATATTATATTGTTAGGTGTCCCCAATTAGTAGAGGGGTTCTTAACCCCATCGGCTAGACATTTCCAAGACACATTAATAAAGTTTATGTATGTATGTATGTATGATAAAGGGAATTCTTTCGGTTTAATTTGAATATTATAAACCATTGATTCATAGTGTTCGTCAGTTTAAAATCGCTCCTCAACATTATTCTAATAATCACCTTTTAGGTGTATGAAGACGTTCAATTTTGATCCAACTATTGTCAGTATTGATTTTCAAAATGGATAAAAAGCTCCTGTTTTTTACTGATTGAGCGAAAGGTTAACTTAAATATAACTCCAAAGAAAGGCGGAAGAACAGTATTAAGAAATGATCAAAATTCCGGCTATTAAAATTTTATCCCGTTTTGTTTGTTCTTTTTCAGGCTTGGCGCTATGACTATAGTTAGGTCATTGAGGACAGTTCTTCAAAGGAAAAAATAGAGACTTATAAAGGGGAGCCATGCTGCTCAAAATCTCCAATCGGCCATGGCAAAGTAAAAAAGGCCTATTAGAACTCCTTTGACAGTTTAATATAACTTCAGAAGTAAAAAGACAAATGATTAAATTAGGTATAAATAATGAAAGTTAATTAATAGTGGTTCGGCTTCAGCTATTTTTTTTTGGGCGAAAAAAATTCTTAACCGATATCACAAACGTATGGTTTTACACATGTGGTTGGTGATTCAGGGATAAACTGACCACCGCAGTGTGATCCATATTTAAAAGTTGGTCATCACTCGACTTTTATATAATTAGTTTCTGTTACACTGTAATTGTCATGCTAATTTGACATCAGGTGTTTTCTCCGCTGGATTTGATCAAGCAAATTTAAACGTTTTGAATTTGCATTTAGATTGAAATAGATTTATCGCAAAGGTTCCTTTTACTTTTCGAGGGTAACTTAAAAACGCTACAAAAATCTGCGGTTCAGCGAAAATGATCATTCTGAACATTTTTAATTCAATATAATAACAACCAAAATTATCATCAGTTTCCACGGTGTTCTCCTTACACGCAGTGATTCTTCAGTTTCGTTCAACGAACAACAGAAGGGCCAAACAGAAGTTATGACTTTGCAAACATAAAAAAAGATCCTCGTGAAGCCAAATTTGTCAAAAAATCATGGCATGTAGTGAACCGGAAAATGGGAAAAGCTCGGGAGGAAATCTTGAGGAAGACAGAGTTTTTCACCAAACAGCTAAATCCAACGAAATGAACCAAGTAATTACAGAAACAGTGAGTTCTTTTATGGAAGCCACTACCCTGCATGGTGCTAGGTTTTTATTCAGTGGAGGCTATTTCAGGAGATTGATTTGGGCAGTAGCTCTCGGATTTTGTTTCGGTTACTGTATCTATCAGATCTTTAAAGCAGTGGATGCATTTTATGGTAAACCATTCAACACAAGAATCACAAAAAAAGTAGGACACATGAACGAGAATCTAACATTTCCGGCCGTAAGTCTCTGCAATTTTAATTCATTTAATCGGCGAAGGTACATTAACCTTATGAAGACAAGAAATATGTCAAGTAATGATGAAATTAAACTTAATCTCAAGTTTATAGAATCATTGCTGGCAAAATCGAAAGATGTCTTCAACAGCTCGTCAAAAAATGATCATTTTTACTTGTTCGACCGAACAATTTGCGAGGATGGTTCGGATAGTTGTTATCTTACACTTTTTAGTCATCAAATCGATGAAATGCTACTTCCGAGCCAGATATTTGAGTCTTGTGATATCAATGGTATTCCTTGCGGCTCAAGCAACTTTTCATCGTTCATAAACTCTGTGTTTGGCCAGTGCTACACTTTCAACTCTGGACATTATGGCTTTCCTCTAATCAACGCTACCATGGCAGGTCACCTAAACGGCTTGAAGCTGTTGTTACATGTGGAGAGAGACAGTTACCTGGATTCTCCAACAAATCCATACGTTGGACTTACGGTTCTGGTACACGATCAACAGACCTTTCCTTTTATGGCACAGTTTGGCTTTGCAGTTCAACCTGGAGTTCGTACCTTTTGCGCAATAAGAAGGAAAAAGGTTAGTTAGATCTCTGCACTCTCGGCATTCTCGATAAATTTTTAAGCGTTTTTTCCTGCCCTGAAACAACACAAACGCATACTAGAAAACAGAAAATAGTCATACCGATTTCCCCCTGACTGATCTTGCCCCTTTTGCTAAAGATATTGTAGCTATTGGCTTATACATAAATTAGTTAAAACTGACGCATTTTAAGCCTTCGTTCTCACGTTATAAAATACTTTGTTATCATGCAGGTTATAAACTTGCCATCCCCTTATTTAGCCAACTGCACAACAAGGAACTTGGATATTCTTCGGAAGACTAACTACACGTATTCCAAACCTGCCTGTCTAATGCAATGTCTGAGTTATTTTGTTATCAAAACATGCGGATGTCGCCCCATAGAATATAAAGGTAAGAAGTCAAGATAATGCTAGATCACCCTGACATTTCGAGGCCGGTACTGATAATGAGTGCTTTAGTGAGACACTACTATACTGTATCTAAGATCAATGTTGCATGTTGTAACTGTAATTTCAAGTTTTTACTTAAGAAATCGTTGAAACTTGTCCGTGCAATGCAGATCTTATTTGAATTTGGAAGTGTTACGTTAGTTTTGAAGGAGAATGGAAAACCGGAATGCCCAGAGATAAACCTCTCAGAGCAAGGGAGAGAACCATCAGAAAACTCAACCCACAAATGGCGCCGTCGCCGGGATTTGAACCCGGGCCACATTGGTGGGAGGTGAGTGCTCTCACCACTGTGCCACCCTTGCTCCCCGAGGTCTCCTGTGGGATTATGCAGGCCAAGAATAGATTGTTTTTGAAGATATTACCGCAGATGTTGCAGTTCGGGTTAGGTTGAACCTGGCTTTGCACTGAGCTCTTTTTTCGTTCAGGTTGATGACAATGGCTGCCTCAAAGTAGAAGATAGCCATCTCAGTTTAGCTGACTATCTCGATACCTAGCACGTCACAGCATGCGTGTCTGAATAGGCAGCAGATTTTAAATGCATCTAACTGCAAGCTTAATGTCTCATTATGCAGGAGGATTCAATAAAGCAAAAACTAGTTTCTATAAACTTTGAAGAGTCGTTATTTGTTGTCTGGACGACAGGATACATCTTAGACTAAGTGCAGATTTCTACTCATATTACATTGAATTTCCTTCCTAGATCCAACATTTCCACTTTGTGCTTCAAATGACACGGTGTTGTGCTTGCTTCCAGCATATGGTATGCGATTTTATTTTCTTATTAACCTATGACCTCATTAGTATTAAAAAGGTCACAACAGGCACGGTTTGAGAGCATTCGGTCCACCAATAGCGATGTGATATGATAGATATTTTAGAAATTGTTAGAAAACAACCATAACATGCATCCGACCGTCCATCCATCCATCCATCCATTCATCCATCCATCAATGATTTAATCAATATAATCAGCAATCAATCCATTACTTAATGTGAGGACTTCAGTCGAATGTTCAGCAATTTCTGCTATTAGTCGGTGTAATTTTCAGCAAACCATTCATGATCAGCGTTTGAATTTTGCGCTAGATAGTCAATAAATAGGTCAGCCGAGCTGCCATTGAGTCGGACAATCAGGTTGTGAACCATCAAATGGCATCATAAAACACGTCTGTCAGTTACTGCTACCATACATCAGACATGCAGCCAGCCAGTCAATCACTTTCTCTTTCCACTCTGTGACCCTGCATTAAGGCAAATGACAAAAAATAAGTGAATCAGTTATCAAGGAAGTCATTCATTCACTCATTCAATAACTCTATACTCACAATTACAAAAAGGGTTTACAACACATGTTATATTTTCGATTTGTTTTGGACAGAATCATTTGGTAAATCAAAGGAAAAGGAGGAGTGCGAAAAAAACTGCCAGGAACCATGCCACCACACAGACTATGAAATATCCTTATCATATGCCGGTTTGCAGAGGAATGTGTTCATTAAAAAACTCAACGCAGCATTAAATGATACTGAGAACTTTCCGGGATTCGAGAATTTTCTGAATATATCATATTCACAAAAGAAGCAGTACATAGAGTAAGTTTTCTGTGGGGTGACTTAACGCTAAAAGCCTATTGTGTGGACAGAAGTAATATTTAAATGATATTTTCTCACTCATGGAAATCGCCGCAGAGTTTTGTTTTTTCTACCACTGTCTTGTTCTCTCCCTTTAAATTTCCCCTAACTTTTGAGCGACTTACTAAGTAACAATCAACTTTGATTTGACAATTTCCTAAACATAATTTCTGCCTTTCTTGCCATGCAGTGATAACATCGTTTCCCTCGATATCTTTTTCCAAGAACTGAGCTACGATGAGATTAGACAGACTCCACAGTTTACAGATTGGTCTTTAGTTGGTGAGTCTTTTGTTGTAGGTTTCCCTGCGTAGTCAAAGTAATAATAAATAAGTAAAGATGAAAAAATAATGCATTAATATAAATACCAAATCACGCAGTAAATAAAGCTAAGAGCGAGGCTAATTTGCTATCTAAAAAGGAACTATCCTCTGCTATTCACCCCACTGCCTTTCCTTCTTGCTCAAGATGCGTTCACTTGGGACGAATCAGGTCAGGATTTGTGTTCCAAGATCACTCGAGTCATTTTGCATGATGAATACTTGTCTAAGAGGAATTTAGTGGTTCCTTTGACGAACCATGCACTGAAGATCTTTGATCATAGATCCTGGTTATTATCCGTTCCAAACATGGAGACAGAGACACACTACAAAATTCTTCCCAAAACTAAGGAATTGACATGGTAAGACCACAGTCGGGTGATAATTGAAATTTTAAATTTGAATAAATGTCATTTCTTTTCCCTTTTTCTTTCAGCGACTCTGGGTGGCAATTTTGGTCTTTTTCTCGGGATGAGTATCCTGACACTTCTCGAATTTGTTGACTTCGCTCTCAGAAGATTCTGTGTTTTCATCTGGAATGAATCTTAGACTATGAATTAGACAGGAAGTAAAATAGATCTTGAACTCTAGCTCCTCCAGCTCTGGAGTTAATAGTCAAGACTTCTTTGCATGGGTTTTCCGCACGAGCTTCTTGAGAAAGTTCAAGAGCTTTACTGAAAAGATCAATACACAAAAATGCCCTGCAAAAAATCAAATTACCCTCGATTTAACAGATTCAGTTAAAAGTTAACCGTCAACCAAAGTTGTTGGATGTAACATACCAGGCTCACTCAAACGCTCTGCTGAATGGTGTTGGATCGGTGTTTATTTAACTAACGCATCCACACAATCCAGCCAATTTGCATTGAATCACTTTTGTTGAATTATCCAGCAGATCCAACACCAAGAACTGGGACTCACTTAAATGTGCCCTGGATAATAACATGTGGTTAGATCTTTTAGTTTAGTATTTTATGTTTTTTAGTATGCTCAAAGGAGATCTCACATTACTTTGTTAAGTTATACAAAACCCAGAAGTTTATAAGAACGCAAAATCAACATTAGATATAGCCAAACCTAAAGGCGGAGCTCCCGTTCAAGAGTGATTGCAGCTTTTCCTCATTCTCGGCGTTCTATTAGTTTCAGTTGGAATTTTAAAAGGGTAGTTCAAAGTTTTCAAATTCAAAGATGCCGTTGCATTGGAAAAGCGATTTTTTGAAACGTGGGTTTTCTATATAATTTATTATTTTCACTCCGCATGGTTTGACATGTGGCAGGAGGACGGTCAGTCGGTCGTCGGTCGCGAGGGTCATGAGGGTTCCTCACTGAACAAACCCTTTTCCTAAGACCCTCATCCAACCTGGTTTTTACGGAGATAAAGTTGCCACATTTTAATTAATGGCACAATTCCGTACTTTTATAATAACCTTTATTACCCATTCGCTGTTTTGTCCCCATTTTTCCCGTTTTCCGTGCTCGTTCCCATTTCCTCGTTTTAGTAACACTTCTTGAGCGCTTATTAAATTTGTAGAGACAGACAGTCTGTGTCAAGCATATTTACAGGCATCAGGCTTGTTTCTGATAAAGTAGCGATTTTCGTATGACCTTGAAAAATGGTTTCAGTAAGTGTTCGTTATTCGTTTTATCAGCCAATGGATGAAAAGATCAAAACATGGCTTCTTCGTTTTCCCGCCAATGAAAACCCTTATGTAGAGAAGGCATTGTTCGATTGGCCAATCGTGTTGCAGGTTGATTCCTAGAAAGTTCTCTGGCCGAAAGTTTTTTCACCCCAGCGTTCGCTTAACTAACCAAAAGCCACACGCATTTGTATCCGTTCGATAAACCAATCAAATCCCTTTATTTCCGTTCGTTTTTTGTTTCTGTTTTGTTCGTGCGTTTTCATTTCAAGGTCACACGAAAATCACTCTACTAACTCAAGTAAGATGGAATAAGTTATTTACTTCACTTAGCTATTAAAATATCATAGAAAAAAGTTTCAAGAGTTTATTAAAGTACTAAATTCAAGAACAATTAATACTTATAGGGATCTTGACACACTCGTAAAAATACTCATTTTTTTCGGACTTAACATGAAAATGTTAGTTTCACAGGTGGTAAACGGCACGCAGCTGTTTCAAAGAAACAGTTTCATCAATTCCATTGCCGGATTGAAAATTTGTAGGCTACAAAATTGTTTATAATCACGACGGGAAAAAAAGACAGAAAAAAAGTCAACTCCAGAATATCTTATTGCCAGCGGGTGGATTTTCTGAAAGCATTTTGAAATCGTTCCTATTGATCAGTTTACAGTTCAATATCCAATATTATTTCTATAATCAAAGCCCGCGGGTGTCATTCATTAACCTGTGAGCTTGGTATTCCTTTGCTTATCTTCAAAGGGTTTTAATTTAGGTTTCAGAGTCGCGTAAGAAAACAAATAATAGCATCAAGTGAGAATCAAAACATATGTAGTGGGATAAAATTCTTATATTGACTTTTCAAAGAACGAATTATGTAAACATCTTCAGGGAGTTTATGAAGATAAGGAAAAAGGTAACAAAAAATAAATATCATGCTAGTTTTTTCCCGACCTTCACTAATAGTTGTCAAAAACTGTCTTGTAAAGAGTAACAAACGCCGGCAACTAACATACTGGCACTAACTGACAAAGTGATTCGTGTCATTACAGTATACAGCTAGAAAACCGAGCCAGTACTAATTAAAAAGTTATTATTTTACTGTTCCTACAGCAAACTATGCTAATAATATAGCTTCCGTCGCTGCGTTTGTAAGCATCAAGGAACTTCTCATTAGGACTGAAAATCATTCCGTTCAAGCTAATGAATCTTGACTGATTGACAGGCTTTTTGAGTGCACTTGTAGAACAAAATACCCCTGATCAAATCTTGATGTTATTAGCCTAGCAAAATTCCTTATTAGGACACACCTATTCAACGTAAGTGATTAGAATACTTTCTTTCTATCAAATATAGTGATTAAGACAGAGTTTCGTGTAATGAACGGGAAAATCAGAATAATAGTCGACTAAAATATTGCAGTATCATGTCTATTATTGGACAGCAAGATCAGAAACCTAACGGAAGGGAAGAAGCAGCTACGGAAAACCTCCGATCTTTCATACAAGACACTACCATAAATGGTGTTCGATTTCTATTCAATGGAAACTTTTTTAGGAGACTGATTTGGACAGTGCCTCTCGGTTCTTGTTTCGGTTTCTGCGTCTATCAAATTGTTCAAGCATTGACTGCGTATTACAGTCGACCATTCATTACAAGAAATACAACAAAAGGAGCAAATATAAACAGAAATTTAACCTTCCCCGCGGTAACTCTGTGCAATTTTAATTTTTTTTAATCGGCGAAGGTATATTAACTTTATGAAGACAAGAAATATGTTAGACAGTGATGTCATTGCACTTAATTTTAAGGCCATGGAAGCAATGCTGGCAAAATCGAAAGGTTTTTTCAACACTTCGTTAAAAAAAGAACATTCCTACTTGTTGGACCGAAAAGGCTGCGAAGATGGTTCAGATAATTGTTATCTCACACTCTTTAGTCATCGAATTGATGAAATGCTCCTTCCAAGCCCAACATTTCAGTCTTGTGAAATCAATGGTTTTCCTTGCGACTCAAGAAACTTTTCATCCTTTATCAATTCTGTGTTTGGCCAGTGCTATACTTGCAACTCTGGAAATTATGACTTTCCTCTGATAAATGCTACCATGGCAGGTCATCTAAACGGCTTGAAGCTGCTGTTGCATGTAGAGAGAGATAGTTACCTGGATAATCCAAAAAATCCCTTTGTCGGGCTTATAGTTCTGGTACACGATCAAAACACCTTTCCTTTCATGGAACAGTTTGGTTTTGTAGTTCAACCTGGAGTTCGTAACCTATGCGCTCTGAAAAGAAAAGAGGTTAGTTATACCGCATTTATTCGAATAAGCGCCCAACCTCGAATTAGCGCCCACCTCCAATAAGCGCCCATCCTAAAGGCAGAAAAAGTTACTAAGCGCCTCCCACCCCCACTCCCTCCCACAAAAACTCAAATACGAGATGATAAGAGACCCTCCCGAAGACGGAGTTTTCTTCAGAGTATTTTACAGAAACCTTGCTTTGTTACAACTTTCCGCTTTTTGTTATTAACATACATTGTTTTGTTGCAAAATAAACATACTACACTTGCTGAAAGTGGTGAAAATTTAATAAGCACCCAGCCTCAAATAAGTGCCCACTCTCAAGTTCCAGAACTTTAATAAGCGCCTAGGGAGGTTAGTCGAATAAAAACGGTATGTTTGACATATTTCTGTCGTTTGCATGCTCGAAGAAATTATTCCTGGGAGGTTGACGTACACAGAGATAAAAATGTGGACGAGGGGTAATAATCATATTCTTTTCCTATCGAGCATATTTATGGCTATACCACTAAATACTGGGTTTGCTTAAGAATACCATCACATTTGTAAAACTTCTTTTATTTTCAGATAATAAACTTGTCATCACCGTATTTAGCCAACTGCACCACGAAAAACCCAGAAGGTCTTGGAAACATCGGTTACACGGTTTATTCCAAGCCGGCGTGTCTCATGCGATGTCTGACCGAGTTTGTCATTAAAACGTGCGGCTGTCGTCCTATAGAAAATAAAGGTAAGAAGTGCCTATCAGGAAGGAGAGAGACTAGGTGAAGAATGAGGCGCTTGACTGGTTTGCTCCATTTTCAACACTCCTGTTTTTAAGTGAAGATATGACCCTCGAAGTTGTAAACGCAATTTAAGCAATTGCCACTTAACTGTAAAAACATCTGACTGACAGCATTTAAACTGCGCATCCCAGTGGCCTCTTCCTTTCGCGTACGCGCTGCTGGGTAGTGACAGCAACTGACAGCCGTTTCTTTTCTTTTTTTTAATACTTTATTTATTTAATATTATTCAACATATCAATACAATAAACCTTACAGTAACAGGGCGGCCAAAAAAGGCGGCAAAACAGTAAAAAACAAACAAACAAGCAAAACAAAGCGAAATACGAAAGTTCAACAGATTAACAACAACTAGAAAAACAAATAGAAAAGTAAAAAAATAGTGCGCGTTTGCTAAATTACGATAAATCAATACTAATCAGAAATGCACAGGGTGGTCCACTTATTTCTGTATTTGTTATTGTAAATTTCTCTTTCGCACTGGATTTTAATTTCCAGGAGAACATTTTTTCTAGCTAAGTAATCGTAATATCTAGAAATTAAGAGATAATGGCTAAAAGTATGAAAGCTGTTAGATAATAAATATTAATAAATATTGTGCCGTCCATAGTCCAGGCACTATGCCAATGATTATCTTATTTTCGTTCTAACTTAAGCAAACAACTTGCGCCTTAAATGTGTCAGATTTTCATCGACATATACCACGTTTGTAGCATAAAAATACTGATTTAAACTCACTGACTTTAGAGGTTTCCTAGCTTTGTGCAGCTCAGTTTTCCTCTTATGTGATTTGTTACGAGGTCCGGTTTTATGACAAATGTCGATATCGGTGGGAGAAATATGCACGTTGATGACCTTTCCAAGCTTAACAACATTTTCAGCAATATCGTCGCCTGCAGTTTCGGCAGTTCGTTGAATCTCCAAGTTGTGTTTTCTTGTATACTGTTCCACGTCATCTACTTGGGTTACTAAAAATCGCCGTTCCAGGATCTTCGTAGAGGATCGATGTCGTCGACATCTGCTCTTACCTTAACACTTTATCTTTAAGCTCTTTATTTTCTTTTTCGAGAGACGTCAGTTCTGCATTTTTGAAGTCTAGAAAAATTCCTTTAATTTTTCGTATTGCCCTCTCATAGCACAGTTTTCTTCCAACAGTTCGTCTGTGTTCCTACGAATCTTGTTCAGGACTATCCGTACATATAATAATAATAACTGTTTATTCACAAATCCAAATCGAAAAAGTGAAAAGGAGATAAAAGAGGTTATCCCTTTCTAGTTTATCTCCTGATAATAAAATACATTAAGAAATAAATTATTTACAACTGTTTAAAATAGTAACTATATATGTATATAAAACATCACACAGTAAAAGAACTTAGTGTTCACTAGATAAATCTATAAGATAACGTCTCAGTCTGTTCTTGAAAATATTCAAATTCTCCGCCTCAGCAACTTCCTTTGGGAGATTGTTCCACTTATCTATTATGCGTATAAAAAAGAATGTTTAAAACTATTTAAAGTTGCTGATGTAAGCTTAAGTTTAAAACGATGGTTGGCTCTTAAGGGCCGAAAATCATGTGCAAATGTAAAAAATGCCGAGGGATCAAGTCCATTAAGTCTATTTATTGTCTTATAACACTCGATAAGCGACGAAAATAATCTTCTTTGTTCAAGTGATGGCCATTTAAGGAGCTTTAGGCGTTCTTCGTAAGGCATGTCTTGCCCAACATTTCCAAGGGCGCATTTAGATGCTCTACGTTGTACTTTCTCCAAGGTGTTTAAGTCTTTTTTAAGGTGCGGACACCAAACTGGAGAGCAGTACTCGAGTATCGGACGTACTAGACTTTTATAAAGTTTTGAAAACAACTGAGGATTTTTAGGACCCACCGTTCGCCTAATGAATCCAAGCACACTATGTACGTTACGTTACTATCGTTCTCGCTGTTTTTCAACAGTCTGCTTCGCCGACTTGGTTGGAGGTACCTTGGGCGAGCTTTTGCTACTAAACCTTTCATTACGTTTTCTTCGTACGACAGAAGGTGTATTACTGCTTTCCTCACTTTCTTTTCTCGACATTTTAGGGCGGAGAGAAGAACGTTCTCGGACTACTCGAAGACACGTCCGCCCATCATGCGAGTATTCCCAGTCTCTCTGACAGCCTTTTCACCCTTCCTTGACCGTTATGCTATGCTGATAAACCCAAACAAGGGGGGAAACGGCTATCTATGAATGTCTCTGCCCGGGCAGTCTGGCTTTACGCATGCATAAGATATTAACCATATCGCTGAGTTTTGCAGTGTGACCATTGCTTCATTGATATTCATTTCAACAAACTTGGTGTATAGTGGCCTTAGTAATGTTTTTGGCTACTATTTAGCCCGAATTAAGTTAATAATTGTTAATTAAAGTGATCGTTATGATAGCAATACGTTGCAAATAGATCAAAAATTAAAAACCAGCCCCTGACAATGGATTTACTTCCTCTTTAGATCCAACGTTTCCACTTTGCGCTCCAAATGACACAGTGCTCTGTATGTTTCCAGCATACGGTGAGTGTTCGTTAGTTACTGAATAGTGAAAAAATGCAATAAATCCACTGGCCTCCAAACGTCGCAGAGATCATTAAGTCGGTATTTTAACTAATCAATAACCCTTTTTTATGGGGCTGACGTGAGGTCGATGTATGGTCGAAGAAAGGCCGATAGGAGGCTTTAAAAGGGACAATGCAGTGGGTTCTTTAAAATCCTTGTTCATAACGTTATTAGCATTAATTTAGTCTATACAAAGTTAATTAAATCCAAAAAACGGCCTTAATTGTCCCAACCAATGTGAGACATGGTGTAACTTAGGCCATCACTGAGTAAAAGGAGAACAACAAAACTGCTAATTGGTCAATAAGCCTCAAGGAAAAGAATTCATTTCAAGGTGTGTTTTGTTTTGGGATTTAATTTGATAGAATCATTTGTAACCTCTAAGGAAAAGGAAAGGTGTGAAAAAAAGCTGCCCGGCGCCATGCAACCACACGGAGTTTGAAATATCTTTATCCTATGCCGGTCTGCAGAGGAATGTTTTCATCAACAAACTGAATGCAGCATTAAACGGCACCAACAGCCTTCCACCCCTCTAAAATTTTATCAACATGTCATACTTTGAAAGAAGGTGTACATTGAGTAAGTTTTCTACGAGTCTCTTTTAGTGCATAAAGTGTTTGCGAACAGGCTTTAATTTCTGCACTAAATCGTTTTTTATTCCATTTAAGTGTTTGCGCGGTGTTTTTGTTTCCTAAAGAGACTTCCCTTTTCGCGTTTTGGTCTTGGACGGCGAAAATCGAAGTATTGCCTTTTGGATTGTACTGCTCCCCAAGAACATTTAGCATGCGTCTTGCATATTAGCAATCACATTGTGTTACCCTGGACTAACGGAGCAGTGAAACTCGAACCAAAGTTCAGACAAGGGACGCAAATAGCCTAATGACACAACCACAATTAAAAAGAGCTTTAAGTAATAAGCGCAATACAACGCTTGTAGACATGTCAGACTGACATGTGCTTGTTTGGTGCATCAAAACTACTCTGATTGACCTGCTGTATGCATGCTGTTTTTTTTCTTATGTAGTGACAACATCGTTTCTCTCGATATCTTTTTCCAAGATATGGACTATATGATAGTATAACACATGACTCCACAGTTTACAGACTGGTCTTTAGTAGGTGAGCGAGATGGTATAACGTCATGGACAAAAATATTAATGAGAAGCAAAAATTACGTATTTACGTATTCTATGCATTAAGTTGAGTTAGAGCATGACACCTACCTGAAAAAATAAAAGATGCTATAACTGATAGAAGTAGAAGCATGCTTCTGATAGAACATTATAAACAATGCAATTAGCCAGGTTTCACCGAAACGAATGACAAATTAAATTTGCAATCTTTATCGGCAGTATTATATCACAACAGCGATGCAGACGTACGTATAGTTGGTCTTGTAGCCAAAGTTAAACACTCAGAATTAAAAAAAAACGAGAAATGGCATGATATTTAGTAAATAATTGTTATAAAAAAAATTAACTAATTTTTATTTTTTGTTTTACTTTCAGCGACTTTGGGTGGTAACTTTGGTCTTTTTCTCGGCATGAGTATCCTAACAATTTTCGAATTTGTCGACTTTATATCCAGGAGATTTTGCGCTTTCATCAGCAAACAATTTCAAGAGCGAAAGCGAAATATAAGGAGTGCTCCTGAATGTTTTACTGATTGACAAGTATATCCTCGCTCAATTTGTAACTAAAACCAAAAATGACCATGTAAGCGAAGATTTTCCGGTTCTATTTATCTTTTATTCTCTTTTTAATTTCCGGAATAGGTATCATTTTAATATAAGCGCAAAAATGTAACCTTAGATTGCAACATTGCTGTAAATTTAATCAAGTATAAATATAGCGATCTTCTTTATACAAAGCTAGAGCTGACACCGTGGAAACATTTTTGTCAGCAAAGCCAAGTAAACTCACGCGTTTGCCCTTACCTTCAATATATTTGATATACTTATCTTACCCACGAGTTCAATATATAGATGGTCGGCTAATCTTACATAGTAAAACAACACTAATCTTAATCTCACAAATATCTCATGCTACAACTGATTTTCCATGGGTTACCAGCTCAGTGAGCTCAATAGCGACGCCACGTATTCATCCCAAGTTTTTTTTTGTATTCAAAAAATTCATGTTAAAGTAGTCGATTTAGATTCGCATAACTACTTTCAAGAATTAGTGAAATTCTTCTAAAGTATACGTACTACTTTCGAAATCCCGCATGTAATTGCTATATCCAGCTCGTAGAGTGAGTGTATCGAGCCCATCAGAGACGCTAAAATAAAGATAACAGCTAATCAGAAAAATGGGAATCATTTAAATGTTTGCTATGTTTACTTCGGCTTTATAATCGGAGTAACGAGTTTTGTAAACATCTTCGAACTTAGTCTCACGCTTTTCTTCAACTGGTGATGTCAGCAATCACATTGCTTAACAGCTTTTACAGACTAACCACCACATATATGCATCGATAGGACATTGCGAAAAGCCTTACGTAACTAACACCAAAGAACCACTTTAAAAAGCCAAGCTCTACTAACTAACCACAAACGCTACTGATTGGAAGTCATGCAGCAATAGTAGGCACCTTACAGGCAATTTTCCTATAAACTCTGGTAAAATTGACAACACTAGGGTGACGGAATAAAACACCAGTAATTTGAGTGACAATAAAACAACTAGTATTACAGTGAGAAAAGACAGATCTCATTTAGTCTTCGCAGTCATGACATGACTGTCAGTCGACCAATAGCATTGTGTCTTAATTGATCAATCAGGTCACTTCTCTCGAAGTCTTTTTTCAAGATATGAGCTATGCAGAAATAATAGTGACAGTTTATTTATTTACAATATTTGTTTTTTTTTTTGTCACATACGTAATTACAACAATAATTCGTTACAAAAGGTGTTAATTAATATAAATTAAAGTGACGTGGAAGCCTAAAGAGGCTGGGAGCGAATGTTAATAGGCTTCTTTATGCTAGATTACTGATTAATTATTTGACTTCAGAGAGTACAGAAAGCAACTCAGCAACGCAACTTACAGCTCAGTCTACAGGGAGGTGTTTGATAGACGAGGCTCTTAGCTTGGAAACAAACGTTTTTCGTTAATATTAAATATAAAAAATGAAAATATAGTAAACTAAATTTATCATATAGCCTACGTCTGCAACCCTACTTTACTTCTCCGATCTACTCTGTGTTCTTTTAACACCTAACATTGACTGTAACTACAACAACAGAGAAAAGTTAGCTATTAATTGTTGTTCCAACAACTAAATAGGTTCTTCCTAATACAGCACTAAAATTTATGATTTTAAATGTTATGACTCTCAATTTCTAAAAAAGATTAATTAGGATAGGCATTTAGAAATAATAATAATAAAAAAAGATAATAATAATAATAACAACATGTTAGGTCAAAAATATACAGGGGTGATTGAAGAAAGAAAAAAAAGCCGGTGTAAAAGGTACATGTAAACTAATCGTAGCGTGAAAGTGGGAGCAATGCAATCATTAAAATGTGCAGGCATGGACTCACCTTGTATGTTCAGTGTTTCTGATCAAGAAATTCCGAGATGATTAGTTTGGGTGTTTAGTTTTTGAAGTGCTTATGATCAGAAGGATCGACCCACACAAAACAATGAAACATTATATCCACCCTAATTGTCAGTCCTCTATTTAGTGGTTCATTATAATTTAACCTTAAATTTTCTTTGAAAAAAGCAATTTTGTATTTATTGGCGGAACTGAATGAAGACATGAATTACCCCTCAAGATGGACAAAATGGTTAAATAACAGGAATCTTTAACTGACTCTATCTATCCTTTTCAAAATCATACTTCTTGAATCATCGTGTTTCAAGCTTATTTGTGCAATCCAGTTTTTTGGTATCGACGTAAAGTAAACTAAACTTAGCTTAACCTGAAGATGAAGTTATATAAGTCTGGTTTACATTTTATAGTTTTGAAAGCAAATTAAGAACCGTGTGACCTTTTAGTAACTAAACTCAGATCTGCAGGTCACAAGTAAGACCTCAAAGGTTTGAACTAACAGTCAGGACGCCTAAGTTAAAAGAACCCAGGGAGACAAATTAATTTTTTTTAGAAAGAAAGCGAAAATGTTAGTGTAATTAAAGGACAGTCCTTTTTGCTTAGACTCCGTTTTAAACACAAAAGGATGCGTACGAACGTGTTTACCGAAGAATATTTCATCTTTCGGCTTAAGAATTCAATTCATTTAACAAAAGATTAATAACCCGCGCCCGACCTGTAGTACTAATGCTTCTGTATTCACTAGGCTACTATCGACTATAAACAAAATAATGCGGAGAAGTTTAAGTAATAATAAGAAAACGAATTTGCATTGGAATCCAATGAAGTCTAAGCCCTGCACATTTCATGCATGTCGACTGGTAGCACGTAAGGACTAAAGAGATTAACATATGAAATAGTGTTGTGTTAGCAATGTACGTACAGTAATGGAAATTAAGTTTATATGATACTTTTAAATGCTTAGCACGTCAAATAAAAACCTCTTAAGATTGTTGTGAAAAAGCACATCTGTTAGTATATTTTAGAAACAATGTGTACTGATTTTTGTTGAAACATGGAAACACGAAAATGATTTTGGACTAAGGAGTATGCATCGCAATAAGTTAATTTAAATTGTTCTGGGTGGCAATCTTGTATTGGTGCATGGTTATAGCGCTTAAATGCCTCTTATGCCTGTCGACTTAGCAAGTAAGCCGGGGAAGTTGAGACAGATAAGCATATTTAATAGTTATGAGTTTGCAAAATACGTGCAGTAAGGGAAATAAGGTGCATATGTGTACTATCTAGCACGTCAAGTAAAACCCCCCTTTCACGGTGTCAAAAATGCGCCACTTAAATGCTGGGCTACTTATTGTTTTACTGATTACTGACGTTGTGAAAAGGCACATCTGTTGGCATATTTTAGGAGCAATTCATAACGCTTTTATTAAAAATTGGAAACGAGAAAATGCTTTTGGACTAGGCAAATATCAAAATATACTGAAGACAAATAAAAGCCTTTTGGGTGGCAATCGTTCATTCGTAGGTAGGGTTATGGACTGAGCCAAACCTTCATCCGTCCCGTTTGACTGTAACTGTCACAACGTAGCAACGTGCAAAGTCATAAGTAAAGCAATACTTGAAATTGAAAAGAAATAATTCTAATTTAATTGTTTGGTAAAGGGCAAAGCTCCAGAGAGTGATGCGCGATATTTCTTAATAGGCAAGAAACTGAAATAAATGAAAAAATGCAAATCAACTACAACTGAAAAAAGTCAAGGGCGTTTGACACGAGAAACCAATAAAAAATCTACTGTTAGGTTTTACTGCACGTCAGAATCAATGAACTGAATCAGTTTGATAAGTTTTTCATATTAAAAGAAGTTAGCAGGTTATTTCATCCCATTGCAAGGGGTCCATCGAAAACGGAAATTACTTGACCAATAACATGTATATAAGCTGGTGCAATCTAGAGGTCCTAGAGAAAGGGATTTTATTACGCTAACGTTAACATAACATTTTTCTATGACAGCTGAATAAGTTGATCATTTCTCGAATTTAACATAAAGATACACATCGCAATGCTAGATCGTTTTCACGGTGACGTCATCAAATTGCAAAGTCAAAATAACGAGGCTTTACGAATTCTTTTTCACACTAGGTTGAAGATAAACAAAAATAAACCTTTGCAGAAGTTTCCAGTGCTGTAGCATGTTTCATTTTAAAAATACAACAACTTGAACTTCCAAGTTTTCAAAGTACGTGACACCAAAATAGGAATGCTGTCTCGTTAAAAAAAAAAAGCCTCACCTCTTGATTTTCAGCAGTTTAGCCATTTCAAGTATTAGAAGATGTGTTTATGCGCACGTATTTTAGCTCTCGAGTGAAAAGAAAGAGCTTTCATAGAAAAAGTGAACTCCAGATGTTTTTGTTGATTTCCGGCGGCCATATTGGTGTACCATAACTGTACACCAATATGGCGTCTCCATCCATAGCTCTATAAAAGTGCGTAAAATGTTTCGGCAAATAACTCAGAAACTGTACGGTGGACCACAAAGACTTGGACAAATGGTTTATATATTTGTCTTTTCATTTTCTTGGTTTCTTTCGCTGGACGATTTCCAGTTTATTTTTTGTGCCGTATTTATTGTGCTACTGACAGTGAAAGCGATCTTTACTGTCTACTTGCTAGCCTGAGTAGCAGGCGCATGGAAGTAGTGGGCAAAAGGGAGAACGGGCGTGCGCGAGGGAGACACACGGGGGTTGTCTCCTCTCTCCCCTCTGGTGTCTCCTTCTCGCGCGCCCTTTTTTTCTTGTGCCCACTACTTCCAAGCACCTGCTACGCAGGCTGTCTACTTGCAAATATATGAAAGCTTATTTAAAGCATTTTTATTGCCGCAGTGAAAACGTTATCACGTTTATTAGATGAGCCGTTCAACACAGCAAAATACTTGGATGCAAGATGAAGGAGTCAAACACGATACAATTTACGTCAGCAATGGTAATAAAAATTCAAACCATAGACAAGGAAAAGCCGAAGAATTTAAAGCTTTCTTAGAGAGTACGTCAATCTCATTAACACGGGGCTCGAGTTTTGTACGACTCAAACGTATTCAGAAGAGTACTTTGGACAGTGAACTTGTTCACCAGCCTTTCAAGTTACTGTGTATTTATCAAGTTTTCGTGTCTATCCATTCGTCACAACAGTTGTAGTGTCTAAAGGAACAGAAACCAACAAGTTTTTCGGCTTTCCGGCCTTGTCGCTCTGCAATCTCACCGCTTTCAACACTCGGAGATTTAGAGATCTCGACAATGGGTCGTCCAACGGACCTTTTATTGAGAGATACATCAAAGACATTTCTCTTATGGCAACAAAATCAGAGGAGAATTTCACAAAAGAATTTAAGAGGCTGTCCGCGTAAGAACCGATAAGGCAAATCTTGGTCTATCAGGGATTGCCCTGATTTTTTCAGTTGAAGATAACTATCCTATCCCATGAAGAAATATCACATTTATTTGCACCAACTCAGTTTTTTCTCTATTTTACAGAAAGATTTTCTAGGTCATCTAAAACTGGCCAGTTTGCCGTCGGAAGTGGTGCGATTTTAAGAAAACTTTAGGGCTCTTGCAAACCTACCTTACAAAGCCGAATAAGCTGATTATTTTACACACAAATGTTTTAACTCTGATTAATGGTTTCAAGGTTTAATGGTTGCATTCTGTGGAAAGTTGGCTGAGATATGATTTTTTTAAAATAACCTTTAATTTGCTTATCGGGAAAAGTAATTTGCATAACTAGAGCTGAACGGTAATTTCGCAAAAGTGGCACCTGACCCAGACTCAAGTCTATGATAAAACAAAAGTACTGAGACCAGTCTACTTCTTAATGCAATAAAATTTGTGGGCACTCCTCTTTGCGTGCTGTACAAAGTTCCGTTAATGTTCCAAAATTCGCCATTTTGACAGCAAAGACAGCAAAGCTGGAATTGTAACGGTCTGCATCTGGTTGACTAATTTCCACAGCTTTAACGTTTCCAGCTATCACTAACTGTCATTAGACCCTTTAAATGTTGGACTTTCGAAAACATGTGGAGAAAACTTAGTAATCGCTTTTCCTTGTTTTTTTTCTTGTCGACGATGAACATTACTTCATTCTCCGTATGCAAATTAGCCTTACATGCGTCGTTTCAACAACTTGACATGAAACATAATCCTTACATTTCACATTTCTAAGGAGAAAAATAACTCTCCTTTCCACAGAAAAACACGAACCATCACTTAGAATCCCCTTAAGGTCTGTTTTTTTTGTTTAACGAGGAAGAAGCAGCTGAATAATATTATATGTTTGCGTGGCTTAAAATAATTCAATTACTGTGGCCTGTCACGCATTCCTTAAGAGGGGCGGTCCCCAGATCAGAAAACAATAGCGTTGAATCGATCAATTTTATTATATTATCATCTTTTGTGAAATGATAGTTATTGATAATAATAAAAAATAAGCAAGGAAAGTCCTCTTGTCAGTGCAATAAAATTTGTGGGCACTCTTTTTTGCTTATCAGATCTTTGTACATGACACTATGATAAAAAAAAAATGCCCCGCACTTTTTCTATCTTAAAAAGTTTTTTTTTTTTTTTTAAGGGAAAATCCATGTATAGCTTTGCAAAAGGCAAATTAGCTGTAAATTTCAGTTTCATTCAAAGATCTTTAAGGCGTTTATCGGTAGCAGAATGAAACGGGAAAAATAGTTTCTTTTTTCAGTGAATACACGCAAAAGGGATTATCTCAGTTTTTAGTTTTTGTTAGGGTTGACATCCTTATTCCCAAGATGATCCTGGTTTGGTTTCAATCTAATTGAATTATAATGCAACAGGTGCCAGTTTCAAATATAATTATGTCAATGAAATCGCCGAAGAGATGAATCGTGAAAAATGGCTTATTCGGCTATTTCATATGATCAAGCTGTTCTTTCCGCGAGATCGTCAAGACAGAGTGTGGTCCCAGTAGGGGTGTGGAGGGAAATGTGTTGGTCGCAGAGCGCATGAAGTCAATGACTGAATGAACTCATTTTAGGGAGAGTAGAGGTTTAGTAGGTATTCGGAACTGAAATGACAATCTGCCCAAGCCTATGCACAGACCCCCCCCCCCCTCCCCTTCGGAAAAATCGGAGAAGGGGCCCCTTCTCCGAGGAGGTGGGGGGTGGTGTGTACACAGGCTAACACTAAAATGACAATCTGCCCAAGGCACAGACACCTACTTGGCAGGTTTTTGCGAGCGTCAAGGTCTTGTTAGGCTCGATTGTAAGCCGCTGTGCTTGAAAAAGGAGCCCCCAAGGGATCGGGAGACGGCGGAAATCGAGCCTAAGGTCTTGTCAATACCCAGGTCACACTCTGGATCATACTGGCAAAATAACTACTGTGGCAGGAAATAAGTCAAAGTTTTGCTCCATCAAGTAAGTATCATTTTTTTTTCTTCTTCATGCAAAAAATTTCTAAACGTACAGAGATATTCTAATTTCTCCATTTAAAATTTTATCTTGCGGTTTTTTCTGATGTTCGTTTCCATTTTATTTGAGCTTGCAAAGATAGTTTATTTATTTCTATTTTTTGACAGCCGTGTATCTTGCTCTAGTCAATTCTTACCTATAAAATACTATACATAAAGGTTAATCCGTGTGTTGTAAAAGATAGTTTTCTGATGATTGTTTGAAGAGCATTATAAAAGGGGAAAAAAGAAAGAACTTTCTACACGGAGTCAAGATTCAACCTCGTCCCCAGGGCTTTCCCGCCCCTGGCATTTTCTACGAGGAATGTCCTTGGGACGTGTGTGAAAAGTATTTTCATTCTTGCAATAAAAACATTTTTTTTAAACTTAAACAGTGTTTAAAACATGTCTCTGGGTTTTTAAAAATTAGTGAGACTTAAAAGTACCAGAATGTTCAGTTCAACTTATATAGCCGATTTGCTCCTCCTGTCGCAAGAAACGTGAAAAAACTTGACGCCAAAGGGTCGAGAAGAGTACGATTGAGCAGTCAGCAACCATGTCCACACCTTTGCCGGAGAGGTTTATTGGACAAGATTTCTCTGTTTTTCTTGTTTTGATAACTTTTTCATTAAGTCTTCAAAAATGCCTCCAGACTGCTGTTTTTTTTTTTTTTGTATTTATAACCTCTTGAACAATGTGTTCCATCAAAGTGCTCCTCTCATCTCTCTATTTTTAACCTACTTTACCATCCACCCTCTCTCCCTCCGGTTCCACCTCTACTTTTACAAGCATTTATACTTAAAGGGGTGAAATTTCTCCTGTGTATATTAATTTCTGAAAAATGAAGTCCTTCTACTTTTTCCTTAAATTCTTAAACTTAGTTCTTTTTTCTTTAAGAACCGCCAAAGATGCTGCTAAGGCTGCAATAAGCGCACTCGCCCTTTCCTATACATCGTCTAGTGAAATGCCTACCCTTTCATATACCTGAAGCCTGAAAAAGATACCCCTTTCTGGCGGAGCCTCCCCGTATAGGCCATCATAGGAAGTTCCCCCCACCCCCGTTCTAATTCCGTGCTCACCTATTGCCAGCCCATGTTGGACTCTAGGCCCGTTTGAGTCAACACCTAAACATAGTCCTAAGTGTAATTACAATAAGGCAATGGACGAAATAACCAATGTAATGAACTTGAATATAAATTGAACTTGACCATAGAGATCTGCTGCAAGAAGACGAGGTGTTCGAAAGGCAAAAGCTTGTTGCAGGAATCGCTGAAGAATAATTGAGACCACAACACCCTCAATCAGAAGCTTTCAACCTATGTCTATGTCAAAGAAAGATCAACCTGGTCAGTTCAACGTGGTGACAGAGCCGTAAGGCAGCTACCTCCCCTGGACCTGTTGAGCCAGACAAATCAAGTCTGTGGATGGATTTGTTTTCTCTAGACTCATTTATTTTGATTAGAGTGATTTGCAATTGTTTGCCATTTTCATCTTCGAGGTCTATTTTTCGGAGACATATCTCATGACAAGTGCTGAAAATAGCATTTCGGAGCCTCCAAATGTGGGAGTCTGGGGGAGGACACCCCCATACCCTCCTACAAGGCTCGGCCTTTGGCTCTCGCGATAATGCCCCTCGTTACAAAAAACCTAGCTACAGCCCTGGGTAATGCTAAAAAAAATAATTTGTGTCACTTTGAAATACCACTCAAATCCAGGGAAGAAAAGGAGACCTAATTTACAAACTTTCGTCTTTCATACGTATACACTGAGTCACTGCTTTTCTCCATCAGGTCAGTAGTAAACATAGACAACACAGGGATCCTTAATTTAGTGTGATTAACAGCCGGCAAAAACTTTTGGGATTTAACAGGAGACGGACAGTAAACAAAAAACTATGCCTTTTTCTTTTTTCCAAGTGAATACTTTTTAGCTAATTTTCGTGTATTACACCATGGGCCGTCATATTAAACCCTATCCTAGTGGCGCCCGGTGATACTGACTCAGTTAAAACGCTCGTAGAATGAATAAATACAACAGCACGGCATTTCCCACCCAATAAAGAATCGGAATTAACAATGATTAAATTGTATGATTATCAATAACTATCACCTCAAAAAAGATATAATAAGATAAAAGAACTGATTGATACAAGGTCACTCTGGGGGAATGCGTGACGAGCCACAGTAATTAAATTATTTTAATTCGCGTAAACATATCTTCTTCTGCTGCTTCTTCCTCGTAAGAGAAACAGACCTAAGGGGATTCTAAGTCATATATCGTTCGTGTTTTTCCGTGGAAAGAAGAGATATTTTTCCCTTAAAAATATGAAATACAAGTATTATATTTCCTGTCAATTTGTTGAAACGACGCATCTAAGGCTAATTTGCATACGGAGAATGAAGCAATGTTCATCGTCGACAAGAAAAAAAAATAAGAAAAAGCGATTACCAAGTTTTCTTCACATGTTTTCGAAAGTCCAACATTTAAAGGGTCTAATGACAGTTAGTGATAGCTAGAAACGTTAAAGCCGTGGAAATTAGTCGACCATATGCAGACCGTTACAATTCCAGCTTTGCTGTCAAAATGGCGAATTTTGGAACATTAACGGAACTTTGTACAGCACGCAAAGAGGAGTGCCCACAAATTTTATTGCATTAAGAAGTAGACTGGTCTCAGTACTTTTGTTTTATCATAGACTTGAGTCTGGGTCAGGTACCACTTTTGCGAAATTACCGTTCAGCTCTAGTTATGCAAATTACTTTTCCCGATAAGCAAATTAAAGGTCATTTTAAAAAAAATCATATCTCAGCCAACTTTCCACAGAATCCAACCATTAAACCTTGAAACTATTAATCAGAGTTAAAGCATTTGTGTGTAAAATAATCAGCTTATTCGGCTTTGTAAGGCAGGTTTGACAGAGCCCTAAAGTTTCCTTAAAATCGCACCACTTCCAACGGCAAACTGGCCAGTTTTACGTGACCGAGAAAATCTTCTTGTAATACAGAGAAAAAATTGAGTTGGTCTAAATAAATGTGATATTTCTTCATGGGATAGGATAGTTATCTTCCACTGGAAAAATCAGGGCAATCTTTGATAGACCGCAATTTGCCTTATCGGTTCTTACACGGACAGCCTCTTAAATCCAGAAACTTGGGACTTTTTTATCGCTTTCAAACGGCCGACCAAACGTTGGATGTGAAAGGCATCATGAGCCATCAAGTTGCTGAAATGCTGCTTCCAAGCAAGTCTCGCAGTTCCATTCACGCTCTTTAAATGGTATACCATGTGCAGAGAAAAACTTCACTTATCACATTTTCAGCGTATGGGCAGTGCTACACTTTTAACTCAGCTGAGAGCGATAAGCCTATGATTTCTGCAACATTAGCTGGACAGAGCAGTGGATTAAAGCTGCGGCTCAACATCAAACGTGACAATTATTTTGGACTGGAACGTTGCTGAACCCGTCTGTGGGAATCAGTTGTTATACACGATCAGAAAAGTTTTCCATTCATGGAGGAATTTGGAATGGCGATTTAGCCGAACATTTCAACTCTTTGTGTCATAAAGAGGAAAGAGTTTAGAAAAATTTATTGCTAACAAATTCTAGCAAGTTTTAAGGCAATCAAGTCTGCATATTGACAAGTAACAATCATAAGATTGGACGGAGCGGGGAGGGAGTGGGGAGATTGTTTTTAATTTACGAACTGGGACGAAATTAAATTAATTCATTGTTACCAGCCTCGTTTTCAGGCCCTTGAGAATTTCCCACATAATTTGAATTTCCGATGGAAAAGGCGATCCGGCCAGCCAAGAAGAACTCATCAAATTCTTACTATAATATTTGTTGTTAAAAGATCCTAAATGTGTATGAGAGAGAGGGTACAGCAACTCAAAACAAGTCCTGAAAATTTCAGTTTTTTTTCATAAATACCAATCGTAGCAGACAGGTGATTTAAAAAACTGTTGCATCAAGCTCGTATAAACTTGTTTGGAAATGTTTTCGTGGGCAGCTTGAGCATACATCCTCTAGCTAGGCAGGAGATGTGATTAATTATGATCAACAATTGATGAAATGCCGCCATTCTGACCAGGATATACAAAGGACTTCATTTCAGTGCGTCACACATAGAGAGCAGCACCTGACTAAGGTGTATTTACCGGAAGATGTTAAGCATAAAACAAGGAACATTCAAACAAAAATTTGGTTTTGACGGAGACCCAGGGGTCATTTTTGGAAGTGATATAACTTGAAAACACCCTAACTACAGCTGAGTATTGTTAAACTATTAAATAATAATAAAAATTAAATTATTAATAAATAAAACATGATAACGTCATTGATGTGGTCTGTTAAGAAACGGAAATCTGCCTTTACTGTGTTTCTTCTTTTAAAGATGAGAAGGAGAACTCCCATCACTTGCTATTAAAAGGCTGGTGTCTTTAACTTTTAAACATAGTAACAGTGGTTTACACTGTTACACGAAGGTAACTTGTGTCTCCTGCACCTGAGACTGAAAGCAATAATTAAACTGAGTTTCAATTTCGGAAGGTTAGACTGACAGGTGGACTGAATTGTTATGCAAAACAGCGAGTTTTTCAGAAAGGCTTTTAATATAGGAGTGTTTTCTTTAACACTGCTCACCAGGAATAATAATAAAAAACAAACAAGAAAGTTAATTTATCTTTTATATTGAAATTTTAAAAAAGATAAAGTAGAGGCCCTCCACGCACGTACAATGAAGGCTTAGACTCAACCGAGTCATTCAGGTAAAGAACTCAAGGCAATGTCTCTGCCATTTGTTATTTTTCCTTACGATCTTTATGAGCTAACGTTTCTCAGTAACACAAAATAAAGAACTTTATTCCAACTTTTAACTAAATTCTTACTAACTTACGTGATTAAAAAGTATTGGCAAATTGTTCGCTTTTGCGAAGATAATTTCCTGCTGTTCAGTCAGAAATTCAGGCACTTTTAATTACAAAAGAACTACAGGAAAAGTCAACTTTCCATTTAAAGCTTTTGTCATTATATTTCGTTAAATAGTTTTCATAACAGTAGGAAGAAAAATACCCTGAACTGAACGCTCCTGTGCCCATAAATGTTTTAAAATGTAAAAATCGCATATCCTGACCGAGACACTCTAGAATGAATACACGCAAACTTTGCGTATAATGGCGGCAAATCAGGAAAGTTTTGGGACAAAAAGAGTGAGAAATGATACACACTTCCCTCACAACCAAGAAAACAAGAAAGCCGATGAAAAATCTAATGGGGGATTAGAGTCCTTTGCCACTGATACAACCTTACACGGAGCAAGATTTTTGTGCGACAAAAATATCTTCAGGAGAGTTTTATGGACCTTGGTCCTCATCGGCAGTTTTAGTTTCTGTATTTTTCAAGTTTATGAGACTTTGGTGGCATTTAGTGAGCGACCATTCATTACAAAAGTTTCAACAAGTACAACTGAAACCAACGAGTCTTTTTTCCCCGCTGCGTCGCTTTGTAATCTGAATGCCTTTAACACACGAAGATATAGAAACGCATTAAAATCCCACAAGTTCAGTGAACCTTTGATCGAGAAAAAAATTCAAGACATGCTTGTTATTGTGAACAAAGACAAAAAGGCATTTAACGATGAGTTTGTCAAGCGAAATCCAGAATTTTTTCTACGTCAAGAAACTGCAAACAGCAGAATTGTGGCTCGAAGTAATCTTAGTCATCAAATCGAAGAAATGCTCCTTCCAGTAAGCCCACAGTTTCATTCTTGCTCTGTAAATGGGAAAAAGTGCACAGCAAATAACTTTACGAGTCACATGAGTTCAGAATACGGATTGTGTTACACGTTTAACTCTCTAAAAAGCGGTCGACCGTTACTTTATGCAACGTTATCTGGTAAAAATAGTGGACTAAGGCTTCTTCTTAACATAGAAAGGGACAGCTACTTGATTACTAACATTCGCCCAACAGTTGGTCTTGCAATTATTATCCATGACCAGAAAAGTTTTCCTTTCATGGAGGACTTTGGTACCACCGTACAGCCAGGCATTTCAACTCTTTGTGCCTTTAGGAAAAGAAAGGTTAGACACTAGCGAGCTATATCATCCGTATTTGTTGCACAAATAGCGCTATATTAAACAACTATTCCGCGAGCCCGAATGGGCTCTCAGTCAATAGCCCATGAGGCCGAGTTTTAGTAAAATTCAACTAGTTGGTCAAAAATATCGAGATAAAACAACTTTAGCTAGCAAAACGCGATTCAGCCGCCATTGTTTTGGTTTTCAAAGCCGGCGCTTTTCTCTATTTGAGGGCTATAACGTATAGACTAGTGGTGACTTAGCCAATCAGAACGCAGCATTGATAATAGACCACTAGTAGAATTTGACTAAGACCTGTTTAATTATCCTAGATAGACAAGACGGTTTAACTGGAGAGGTTAATAAAAAAAAACCCAGTTAGTCTGTGGCTTGGTTCCCAGCAATTGAGTGATAAGTGATCTTCTTTGCACTGAGACGAATCAAGGAACAATTTCGAGTTCCTACAATCTTAGACAAAAGTCCTTGGGACAGTGATTCAAATTTTGGCCCCGCAGTCCATCGAGCTCATTGTCAAGCTTGAGCGCCCATCCAAAGACGCGTGACTAAGTTTATCTTAAAACTGCCTTATTCTTCTAATATAAGGGACCGGTCATTATTTATCGCCTGGGGGGGGGGGGGGGGGGGGTCGGAGGATTTTGGGCTAAACACGATGAAATTTAGGCGATCCCCCCTTTAAATGTTATTTTATTGAAGTGATCCCCCCTCATAACTATATATAACTTTCTTGATCCCCCCCCCCATGTCTTTGTACCCATATTCACCTTTCGACGTGTATATTTAGTGTTTTAAACGTTCATATACAGGTATTAAGGGTATTTTTAGCACGACCCTAGCAAAAAATCTAGAGCAAGTAGCGGCCATTTTAAGGCACAAAGTCCAGGGTCAACCTGCCGAAGGGGACTAAATGTTGCTGTTGAATCGGATGACGAGGCTCAAGAGGCAAATGAAGTTGTTGAATGGGATGATGAGGCTCAAGATGAGGCAGATGAAGCAGTTGAATCGAATTTAGTATAGAGCTGACACAGGACGCCCATTCCTGGAGAGGCGATAAATGGTTTATGTTTAAACAAACACGCTTTTTACAATGTTTCAGTTATCAGAAGTTTATATAGTTCACAATTTAGAATTCACCTGTCATGTTTAAAGATGAATATTAGCTAAGTCATGAGCACGTTATAAAAGGAAAAATATAAAAACGTTAAAACAAATTAGCTTTCTCGATATAAATTGAAATGCACACATTCGCCAGTGTGACAGACTTCCGTTTTTCAAAATAAAGTTGTGTTAGAACAAATTGAGATTGCAAATGCTATCATCTCCCAGCAGAATGGGCACATTTATGTTGTATGCTTTCAAACTGGCATTGTTCAAGCAGATTTGAGTGGTCCCCCTCTGAATCCTTCCAAAATTTTCAGTGATCCCCCCCTTTTGGGCTCTCAGTTACGACTGATCCCCCCCTCTGTTCTCCTAAAAATCAAGTGATCCCCCCCAAAATCCTCCGACCCCCCCCCCCCCCAGGTGATAAATAATTACCGGTCCCTAAGTTATAAGTCTCGTTTACAAACTCTAAACCTAATACCTATTTGTTACCGGCATAAACTCTTAGATCTAACCTTTTTTTTAAAATTGACACAAGGGTCTTGTTAACGTGAACTCCTCTGTGACCTACCTGAAGTTCGCAAATACGGTAGACGCACTAGATCTTCACCCAGTAATGTTAATAAATACAATAATTAATTAAGAAATGTAAAACTACTGCGTAACAGAAATCCTTTCTCATTAGAACTAGTAGAATTTGGAATTGTTTAGCGGATGAACTAGATTTGAGTTCATCGACCTTAACTTCCTTTAAATCGGTTATTTTTAATCATTATAAGTCCACGTTAGCTGTTTCCTATGATTGTGAAGACCCACTTTCGTTCAAGTCTATCCGTTGAAAATGTAATAGTGCACGTCCCTTGTCTCGTCCAATAACTTGTTGTATGTGGCTGTAGTTTTCTTTTATCGCTGTGTTTTTTAATATATTTATTTTCTTATTTTTTTATTAGTATCCGGGACCGCTGTAATTGGCCACAGCTGTTGCAGTGTCCCTGCCAACGTTCTTTCTGTTTGTTTGTTTTATTTTGGCGAAGCTAATAAAATAAAAAATAATAAAAATAAAGTAACTGTAATTTCTGGGTTCCCTCATAAAACAGTGCAACGTCTTCAAAAATATTTTGGAGTTCTCCCTCCCGCCCACCCTATAGAATGCTGTAACTCGGGAAAAGTTTGGAAACAAACGTTTAACGCCGTACGTTCTTTGTGGGGTGGGGGAAAGGGGTAGGGCATGTGTGAAAAAGAGAAAAAATAGCTCATCGGCTGTCATAAAAATGACTTTATAAAAGTTCTTTCTGGTCATTAAATATGGGTCTCCTTAAATGAATCTAGAAGATCAATTGTGAATACAGAAACCAAAAAGGGGTCAAAAACATGAGTTTCCGCAGCTTTTTACTAATTAAAAAAAACTTATTTTCTTACAGATAGTTAACTTGAAAGCTCCGTATGAAACAAATTGCACAAACAGATCACTGGACATGTTCAACAGCGATGTTTATGCCTACACAAAGAGAGCCTGCATGATAAAATGCCGCAATGATTACACTGTCAAAAGATGCGGCTGTACACCGGCTGAAATTAAAGGTATAGTAATGGCTCTTCATTTTTTACATGAAGCTGCCTTTGTGGACGTTTAATATCCGTAAGCGAGCGAGTTCACTGAATCATGAGATTTGCCGTTACTGAAAACAACAATACCTCTTCCGATAGACCAAGATGGTTTCCTTCGATAAAATTGAGATTAATTTTTTCACAGTTGGCCTGGATAACAAATATTTTTTTCTGAGTTCTTGGCTTAATTGCCACTTTTTGACTTAAGAATTTCGCTCGCTCTTATACGGGTCCGTGAAGCCGGACACCTTATTTAGAGGACTTTTGATAAGGCAAAATTAAGAAGATATTCTAGCAACAAGTTGCTAAAATAGAATTAAAAATATGTAAAGGAAGAATTTATTAAAGGATATTAAAATAACGTTATCGGAATAAATTTGTTTATTTTCTTTTTGAAGCGGATGCTCCGATTTGTGCGCTGAATGACTCTGTGCTCTGCGTTTACAATTCCTATGGTGAGTCTGTATTATGGGGGATCACGTTATAGTGGTTTTCGTGTTAATTATCTCTCTTATCGTGAGTGATGAACCCGTTTATCAGGATTAAATACATGCGACGGACGTTCAGCGCCAAGCCCATGTATATGTGCAAGCTGCTGACAGGTGTGAGTCATAATGCGATTCTAGCCAGCTTACACGATTGTAAGATTTCTTGTCCCATCCCTCCCTCCTTGAGGGTATCGCGCGGTGGTCTAGCCAATAAAAGAAACCCCAAAGAGAGTTGTTGTGTATTTAATACTATATAATGATAGATTGACCAAACTACTGATAATCTGAGTTAAATTTATTCAATGATATATATATTATATATTTCATTGTAGAAGAGTTTGGAGCCTCCAGTGAAAAAGAATCTTGTGACAAGAACTGTCCTGAACCTTGTGAACGTGTGGAATACGAGACTTCCTTCTCTTACAGCGCATTGCAGCCCGAAAGCTTCGTCGATCATCTCATGGATTTCCTTAAGAGCAATGACACGTCAGTGGATCGAGCGATTTACGAGCCCCTGTTGAACATGACACCATCTGAGCGAGAGAGATACATTGAGTGAGTGCTTTACTTAGACTGGTATCTCCAACTGAATGAGGAAATACGAACGTGAACTAATGTATACTAGTAGGCTTCCCTTGTGGAAAAGAGAGGGCGAACAAACAAACCAAAAAGCTGGTTGTTTTGCAGTCTAGTGGAAGAAGTGTAACCCGGCAAACAAGTGCAAACTGGCAGATTATAGAAGCAAGAAACGAACAGATCTGGTTTAAATTACTCTGTTCGCTCTTTGCTGTCCATTCGTAGTTTGCTTAGTTTGCCATCACAGATAATCTAGGCAGAGGGAGGATACTTAATCAGTCGAAATAAATGAAGGTTATGGATACAACAATTGTCTAGTATCTGTGGAACTGAGACTCCAATCGGAGGGAAATGGAGTACAAACCTCGGGTACACTTAAAAACACTCAGTACTTTGAAAATAACCAATCATTAACTTGATTTGTTTTTGTTTCGTGTTTCCTAACTTAAAAATTAATTTTCTTCATCTGTGAATTTTTTTTAATCCAGAAAGAACATAATTTCCTTAGACATCTATTTTGAAGATCTGAGCTATGAAATCATTGAACAGACGCCTGTTTACGAGACCTGGACGATGATCGGTAAGACTCGCTCATGACTTGAAAACTTAGCCCATTGTTATAACTGAACTTACAGTTATCAATCTTAAGCATTCTCGCCATTTTCCTGAAACGTCCGAGGGGAGCGAGGAGGCCGAATGGCAACCAGTTTACCACGCAGAATTATCAATTGAGACCCCTGAAGGAGTCGCGAAATGATCGAGTAGCGTATGACCTTCCACCTCTACAAAGGTTCCGCTACATTCCATTTAAAAATGCCCGATTTACGATCCCCTGCAAACTTTATTATATTCCTCTCCCCAACCTCCCGAAGACACAAAGAGAATTTGTGGAGGATCAGACTGAGGAAAAGGTTTATTGCAAGCACTGCCATGTATCCCCATGTATACTATACCTCCTGTAATTTCTCTTAAATTAGCCTCCGAGGCCTATCACTTTCCTTTGTTTAGTCAGGACCGAATCTTGCATTATTTATTATTTATTGTATAGGAAGCCTGGGTGGGACATTTGGTCTGTTCCTTGGAATGAGTTTGCTGACCATTTTAGAGTTCCTTGACTTCATCTTCGCAAGGATTTGTCACTTACTTCAAGGTCTCCACTCTGGCAACAGACATACTGGAACCATTCATGCAGAGTTTTGAGAATCTTTATTGATGGACATGGGATTTTAAACTGTACAATTCACTGATCATTTGTCAATTAGTTACATGTAAAAAGTATTTCATGCCGGGGGGCGGGGAGGGAGGGAGGGTGGAGCACTCCGTTATTTGACCGCTATATGTGCCGCTGAACAGGGTATGATTTTCTGGGTGTAAAAACAGGGTAAAAAATTTCACTATTTCAGGCATGTTGAACAGATTGTCTTTTTGGACGGGAAGTTGGAGAAGAGAGGTCTATATGTGTGCTACCAAAAAGACATTCCCGAATTAAATATTAAGTTTAGGAAATAAGGTTCTTCTCAGTTATTTAGGGTAGACTGGAAATGAATGCTTTACGTCTTAAACAGGGTCAGGGTCTTAAAACCTCAGCGGCACATCTCTACCCAAATTCTCCCTTGCGTGCTTCCCGGAAACTATGGATAGGGGCCGCTAGGGTCTTCTTAGACCCACCGGTGGACCCCACTGCCATGTAAACAGGCCCTTATATACTTAATATTACTTCTTACCCCTTTCTAAAGGACTATCGCTTATTTTCGCACTGTTCACACCAGTTTAAATGCAGCACGAATCAAGTTCGAGGTCGGATTAAGTTAAGATTCGCAAGTAAAGTTCGAGGCGAATATATCTTTCCTCTAGTTATGCTTCTAACAGAAGCAAGAGCTTCCTCATCATAAATTAACTGATACCAAACGTACTTACGGCGAAACAGAATCGTCGCGAAGTAATTTAGAGAGGATACATGATTTCACCGTTTGCATGCATCAGCCATGTGTTGCTTCCAAAATCTTGGACAACTTTTCTCCATAAATTAAGCCTGTGCGGAAGGAAAATAGGTTGGATATGTGATGAAAGGGTGTAATTAAGACAATTAATGAAGGTGGAATTCAGGAGGTATGATTTCGAAAACACTCTTCCGTCAATTAGTTAGTATTAATTCAACTTACCGGAAAAATCTGTTAATTAACAGGTCTAATGCTACTGTGTGAATTATTTCAACTGCTGTATTATCCTTTTTCGTTTTATGTAATTTTGCTCCAATCTGTAATAGTTATATACTTTCAGTCTCTTAGTTTTAAAATTTGTAACCGTAACATGTGTTGTGTAAATGAATGACTATTCCAAAAAAAAAAAACAAGGTTGCCAAGGAATGCTTTCTTAGAAAAGCAGTTGCAAACCCAATGGAGTAAGCGACTCGAAGTGATGTCGGAAATTCAGGCTACATTATGCCTCTGATACGTTATTCGACAAAGTTAGTTAAAACTACAAAAAAAAGAAAAAGAGAACAAATTTAAGTACTGCCACAATGTGGTGGTGGAGGTAGTGGTGGTCTTGGGGGAGGAAAACAATAGAATCTTGTGAAAACCTATATAAATGCGCAGCATTCTACCTCTTTCTCAGTCTACATTTTGCTCCTGAGGAGTTGAGTTGAGTTGGTTCTGTTCTGTCTGCGAAAAATCCTTTAGTAGAAAAGATAGTATGCAAAGGCACGTGATGTCTAAACACCGCAATGCTGGTCTCACCTCATTTCAAACAGTTCCAATATTTTCACAGAAATGTCAGCGGTTTCGCTTCGAGCATCCTTTCACCTCCATGATTGCCGGAAAGACCGGGTCCGGAAAAACGGCCTGGGTTCGATCGCTATTGCAACAATCTTCAGAGACCATTTACCCTACCCCGGAGAGGATCGTTTGGTGTTATTCACAACGGCAGCCTGCGTATACACAAATGTTAGTCGCCACGCCAAACATTGAATTCGTCGAGGGAATTCCTACGGCTTTGGAGCAGGATTCCTATTTTGATGTGAACAAACTGAATTTGATCGTGTTTGATGAACAGATGACTGACGCCAGTAAAGACAAGCGAATTGTGAACCTCTTTACTCGTGGTTCTCGTCATCGCAATCTGAGCGTGATTTATATCGTGCAGAATCTATTTCATCAGGGGGAAGGAAACCGCAGCATAAGCCTAAACAGCCATTATCTGGTGTTATTAAAGAATCCACGAGACAAATTGTAAATCCTGACTCTGGCGAAGCAAATGTATCCCGGGCAGACTGATTTCTTTTTAAATCAGTACGAAGAGGCTGTAAAAAGACCTTTTGGTTATCTTCTGATTGATCTGAAAACTACTACCCAAGATAATTGTCGGTTGCGAACAAACGTCCTGCCCAGTGAAGAAGGCTTTAATCAAGCAGGGTTTCAAGAAAATATTCCTCAAGAGCTTCTAAAATATCTGAAGCTGCAAACTCTTTCGCCTGTCCCGCTTCTTCCAGTTATGCAAGAAATACAAGGCAACATGAATGACGTGCTTTCTTGAAACGATCTTCGGGATGATGAAAAAGCTAAACGATATATACCTTTAGTTGCAAAACTAACTTTAACTTAACTAACTTTATTAAAATATCCTAATATTTTTTTCTTCTATCATACCTCTTTCCTTTAGTACAGAGCAACCTCCGACAGTTGCCCATTACAAGAGGAGGTTTTACCGGAATATCAATTTCGTTTCAAGCGACGTTTCTAATGAAAAGATTGTTTTATTTCTTTTTAATAATCAAATCAAAGATTACTTATTGAAGTGAACCGATCAGAATTCATTGAGGACCGAATAAAAGAAACTACGAGCGAAGAACTTCCAGGATGCAATTAAGTTAAGCAGCACTTCAGCCGGATCCATGCAGCTGGTTGTAATTCCCAATTACTTGACTCTTTAAGCCCCAATATCCACATACAAATTCTCCAAACTGACCTCCATACATTTCTTTACAGAATGTGTTGAAAATTTATAAAAGTGCAATGCATTTTATTTTTCATTTCGGTGATCATTTTTTCAATTCTTGTAACCTTGTCTCTTGACAAGGTATGGATATCGTTAGGAGAAAATTGATGTAAGCGCAGAAATTTCAACGGCAGGTAAACACACAGTAGAGTAGAAAAGTGAATCAAAGCAAGATAATATACTAAATAGTGTTTCTGTGGTCCGGACTTACATTCAAATCTTCTAACAACACTGATCAATGTCGACACCAAAGGGGCAAAGCTGGCCTGCGAATATTGTATACAATTTCGTTAAAACAACAGTTTTCCGTATTAACATGTTATAGTGCAGTCTCAGTTTAATGTGGTTGTTTTACCGCATGTTCAGAGATGCACTTTTTAAAGCAATTTTCTTGTAATACTACCACTATGAGTATTTAAGTGTATATATGATGCGGAATGGATCGATCAGTGCATGTAATTGCTTGATGGTTTTACAAATTTCTATAATACTGTCATGTATAAAGAAAGGAGAAAAATAAATGCAAATTTGAATTAAATGCAAAGCATGCATCAACAATCACAGTTCATCCAAGTTACTGAGGATACAGTTGGTTATGCCAGGAAAAAACTGATGGAAAAACAGTTTACCATCAACAAGGCTTTGGTCCTTAACCTCGACTTCAAAACTGTACCATAGTAATGATTTATTCCAACTCTGCGTACGTTGAATTGATTGTTTTTATTATTGATTCCTAACTAGGCAGTTGGCAAATCAAACAAGCGTAGAACCCTCTAAAAAAATGCCATTAAAATATGGGAAAAAAGTTCAGTTGCATTTACTCAAGTTTCTTATGCCTTGACCCATCGAACTGAATAACATCTTTCGACTGGTTCTACATGTTGAGCCTACAAGTAGGGTGAAACCCTAAAGTATTATGATAAACTTTAAGCATTTGGTGGTTTGATGGATTAAGGAATAAGGGGGGGGGGGGGGGATTTGACCTTTATTTAAGTACCAACTTTAATTTGCCTATTCGCCTGAAGTTCTTTAGGAAAAAATCCACTTTTTCAGATTTTTAACACTTTCAAACACCAGGAGCATCTTAATTGGTCATCAATTACAGCAGTTATCCTAGAGAACGTTACTAAGATCTACCAGATAAATTGTAATTTGTAATATAAGTTCTTTCATCGAGTTGCAAAATTCCACAGCCGAGCGGTACCACAAACAGGCCCATCTTCCTCCGTATCTCTTTTTTATCAACTTGAACGTCTGTCCCAGAGACCTTGAAAAGTCCAAGCTCCTGTTATTACGTTCAACCAAGAGACTATAAAGGGGACAGAGAGGGCATCCCCCATATACACCCTATTCCATAGGTAATTCGTCTCGAGTTATTTTTAGAATCGGGATAAAGTTACCTCGCGCGAGGCGTGGATGTTTCGTGGAGGTTTCGCATGACCAAACACCGTGCAAAACATGTCGGGCGAGAGGCAATGAAAGCGTAAAAAGATCGAGAGCATTCCTGAATATTGAAGCGAAATGAGTCGGCGCTCACCTGGGAAAAAGGAATCGCTGGACTCTTTGACAACCCGTGAAATCAGTTTAACTCGAAGTTGTCGTAACTTCAGTGCCTTAATAAAATGAGAAATTTCGCCGGTCTATTGAAACCGGTCGTTTGTACAATTTAGGGAGTTTAAGATCCAACGACGCGGACGACAACTAGAACGTCAAAAAAACAATAGGTTTAATTAGCAAAACAACAACTTCGCACGTTCAACACACTTTTTTGTTCATTTCTTTCCCGTTTTTGCACGACTACGAAGTGAAAATGCCTAATTTCGCGTTTTATGGAGGACGTAAATAAGCAACGACGAAATTTTATTTCTCTTTCTGAGCTTGAATATGGTCCCTTGAAATTCAGCTTTAGGAGAGTTCGACTACAATTGACAAAGTAAGTAGGTAGGAATAATCGCTATAAAGACTGAAAAAAATAAACATCAAACCAGAAATTGCTCTCTTCAAACTGTAAATTATAAATGATCCTGAGAGAATATTCAGTGTGTTAAGGTCTGTTAAGGATTTCCCTGCTCTACTGTTAGCTCTATACAAGAGAGGAAGGGCGATTCTTTTTTAATTTCGGTTTCGCTGACACAGCTTTCGCAGAAATCTCGCTGTAGTCGTTTTCGTCGACAAAAGGAATAGCAAAATCGCTCTCCGCGTCTTCCCCCATTTTGTTCTGCGTCATTTCGTGAAGGACGCGTGGCTGTCGGCGTGGGTCAACCACGCGGAAGACATTCGCGCTATGTGATTGGCTGTTGTCTAATCCCCCTTGAGATCTGTGGTGTTAAAAATAACCCGAGACGAATTACCTATGGAATAGGGTGTATATGGGGGATGCCCTCTCTGTTCCCTTTATAGTCTCTTGGTTCAACGACGCTGTTTGTATCTCCTAAAGAGTGTACATGCTTGATCACCTATTAACAGAATTCCTGTCTTGAATGATTTGATCATTATCCAACAAAAGCGTTCGTCACTGAGTTCACTGTTAGCACCAGGAGAAGAACGGCGAGCGATGCTGGAAGCTTTGAGTAAAGGCATGACTCTGGCTTCTCAACCTATCTCCAGCGTCGACTTTTTTTCTTTCTTTTTTTCTTTCTTCAATAACAACAGGCATCTGTACAAGCTGAAGAGGAGATTTCTTGTCTCGCAGAGCTTGAGTTAAGTTTAAGATCTGAAAATAATAAGACAGAAAATCACAGAAAGGAAGAAAGGGGGTTAGCTTAGTTGACGAGAACCAGACAAGATGTTTAACGTGGTAGACCCAATCACTCACACCTAAGACGAATAAATCTTGAGAAAACAAAAAAGTCCATAACAACTAGCTACGGACCAGAAACAGTTTCCATGAAAGTTGCAACGCATCAATGTTGCTCTGGTCAGATTTGCAGGCGTTTACAACGTGTACAATATAACGGTGTCCAATGTAAATACAACAATCGTCAAGATGATGAGGGGTAAGAAGGCGGAAAATGAAAAGAAAAATGAACCGCGTTATTTTACTAAATCTGTTGCTAATCCCTACAAGAACAAATTTAAGTATATTTGGGAAATTCTCAGTGAGAGTCAAAATATTGAATGACTTCCTGTAGGACGTGCCTCTATTTTTTTGTAGTCGTGTTTTAATGACTGGAAATCAATACAGGAAAAAATACCTTACCTGTCTCCGTAGCACTGACATTTGGCGTTCAAACAAAGATTTATCAAAGCCCTTATCCTCCCGTTAAGGAAAAAAAGGACAATAATCACTATCAGTAGAAAAAGATATGCTACTTTATTTCTATTCAAAGTTTTCTACCCAATATAATCTTGCAGAGTACATACCCGAAAAAAAGGTAAAGATCATCCGTTAGGTCCTGTACAAAATTCATATCGGAAAGAAGCGGTAAAATAAGCTCACATATCTCCTCCAAAAATGGCTCTTTAGCTTGTGTTAGCCATGCCCAGTGAAATGGATCTGCGAGATAAAAGGAATATGTTTAAATGAAGATATGATCGTCGCAGTAATAATTGCAATCTAAGCAATTACAAATTAACCTGAAAATATTTCGGGACTTTAACGGGATTCGAACCCATGGCCTTTGCGTTAGCGCTGCAGTGCTCTACCAACTGAGCTATGCAGACCCATACATTGGGAGCAGGCAAATTGGTTGAGTTCATTCCTTTCACAGGTTAAGATGAACTCAACAAATTGGCCTGCTCCCAATGTATGGGTCTTCATGGCTCAGTTGGTAGAGAGCGCTGCAGCGCTAATAGACTGCGAGCAGTCTCTCTTTTTCTTCAGATTTAGTAAGGGATGTGCACGCCCGCGCGAGTGTTGAGCGGCGAAACCGCGAGACGCAAGAAACGAGGGCGGCAGCCTCTCCCGTCTCGCGCCTTCAGTCACGCGCGTGGTCATTTGCGTGTCTCGGGCGTTTTGCTCGACGGACCAAGGAAAAAGAGAGACTTCTCGTAGTCTACAGCGCTAACGCAGAGGCCATGGGTTTGAATCCCGTTTAAGTCCCGAAATTTTTTTGGGTTAATTTGCAATTGCTTAAATTGCAATTACCACTGCAACGATCATATCTTCATTTAAATTTGTATTTCCGCAGTTCACATCTGATCATCTTCAAAAAGAACATAGTAACGCAAACATACATGTACGCCAGTGCTGAGCTCTTGCAGGGCCTTCTTTACATGTACTTTCGTGTCTTTATAATCCAAAAACTTCTAATACAGCGAAGATATTATAGAAAAACATTTTTTCAAATCAATACACTTACAAGCACGCCAAGAGTCAGGGTGTTTGAAAGGAAAAGCCAGTCCATTGTCGATAGCAGCCACATATATTTTGGGAGGATCCACATAATCCCAGTCACCCTGTTAACAAAAGAGTTCATTCAAAGTATTTAATTTATTCATTGAAAAAATATATTTCACTGCTTCCGATTGACTCAAATCCCCTGGCTAATTCTTCATAACCAGCCAGCTCTGACCAAATTTGGTACACCTTTGTGAATATCAATTAAAACATCGTCAATAATAAACAACTATCCCCTAAAGAGGAGGTGAATAGTGGTAGATATGTTGTGGTTCGAATTTATCCTTGGTTTAAATTTTATTTTCTTTTGTTTCAAAGTCATTATCATACATTACCATGACTTTGAAACAAAAGAAAATAAAATTTAAACCAAGGATAAAATTGAACCACAACAGATATACCGAGAGGTGAAGCGTCGAGGTATATATATCTAGCGCTGTTCACCGACCATGAGGGGGATGGTTGCTTTAGTATTTACCAAACTCAGTTGGATAAAAATGAAAAAACTAACTTTTTATAAATAAAAAACGTCACTTAGTAAGAACTTTGTTTATAATTTACGCACATTTCGGCGATTTTGTCAAGTGCATTTTTATGATTTTGTTGCAAATTTAGCATGAAAATAATTTTCTAACTACCAGTAAACACTGACAAGCCAAAGTTCCTCGCTTTCTTCGTATTTGTATGTATGGTTGCCACCTCGGCTTCGGTCGCAAAACCGTGAGTGAATAGCCAAGGATATCCCGAGTTACCGGCGCCAATCAAAACGCGAAAATTGCTATTCACTGATTTGGTAAATACTAATACAGGATATTTCCAGAGAAGAGATAGCAACCGGAAAGTGCTGCCTCCCCTTAACACCGCCCCACCCCCCCCCCTAAACACAGATACAGACAGACTTACATGTACATGTACATGTAACAACAGAGCACCTACATGTAGTGACACACACTGGTCTACTCACCCCGGCCTTGTTCACCTTCCACTTGTCTATCTACTTCTGGTGTTCTTTCACACTTTATGAGCCAATTATCGTTTCCCCGATCTGGAATGGAAAAGAAGTTTTTTCATTCTACTCTTTATTGTTACCAGCCTCGTTTTCAGCCACTTGAGAATTTCCCACATAATTTGAATTTCCGATGGAAAAGGCGATCCCGCCAGCCAAGAAGAATTCATCAAATTCTTACTTATAATATTTGTTTTTAAAAGATCCTAAATGTGTATGAGAGAAAGTCAGGGTACAGCAACTCAAACCAAGTCCTGAAAATTTCAGTTTTTTTCGTAAATACACAGGTGATTGGAAATGTTTTCGTAGGCAGCTTAAGCAAATACCCTCTAGCTAGGCTGGAGATGTGATTAATTACGATCAACAATTGATGAAATGCTGCAATTCTGACTAGGATATAGAAAGGACATACAGAGCAGCATCTGACTAAGGTGTATTTACCGGAAGATGTTAAGTATAAAACAAGAAACATTCAAACAAAAATTTAGTTTTGACGGAGACCCAGATGTCCCTTTTGGACGTGATATAACCTGAAAACACCCTAGCTACAGCTGAGTATTGTTAAAAGATTAAATAATAATAAAAATAATTATTACTAAATAAAAATGACGTCATTGATGTGGTCTGTCGAGAAACAGAAATCTGCCTTTACTGTGTTTCTTGTTTTAAAGATGAGAAGGGAAACCCCCATCACTTACTATTAAAAGACTAATGTCTTTTACTTTTAAACGTACTACTGAACAGTGGTTTACACTGTTACACGAAGGTAACTTGTGTCTCCACCTGAAACTGAAAGCAATAATTAAACTGAGTTTCAAGTTCGGAAGGTTAGACTGACAGGTGGACTGAATTGTTATGCAAAAATGGGAGTTTTTCTTAAAGGCTTTTAATAAAGGAGTGTTTTCTTTAACACTGCTCAGCAGGGATAAAAATCTGAAAAAACAAACAAGAAAGTTAATTTATCTTTTATATTGAAATTTAAAAAAAAAAAAATTAGAGACCCTCCACTCACGTACAATGAAGGCTTAGACTCACCCGAGTCAGTCAAGTAAAGAACTCAAGGCCTTGTCTCTGCCATTTGCTATTTTTTCTTACGATCCGTCTACGAGCTAACGTTTCTCAGTAACACAAAATAAATAAGTTTATTCCAACTTTTAACTAAATTCTTACTAACTTGCGTGATTAAAAAGTATTGGCAAATTGCTCGCTTTTGTGAAGATAATCTCCTGCTGTTATTCAGAAATTCAGGCACTTTTAATTACTCAAGAACTACATGAAAAGTGAACTTTCCATTTAAAGCTTTTGTCATTATATTTCGTTATGTAATTATCATAACAGTAGGAAGAAAAATACCCTGAAATGAACGCTCCTGTGCCACTATATTAATTTTTCCCCAACTTTGACTTGTTCGAGGAAAACCTGCCGCTTAGAGAGGCGGCTTTCTAGATTTTAAACCGCATATCCTGGTTGAGACTCTCTAGAATGAATTCGAAAACTTTGCGTATAATAGAGGCAAATAAGGAGAGTATTGGGATAAAAAGCATGAGAAATGATACACACTTCCCTCACAACCAAGAAAACAAGAAAGTCGATGAAAAATCTAATGGGGGATTAGAGTCGTTCGCCAATGATACAACCTTACATGGAGCAAGATATTTGTGCGACAAAAACGTCTTCAGGAGAGTTTTATGGACCTTGGTCCTTATCGGCAGTTTTAGTTTCTGTATTTATCAAGTTTGTGAGACTCTGGTGGCATTTAGTCAGCGGCCATTCATTACAAAAGTTTCAACAACTACAACTGAAACCAACGAGTCTTTTTTCCCCGCTGTGTCGCTTTGTAACCTGAATTACTTAAACACACGAAGATATACAAACGTATTAAAATCCCACAAGTTCAGTGAACCTTTCATCCAGAAAAAAATTCAAGACGCGCTTGTTATTGTGAACAAAGACAAAAAGGCATTTAACGATGAGTTTGTCAAGCGAAATCCAGAATTTTTTCAACGTCAAAAAACCGCAAATGACATAATTATGGAACGACGGATACTCAGTCATCAAATCGAAGAAATGCTCCTTCCAGTAAGCCCACAGTTTCATTCTTGCTCTGTAAATGGGAAAAAGTGCACAGCAAATAACTTTACGAGTCACATGAGTTCATTATACGGATTGTGTTACACGTTTAACTCTCTGAAAAGCGGTCGACCATTACTTTATGCAACGTTATCTGGTAAAAATAGTGGACTAAGGCTTCTACTTAACATAGAACGGGACAGCTACTTGGCTACTAACATTCGCCCAAAAGTTGGTCTTGCAATTATTATCCACGACCAGAAAAGTTTTCCTTTCATGGACGACTTTGGTACCACCGTACAGCCAGGCATTTCAACTCTTTGTGCCTTTAGGAAAAAAAAGGTTAGAGACTAGCGAGCTATTACCCGTATTTGTTGAAAAAATGGAGCTATATTAAACAAATATTCCGCGAGCCGAATGGGCTCTGAGTCAATAGCCCATGAGACCGAAGGCTGAATGGGCTATTGACTCAGAGGCCATGGTGGTGAGAGGAATAATTGTTTTAGTAAAATCCAACTAGTTGGTCAAAAATATCGAAACAAAACAACTTTAGAGAATTTCTTTGGAGAATTTCATAAAAAAAAAAAAAAAACAATTAGTCTGTGTCTTGGTTCCCAGCAATTGAGTGATAAGTGATCTTCTTTGCACTAAAACGAATCAAGGAAAAATTTCGAGTTCCTACAATCTTAGACAAAAGTCCTTGGGACAGTGATTCAAATTTGAGCCCCGCAGTCCATCGAGCTCATTGTCAAGCTTGAGCGCCGATCCAAAGACGCGCGACTAATTTGGAATTACATAGCGGATGAACTAGATTTGAGTTCATCGACCTTGGCTTCCTTTAAATCGATTATTTTTAATCATTATAAGTCCGCGATAGCTGTTTGCTATGATTGTGAAGACCCACTTTCGTTCAAGTCTATCTGTTTAAAATATAATAGTGCTCGTCCCTTGTCTCGTCCAATAACTTGTTGTATGTAGCTGTAGTTTTCTGGTATCGCTGTGTTTTTTAATATTTCTTATTTTTATTTTTTTATTAGTATTCGGGCCCGCTGTAATTGGCCACAGCTGTTGCGATGTCCCTGCCAACGTTCTTTCTGTTTGTTTGTTTTATATTGGCGAAGCTAATAAAATAAAATAATAAAAAAAATAGCTGTAATTTCTGGGTTCCCTCATAAAACAGTCCAACGTCTTCGAAAATATTTTGGAGTTCTCCCTCCCGCCCACCCTATAGAATGCTGTAACTCGGGAAAGGCTTGAAGACAAACGTTTAACGTACGTTCTTTGTGGGGTGGGGGAAAGGGGTTGGGCATGTGTAAAAAAGAGAAAAAATAGCTCATCGGCCGTCATAAAAATGACTTTATAAAAGTTCTTTCTAGTCATTAAATATGGGTCTCCTTAAATGAATCTAGAAGATCAATTGTGAATACAGAAACCAAAAAGTGTCATGAACATGAGTTTCCGCAGCTTTTTACTAATTAAAAAAACACTTATTTTCTTACAGATAGTTAACTTGAAAGCTCCGTATGAAACAAATTGCACAGACAGATCACTGGACATGTTCAACAGCGATGTTTATGCCTACACAAAGAGAGCCTGCATGATAAAATGCCGCAATGATTACACTGTCAAAAGATGCGGCTGTACACCGCCTGAATTTAAAGGTATAGTAATGGCTCTTCATTTTTTACATTAACCAGTGAGTGTCTTTGTGGATGTTTAATATCTGCAAGCGAGCGAGTTTACTGAATGATGAGATTTACCTTTACTGAAAACGACAATACCTCTACCGATAGACCAAGATAGTTTCCTTCGATCATGAAAATTGAGATTAGTTTTTTAACAGTTGGCCTGGATAACAATTATTTTTTCTGAGTTCTTGGGTTAACTGCCACTTTTTGAAATACATCTGTATTCAGCAAAAACAGCATGCCAAGAGATTTTCACGGTAATTTTAGAATTTCGCTCGCTCTTATACGGGTCCGGGAAGCCGGACACGTTCATAGAGGACTTTTGATAAGGCAAAATTAAGAAGATATTCTAGCAGCAAGTTGCTAAAATAGAATTAAAAATATGTGAAGGAAGAATTCATTAAACGATATTAAAATAACTTTATCGGAATAAATTTGTTTACTTTCTTTTTGAAGCGGATGCTCCGATTTGTGCGCCGAATGACTCTGTGCTCTGCGTTTACAATTCCTATGGTGAGTCTGTACTAGTGGGGATCACGTTATAGTGGTTTTCGTGTTAATTATCACTCTTGTCGTGAGTGATAAACCTGTTTATCAGGATTAAATACATGCGACGGAAGTTCAGCGCCAAGCCCATGTATATATGCAAGCTGCTGCCAGGTGTGAGGCATTATGCGATTCTAGCCAGCTGACGCGTTGAACCAAGAGAGAATGAGCTATATCATTCTATCTTGGTTGAACAAGATTGTAAGATTTCTTGTCCCATCCCTCCCTCCCTGAGGGTATCGCGCGGTGGTCTAGGCAATATGAGTTAAATTTATTCTATGATATATATATTATATATTTCATTGTAGAAGAGTTTGGAGCCTCTAGTGAAAAAGAATCTTGTGACAAGAACTGTCCTGAACCTTGTGAACATGTGGAATACGACACGTCCTTCTCTTACAGCGCGTTGCAGCCGGAAAGCTTCGTCGATCATCTCATGGATTTCCTTAAGAGCAATGACACGTCAGTGGATCGAGCGATTTACGAGCCCCTGTTGAACATGACACCATCTGAGCGAGAGAGATACATTGAGTGAGTGCTTTATTACTTAGACTGCTATCTCTAACTGAATGAGGAAATATGTGAACTAATGTATACCAGTAAGCTTTCCTTGTGGAAAAGAGAGGGCGAACAAACAAACCAAAAAGCTGGTTAGTTTGCATTCTAGTGTAAGAAGTGTAACCCGGCAAACAAATGCAAAACTGGCAGATTATAGAAGCAAGAAACGAACAGATCTGGTTTAAATTACTCTGTTCGCTCTTTGCTATCCATTCGTAGTTTGCTTAGTTTGCCATCACAGATACTCCTGGCAGAGGGAGGATACTTAATCAGTCGTAATAAATGAAGGTAATGGATACAACAATTGTCTAGTATCTGTCGCACCAACCTCTGGTACACTTAAGAACACTCAGTACTTTGAAATAACCAATTCTTTTTTTTGATTTGTTTTTGTTTCGTGTTTCCTTAAAAATTAATTTTCTTCATCTGTGAATTTTTTTTTAATCCAGAAAGAACATAATTTCCTTGGACATCTATTTTGAAGATCTGAGCTATGAAATCATTGAACAGACGCCTGTTTACGAGACCTGGACGATGATCGGTAGGTCTCGCTCAAGACTTGAAAACTTAGCACATTGTTATAACTGAACTTACAGTTATCAATCTTAAGCATTCTCGCCATTTTCCTGAAACATCCAAGGGGAGGGATGGGGCCGAATGGCAAACAGTTAACCACGCAGAATTATCAATTGAGACCCCTGAAGGAGTCGCGAAATGATCGAGTAGCGTATGACCTTCCACCTCTGCAAAGATTCCGCCACATTCCAGTTAAAAAATGCGCGATTTACGATGGGAAGATCCCCTGCGAACTCTATTAAATTCCTCTCCCCAACCTTCCGTAGACACAAAGAGGATTTGTGGAGGATTAGACTGAGGAAAAGGTTTGTGGCAGACACTACCATGTATCCCCATGTATACAGACTGCCTGTAATTTCTTTTAAATTAGCCACCGAGGCCTATCACTTTCCTTTGTTGAGTCAGGACCGATCGAATCTTGCATTATTTATTATTTATTGTATAGGAAGCCTGGGTGGGACATTTGGTCTGTTCCTCGGAATGAGTTTGCTGACCATTTTAGAGTTCCTTGACTTCGTCTTCGCAAGGATTTGTCACTTGCTTCAAGGTCTCCACTCTGGCAACAGACATACTGGAACCATTCATGCACAGTCTTGAGAATCTTTATTAATGGACATGGGATTATAAACTGTACAATTCACTGATTATTTGTTAATCATTTACATGTAAAAAGTATTTCATGCCGGGGGGCGGGGAGGGAGGGTGGGTGGGTGGGGCACTCAATTATTTGACCGATATATGTGCCGCTGAACAGGGTACGATTTTCTGGGTCTAAAAACTGGGTATAAAATTTCACTATTTGGCATGTTAAACAGATTGTCTTTTTAAACAGGAAGTTGGAGAAGAGAGGTCTATATGCATGTTCCAAAAAAACTTTCCCGAATTAAATGTCAAGGTTGTGAAATAAGGTTCTTCTCAGTTATTTAGGGTAGACTGGAAATGAATACACCCACCGGCAACCTCGTCCCCAGGGCTTTTCCCTTAAGATTTGTAAACAGGCCCTTATATACTTAATATTACTTCTTAACCCTTTCTAAAGGACTATTACTTATTTTCGCACTGTTCAAACCAGTTTAAACGCAGCACGAATCAAGTTCGAGGTCGGATCAAGTTAAGATTCGGAATTAAAGTTCGGGGCGAATATATCATTCCTCTACTGCTTTAAACAGGCGCAAGAGTTTCCTCATTATAAATTAGCTGATACCAAACGTACTTACGGCGAAACAGAATCGTCGCGAAGTAATTTAGAGAGGATACATGATCTCACCGTTTACATCAGCCTTGTACGTGTTGCTTCCAAAATCTTGGACATTTTTTCTCCATAAATTAAGCCCGTGCGGAAGGAAAATAGGTTGGATATGTGATGAAAGTGTGTAATTAAGACAATTAATAAAGGTGGAATTCAGGAGGTATGATTTCGAAAACCCTCTTCCTTCAATTAGTTAGTAAGAATTCAATTTACCGGAAAAATCTGTTAATTAACAGGTCTAATGCTATTGTGTGAATGATTACAACTGCTGTATTATGCTTTTTCGTTTTTATGTAATTTTGGTCCAATAATATTGTTATATACTTTCTTTTAGTTTAAAATTTGTAACCGTAACATTTTTTAAATGTAAATAAAAGACTATTACAAAAAAAAAGAAAGAAAACAAGGTTGCCAAGGATTGCTTCTTAGAAAATCAGTTGAAAACCCAATGGAGTAAGCGACTCGAAGTGATGTCGGAAATTCAGGCTACATTATGCCTCTGATACGTTATTTGACAAAGCATGTAGTTAAAACCGCAAAAAAAAAAAAAAAAAAAAACGAAAAAGAGTACAAATTTAAGTACTGCCAAAATAACAATCGTTTACACTCTAGGCATTTTTTAAGCGTTAGGTGTCAGCGGCGTAGCAGCGGTGCTTCAGCAGCAGCCACGCCCCGAAAAATGGCGCAGGTTGTGAAGTATAAACAAAATACCAATCCGGTATGGTTTTAGATTGGCATTACATAGGGTAGGAAGAAGAGAGGTCCTCCTTTACGATTCTCGAGTTCTTCGATTCGGAGTTAGCAACTTCCTATATCATTTCCTAGGCAAGTTGTGTTCACTCAGCAAGGACTGCCACGAAACCTAACGCATAAAATTGACACAGAATTATGCACTGCATATTTAACTAACTTTATTAAAATATCCTAATATTTTTCTCTTTTATCATACCTCTTTCCTTCAGTACAATGCAACCTCCACAAAATCACAGGTGCCCATTACAAGAAGAGGTTTTACTGAAATAGCAATTTCGTTTCCAGCGTCGTTTCTAACGCAAAGATGGTTTTATTTCTTTTTAATAATTAAGTGAAGTGAACCGATCACAATTCATTGAGGACCGAATAAAAGAAACTGCAAGCTAAGAACTTCCAGGATGTAATTAAGTTAAGCAGCACTTCAGCCGGATCCATGCAGCTGGTTGTAATTCCCAATTGCTTAACCCTCTAAGCCTTAATATACACATACAAATTCTCCAAACTGACCTCCATAAATTTCTTTACAGAATCGAATGTGTTTGCATTTTCATTATGGTGATCATTATATCAATTCTCATAACCGTATCTCATGACAATGTATGGATATCGTTAGGAGAAAATTGATGTTGGTCACTATTGGGACTTCAACGGTCAATAAACACACAGTAGAGTAGAAAAGCGAATCAATGTAAGATAATACACCAAATAGTGTTACTGTAGTCCGGATTAATAATGCGGTACTTACACTCAAATCTTCTAATAACAAAATTAATGTCCACATCAAAGGGGCAAAGCTGGCCTGCGAATATTGCATAAATTTCGTAAAAACAACAGTTTTCTGTATTAACATGTTATAGTGCATTGTCACAGGGTCTCAGTGTGTTTGTTGTTGTTTTATTGCATGTTAAGAGACGCACATTTTAAAGCAATTTTCTTGTGATATGAGTATTTAAGTGTATGATGTGGATTGGATCGATCAGTGTAATTGCTTGATGGTACTACAATTTTCTATAATGCTGTCATGTATAAAGAAAGGAAAAAAATAAATGCAAATTTGAAGCAAAGGCAAATCATCAACAATCACAGTTGAATCAAGTTACTGAGGACACAATTCGTTCTGCAAGGAAAAAACTAATGGAAAAACGGTTTACCATCAACAAGGCTTTGGTCCTTAACCTCGACCTCAAAACTCTACCATAGTAATGATTTATTCCAACTCTGCGTACGTTGAATTTATTATTTTTATTATTGATTCCTAACTAGGCAGTTGGCAAAACAAACAACCGTAGAACCCTCTAGAAACTGCCATTAAAATATGGAAAAAAAGTTCAGTTGCATTTACTCAAGTTTCTTATGCCTTGACACATCGAAATGAATCACATCTTTCGACTGGTTCTGCATGTTATTATGAGAAACTTTAAGCATTTGATGGTTTGATGGATTAAGGAATAAGCGGGGGAGGGGGGTGGGGGGGGGGGGGATTTTACCTTCCTTTAAGTACCAAGTTTAATTTGCCTATTCGCCTGAAGTTCTTCAGGAAAAAATCAACTTTTTCAGATTTTTATCACTTTCAAACACCAGGAGCATCTTACTTGGTCATCAATTACAGCAGTTATCCTAGAGAACGTTACTAAGATCTACCACATAATTGTAATTTGTAATATAAGTTCTTTCATCGAGTTGTAAAACTCGACAGCCGAGCCGTACCACAAACAGGCCCATCTTCCTCCGTATCTCTTTTTTATCAACTTGAACTTCTGTCCCAGAGACCTTGAAGAGTCCAAGCTCCAGTTATTACGTTGAACGACGCTGTTATTGTATTTCCTAAAGAGTGTACATGCTTGATCATCTATTAACAGAATTCCTGTCTTGAATGATTTGATCATTAACCAACAAAAGCGTTCGTCACTGAGTTCACTGTTAGCACCAGGAGAAGAACGGCGAGCGATGCTGGAAGCTTTGAGTAAAGGCATGACTCTGGCTTCTCAACCTATCTCCAGCGTCGACTTTCTTTCTTTCTACAATAACAACAGGCATCTGTACAAGCTGAAGAGGAGATTTCTTGTCTCGCAGAGCTTGAGTTAAGTTTAAGATCTGAAAATAATGAGACAGAAAATCACAGCCAGGAAGAGAGAGGTTAGCTTAGTTGACGAGAACCTGACAAGATGTTTAACGTTGTAGACCCAATCACTCACACCTAAGACGAGTAAATCTTGAGAAAACAAAAAAGTCCATAACCACTAGCTACGGACCAGAAACAGTTTCCGTGAAAGTTGCAACGCATCAATGTTGCTCTGGTCAGATTTGCAGGCGTTTACAACGTTTGGAATATAAGTGTACAATGTAAATATAACAATCGTCAAGATGATGAAGGTTAAAAAGGCGGAAAATGAAAAGAAAAATGAAACGCGTTATTTTACTAAATCTTAAATCTGTTGCTAATCCCTACAAGAACAAATTTAAGTATATTTGGAAAATTCGCAATGAGATTCAATAACATTGAATGATTTCCTTTAGGCGTGCATCAATTTTTTTGTAGTCGTGTTTTAACGACTGGAAATTAACACAGGAAAAAATACCTTACCTGTCCCCTAAGCACTGACATTTGGCGTTCAAACAAAGATTTATCAAAGCCCTTATCCTCCTGTTAAGAAAAAAAAAAGACAATACTGACTATCAGTAGAAAAAGACATGTTACTTTATTTCTGTTCAAAGGTTTCTACCCAATATAATCTTGCAGAGTACATACCCGAAAAAGAAGGTAAAGATCATCCGTTAGATCCTGTACAAAATTCATATCGGAAAGAAGCGGTAAAATAAGCTCACATATCTCCTCCAAAAATGGCTCTTTAGCTTGTGTTAGCCATGCCCAGTGAAATGGATCTGCGAGATAAAAGGAATATGTTTAAATGAAGATATGATCGTCGCAGTGGTAATTGCAATTAATTTTAAGCAATTGCAAATTAACCCGAAAATATTTCGGGACTTTAACGAGATTCGAACCCATGGCCTCTGCGTTAGCGCTGCAGTGCTCTACCAACTGAGCTATGCAGACCCATACATTGGGAGCAGGCAAATTGGTTGAGTTCATTCCTTTCATGGGTTAAGATGAACTCAACAAATTGGCCTGCTCCCAATGTATGGGTCTTCATGGCTCAGTTGGTAGAGCACTGCAATGCTAACACAAAGGCCATGGTTTGATTCCTGTTGAAATCCCGAAATTTTGTTTGGGTTAATTTGCAATTGCTTAAATTGCAATTACCACTGCGATGATCACATCTTCATTTAAATTTGTATTTCCGCAGTTCAGATCATCTTCAAAAAGAACATAGTAATGCAAACATACATGTACGCCAGTGCTGAGCTCTTGCAGGGCCTTATGGTCCATGTCACTTTACATGTACTTTCATGTCTTTATAATCCAAAAACTTCTAATACAGCGAAGATATTATAGAAAAACATTTTTTCAAATCAATATACTTACAAGCACGCCAAGAGTCAGGGTGTTTGAAAGGAAAAGCCAGTCCATTGTCGATAGCAGCCACATATATTTTGGGAGGATCCACATAATCCCAGTCACCCTGTTAACAAAAGAGTTCATTCATAAAGTATTTGATTTATTCATTGAAAAATATATTTCACCGCTTCCGATTGACTCAAATCCCCTGGCTAATTCTTCATAACCAGTCAGGTCTGACCAAATTTGGTAGACCTTTGTGAATATCAATTAAAACATCATCAATAATATACAACTATCCCCTGAAGGGGAGGTGAAAAGTGGTGGATATATACCCAGAGGTGAAGCGTCTAGGTATATATCTAGCACTGTTCACCGACCCTGAAGGGGATAGTTGTTTTAGTATTATTTTACCAAACTCAGTTGGATAAAAACGAAAAAGTTACTTTTGTAAATAAAAAACGTCACTTAGTAGGAACTTTGTTTACAATTTACACATATTTGGGGATTTTGTCAAGTGCATTTTTATGATTTTGTCGCAAATTCAGCATGAAAATAATTTTCTAACTACCAGTAAACACTGACAATTGATAGGGAATTGATAGAGAATTGATAGGGTGTCCAATGCTAAAATCTATGATCTAACTCAGACTGCTCCGCTAGTAGAAAATGTCAGAACCCGCCAACTGAGGTTTCTGGGTCATGTACTCAGGATGCCTGATGATGAGCCATGCAAGGAGTACGCACTGTATATTCCACCACATGGGAAGAGAAAACCAGGAGGGCAACGAACCCTGTTTCTCAGATACATTCAACACCTTTTGGGAGACACAGACAACATGATTGGCCCGGGCAAGCTGTCTGAATTGGCGCAGGATCATTGTGGCTGGAGGAAGCTCGTAGTCGCCTGCTCTGCAGCCGACCGATGATGATGATGATGATGAAACACTGACAAGCCAAAGCTTGTTGCTTCCTCGCTATTTGTATGTAAGGCTGCTTCATTCATTGTTCCAATTTCGTCTTTCCGAACATGTCCAGAAACAAGATGCCATTTTGGCTCCGATCGCAAAACAGTGAATAGTCAAGGATATTCCGAGTTACGGGAGCCAATCAAAATGCGCAAAAATTGCTATTCACTGATTTGGTAAATACTAATACAGGATATTGCCAGAGAAGAGATCAGCAACCGGAAAGTGCTGCCTCCCCTTGACACCCCCCCCCCCCCCCCTTCCTAAACACAGATACAGAGAGACTTACATGTTACAACAGAGCACCTACATGTAATGGCACACACTGGTCTACTCACCCCTTGTTCACCTTCCACTTGTCTATCTACTTCTGGTGTTCTTTCATACTTTATGAGCCAATTATCATTTCCTCGATCTGAAATGGAAAAGAAGTTTTTTTCATTTTACTCTATGGAATAACAGGAGGGATTACTGTCACAAGTATAGACCTGGAATTCTTTCCTAAAAGCATGCTAAGTGTTCTCACTGGCTACTTTGGGGTCACATGACTTTTTAAAGGGAACCTGTTCCTAGCGAAAAGACCCTGAGTGGGAAACACTGACAAAAATAACATTAAAATCAACTGCCTTACAAACGACTAGATGTTTATTAATTTTGATAAACGTTGAAAGTTAAGTGGGGGAATGTAAAAAAAGGGGCCTGGATAATGATTTCCTTGACAATACTGATGTATCTAATGATACTTATGCTTTTTGCAGCACTTTGAATTTTGTAAAATAGTTTTATATTGCAGAGCAAATTATTGTATTTACCTGTATTTCGAATAATATAATCTAGACAGACAAGTTTTTGAAATTGAATAATAAATTCTTTGTGTGTAACAGCTGGAAGTGCTTCCACCTCAAACTTTCTCAGATGAAACTCAGCATCTTTATAACCCTCTACAAACAGCTGAAAAGAGCCAAGCTGGAAAACAAAAAGTTTCCAAAGACATTAGTATTCTGTCCTATATTCACATTGCTCCTTACAAGCTACATGTGCAACAATAATTGAAAGTACATGTGCACTGTATTCTTGATTTCTAATTTTCAGTTATTAGAAGCAAACTTGAGTTTTCTTTTGATAGATATATGTTGCTGACCAGTAGAAAACTTGGCTTTTTCTACTCACTATGTATGAGGTTACAGATATGGAAAGGAAAGTGCATCAGCCAATGAGAATGCTGGATTTGCAGTACATGTGTACATGTTCCATGAATGTTCTTAAATAATTCATAGTTCTTAGACTCAGGTATTTATACATATTAAAATGGTAAGACCTTGCATGAATTAATTTGCTATAAAACAGAACGTGTAGATTTTCTTATTTGGAATGACTCTACGGTTCTTCCAGAGAGGTTATGTGAGGTCTTAGGAATGGTGATGTACAGTGGGTATGTTGTCAGGGTTCTATCTACAGCTGTAGGATGGCCACGAGCTTCCTGGGGGGTCTGAGGGCATGTGTTGAACCAAAATATATATATATATACAATGTCAACTAGACTGAACATGTATTCTAAAACAAGAGTAATGATCAGTGTAAAGGTCTTTTCGTTATTTTACTAAGGATTTGCATTAATGCAATACTTTTTGTATTGATAACAGACATGTCATACTTTTTAGCAACATCATGAATAAAAAAGGTCCCTTGATTGTTTGCTGTGACCAAGATACCCAAAAGTATGAAGAACATTGTATGCTGACACTTTGTAACCTTATTAAAAGCCGCACCTTAGCAGGTAGTCCGGCTTTAACATGTTTTCCTAAAGTATCTGGAAATCTTTCTGTTGCAAACTTTTTTGACCTTGCCTTTGCACGATCAAATGCAGTGTAGTTAAATGTTGGACTAGCAAGTCTTACGACCTGAAAGAAAAAAGAAAGTACAGTGTTTTTAAATCCAATAATCTGTATACTTTAAGCTTTTTAACCTAAATCCAGGTTCAAGCCTTGCCACCATATTTTTAGTATATGTTGTTCGTATGTGTTGTAGTTTTTTTTTATCACAGGTAATTTTTATTTTTCTTTGTTTCAACTTCATAAGCATACATTACCATAACCAAAAACAAAAGAAAAACAAAAATTACCTAGGATAAAAATTAACTGTGACATATACACGTTCAGGTCACTCTAAGAGGAATGGTTGAGGTCATAATATCAGAAGCCATGCACAATAATTACTATGTAAATGTAAATAGCAATTAAACATGAATGAACATCATTCTTTACGACAAAATGTGTACCTCACCAAGAGGCATTAACCTGTTGGCAGTATTTAGTGGCTGTCACCTTTGTTTTAGGGACAACAGTAAGACCAAGTTTACCATCAACCAGTCTTGCTCCTTCCTCAGATAAATACCCCTGATTTGGAATTAAACAACTTCTACCAAAACTGAAGGACAACAAATTTTGTGACACCATTTTTGGCTCTCACCTTTGTTTTAGGGACAACATTAAGACCAAGTTTACCATCAACCAGGCTTGCTCCTGCCTCAGATAAATATCCCTGATTTGGAATTAAACAATTTCTACCAAAACAGCAAGGACAACAAATTTTGTGACACCATTTTGTCCATTTAGGGTTCAAGTGTCCATAAGGTTCCTCATCCTTGGGTTTGAATACACCAATCTTTTTCTGCAAATAATATAAGTAAAACATAAAGGTACATGTACATTGTACAAATCAACAGTTGTTTTCACTGCTGGAAGTGGAATTTGGGCAAGAAATCAAGCAAAAAGGTCAGGCCCCACTTGTTCAAAAGGAAGAAAGGAAGATGTATCTTCTGGATCAATCTTACTCCAGTGGATAATGCAATAAAATATTCCCTAAACCTTATTCACTGGAAAGTGATTTGTCTGGTGGATATTGCTATCCAAATCTCGAAAACAACTGGGCCAGCACTTTAAACACTTACATGTATTTTGTAAAGTAATGTATGGAGACCAGTCTGGAGAATACGTAGGTGGATATCCGGGCTTGGTAGGTTAAAGAGGTCAAGAGGAAGGGGAAATAAATAAAAAAAGGTGTGCAAGAATGTGATAGGAACATAAGAGGGAACAGAAGAAGGTAAGAGCTGTAAGGACGCTACTTAATGACCTGGGCCTAGTAGTTCAAAAGATGGATAATGCTATCCACTGGATAAATCTCTATCAGGTGGATAGTGCAATTGGTTCCCCTAATACTTATCCAATGGATAGTGATTTATCCAGAGCATGGTGCTACCCAATGTTTGAATGACCAGTGCCTGTTTGTTACTCTCGCTGGAATTTTGAATTTTGATGTTCATTAGTAATGATACAGTGTACCTGTGTCATTATTAAGTTATTGATCAATGTTCCACACTATTACTATTTACTCAGGGCAACAAACTCCTAATAATTACAACCTCCAAGATCCATGAGAAACAAAGTCTTAAATTTAATATAAACAAACAAATTCATATAATAAGTACATGTATCAGCTATGCGTTTTGCATACAACGGTAAAATAATATTATTTATCAATAATATATGAGTTAACTATTAATTCCACAGTTTTAACAACGACAAACGTGATAATGTTTGCAAGAAATTGCATGGCACCCAGCAACAATTCTTTCAAGCAAAATGTCAAAAGTATAAAACCTGTTTCAATGCCCACATGAAACCATGACCTTCCATAAAACGAAACCGGAACTGAAAGTTACGTTAATTTAGAAAATTAAGTAAGATAACACGCCACAAATTTAACCATATTTGTCTGTTATGAATCTCCATACCGTCTGCCACGGCGTGTAGAGATAGGAGTTAAATAAGTCTGCAAAAACTAAAAATCACTGAAAACTTACCCCTTCCCTGTCCTTCACAAAGTAGCTTCCACTTGACCCCTGGTAAATTCGTTCGGGCAAAATGCCTACATCAATCGCTTGTTCGGCCGCATGTATGATGCCTGTAAATTCAGGATCATCGAAATGGTTTCCTTGGTATTCAGAATCACTGTGACTGTCCATTCGTGATCTAGATCTGCCAAGTAAAGGTCTCTGTTCAGAAGTTCTGTTATCGTAATAATGCGAGCCGCCGACAATAGCTGTACTGTAACTTGCCGGGTCGGCGTGATAAGGAACTACATCGGGCCCATTAGGGCGGCCGTCGGAGACGAAATCGATCAGTGGACGCCCTCCTTCGTCTACTGACATCTAAATCTTTAATTCAGGAGCCTTGTTTAGAAATTTTCCAATCGTTTTGTGGGCATTTCATTCGTAGAAATTGCCACTAAAATGGCTCTATTTTGGTTTCTTACAAAATGTCATGATTTCATCTCGTGACACGCATGCTTTAGTTTGCGTGTAATCTACCGCTGACCGGTAGCCGGAAGTGAATCGCCTGATTGAAAACTTGCCTTCGGAAATTTTTTTCGTTCAATATCGTCCCCTAAGAAACAATAACAAAAATCCCTATTCTTTTAACACGGCTTCGCAGTGTCGTTTTGTAAATTCGAACCTTCGATGAGACAGCTCTTTTCCCAGGGTATTTGAGGTGCCAACGTGGCTACAGAAAACTAGGTTCTTCGGTCGATTCGCCCGATACATGTGTAAATAATGTTTTACACGAAATGCTCAGTTCAAATTACCTTTGCAAGGTTTTGACTATGTTTTGAAGGGATGCAGCAACAGAGCTGGAAAACTCGAACACGTTTCCTTGACGTTGTTATCTTAAATGATCTCAGTGTTTCAAAGGACCGCCGGAAACTAGGGCCTTAGTTACAGTCCAACTTAATTAATATAGGCACTGAGTAAAACTTACCTGTCTTGAAATAATTTTAGATTAATTTTAATCCCTGTTTCAGAAGCTTTTAAACTGCATAAGCAATCCTGTTGTACAGCCTTGGGGGCGAAGCTTGCATAATCAGCTGTATGCAAATATTTTTTCAGCGTGCAATCATTTTAATGCAAAGCACGACATGGACTTTGCCGTAACACGAACTCGATGAATAGAAAAATGCATGATTGAATGGAAAGGGGAATAAGGTGTAAAGCAGATTTGAAACGCAAATAACGTCTACAACTATCAAAAAAGGCGCCTCTTTTAATATTTTTTTTGTGTCGACCAGTTTTCCATAACAAATATACGTGTTTTGATCCATTACCCTGAGCGCTTACTTTCGGTGAAAAATTTCCGTCAAATGGTACTGGTATTTTTTTGGCACCAAAAACAGGATCGAGATTGAGTTGTTCCACTTAAAAATACCGGTAAATTTTTTGCTTTCTCTCGACTTGGAGCGTGGCGCTGATCCAAACAAATGGCACAGAAAATTTCGGTCGTTTCGTTAAAAACGGGAAAAAGGTAATATCTCGAAAGGTATTACTTTTTTCCGGACAGTTTCCACCGGTATGAACCGTTCCATTTGAGTTCTCCTTGGAATTTCCGGGTTTTCCATACAAAAGGTAAGCGTTCCCTATGTCAGTATGCAGATTTACAGGAATTCATAGTGCCAAAGGATCAGAGTATTGTACATAAAGTAAAAACATAATAACAAGATAACCTCCGAAGAGAAGGTGGTGAGGGAAAAAACTCAGTTGTGAACGAACTGCGAATCCTTAAAGGAATTAGCTGAGAAAAAGCGGTGTGGTATTAGGGGAGCACATGTGAACAATAAACTTGTGATAACGTGAAAGAGGCCTTTGGAGAATTCAGTGTTTTTCCGATAACTGTGTTATTTGTCTGGAGGGAACGAAAACTTGAAGTAACACAGGTGGGGTTTGTTCTTTGTTGCTCCTGTACTTAAGACTGAATTTCGGATTTCTTCGCTGTTACTGAATAACACATGAGAGCGCTGTATGTTGACTCTAAGTTGCCTAGTTCCTAGGCCTCAGTATTCCGCACGGCCAAAGCGTTTCGGGTCACGTGGTCCAAGCGAAAATGTGTCGCCTTGGATGAAAATCCTTCAATAAGAACGACCGAGACCCGGTTTTATGAGCCAGCGAGACTGAGCACCCCACCTAAACCCTTGTTTTCACTAAAACCGCTGGACGCCACAACTTGGTTGAGGTCGTTGTTATCTAAGGTCTTTCGCCTCGCATACGTCAACGAAGTGAATTGACAGAGAGGGAGTGGGAAAACACAGTACAGGGTCTAGGCAAGACTCTAAGTATGTAATCCGGAACTTTCCCCTCCCCCCAGGTCTCACCAGCTCTTATAGTAAAAGAGTACTGTACGGCCCAATCTCGTGAACTAATTTCTACAGCCTGAATAATATATTACTATGAAATATTATTTTTAAATACTATAAAACTGAAATCAACGGCCGCATTTTTATATAACTAATACAGTTCTAAACATTTCGTGAACTGATTTTTCTTAGCTTGTAGACTGTCATCAAACTAGTTCTATGTCGCAGACCCTGTCAGTAAGTCTATTGGTTATTTATTAGCTACCCAGTTGAAATTGACGTTAGGGTTCGTGTACGGATCTGAAACTGAGACCACGCAAGGTTAGTTGCATACATGTCAAGATTAATTACTCAACACACTGTCTCAACCAGGCTGACCACTCGACAGTAATTGGCCGATCACAGGTCGCATTCATGAGAGAGTATGTCTGGCGTTGTTATTCGATAAAAACTAAGAATATTTCTTTCATTTTCCTAAAGTGTTTACTGAAGTTCGCTTTAATGTTTTGGATCACAAATAGCCGGGCTGACCCGGATGATCCAACGTGTAGTCCTTGCATGAGCAGGATTTTCATTTCCGCTTGCTTGCTGAAACAGGCTTTGTTTAGTAAAGACAAGTAAAAAGGTTCTGCACACCGATGAGTTCTTTGTATGTTTCCTGGCGATCATTTCTTCTATTCACGTGATATGTCCTTTCAAGTTTAACTATGATGGTTCTCAGGGCTTGTTTTGTGTGAAGTGAACCAGCCCGATTAGCTGCGCTAGTTCGGCTCATCTCTTGTTTCCTCATCATAATATTATCATATGTTTATATGAGAAGGCGGGCTGGCCCACTCCGGCCGAGATCTCGGTTTCTCGAGCCTTCTCATATAAACACAACGACAATTTTAAGACGAAACTAGGTGGGGGCGAGCGACCCCTGTAAAGCGGGACAGCCAGGCTAAACGGGCTGCCTTACTTCATATAACCAGGCCCTTAGGCAGGCTATTTTAGATTTAAAAAAATTGTAAGTCATTACGAAAATGAACTAAACAAAGACAACATCTGTCAAACATCTTTGCTCATAAATGAATCATCATCGTCGTCATCATCTGTCTCGAATTCTTCTTCATCACCTGCTTCGGAGTCCTCCTCATCGGATTGAGCGTCAGAGTCTCCACCACCTTTTGAAACGATTCGGTTATAAACCCGAGGATACATCTCACACTCACAACAAGACCTTAGTTCCTGAGCGTATGACTCCCACACTTCTTTGTAAACAGTTTTTCCCACAACGATGCTTAACAGCTTGTCTTCCACAAACTCGCCTTCAAATCTCAAAAACGATAAATGCAATGTCCGCTGGAAGCATAACCCCATGTTTGCGGCGCATTGATGGTCTGCGTCGTCACAAATTACTTCATTTATGTATCTGGGGAATTTGTCTTTGCCGAGATTCGTGGTTGCCGAGCATTCGGTACATAATCGATGAAGATTAGTATCATATACTTTTGTGCCTCGATCCTCGCACTGACGAATTTCAGTGCCGGTAGGGGAGCTGGTGGGGCCATCCCTTTGATGAAGCAAATCTGATTTAAATTTTGTTGCTTGAGATTTTCTTGAAAAACGTAGCTTTTTCGATTTCTTTGGAGTATTTGTTTCTAGGTTTTGAAAAGTTGTCAAATCTTCAAACTTGGCTGCATCTGATTTGTTCACTGCCACATATCTTTTTAAAAACCCTCCACCAGATTCTAGTTGTTTCAGTAGCTCTTCGGATGTTCTTCGCAAGCATACGACTGGTCCAGGCTCGTCTTGAATTCGAGAAACCCTTGTGTGGTTCCGACAGATTTTCTTTCCTAACGATGGTACATTAGTGATCTTTGTAGGGGGATTTGTTGTTGGATTCCTACTTCGATGTTTGTATTTTCTCCTAGTCCGCGTACGTCGCACGTAACCTATCCAGCCTTTTGATACTCCACGAACAGTACTTCGTGGCTCGTTTTTGACTTTATTTTTCATCTTTTTTTCTCCATCTTTAATTCCACCTGGATGAAAACTAGCACTGTATACCACGATGAAGCTCGCAATTAGAAGAAAGATTGTTACAGGACTGAATGCTCTACCCTGAAAGAATAAGTAAGGAGGACGCTTCAAAAAAGACACAAGAATTTTAAACTTACTTAACCGGCGACACGAAAGTCTACACGAATGGAATTAAATTCAAGTACTGCATGTGCCTACGCTTGATAGCAAACGACCAACGCAGAGGGGCAAGAAAACCAAAGAGATTACACCATTCAAAAAGCTAATATCCTTTCTTTTCAAGGTTCCACTGCGTCGTTTTTCATCCAGTTAGGTGTATTTTGTACCATGTGACCGTTTTATTCTGCAAAGGGCCCATTATACAACGCCTCATTCAATTCATATTCCTGGATCTCCTTTAGGACTAGCACGATTGGAATAAGTTCGACCGCTGATCGGTGCGTCACCCCCAAAGTCGAGCTTTTGTGTTGGTCATGACGATAACATAACATTCGTACCTGGCCACATTTTCACTTTCTTCACGACAGATAAGGCGTGCATTACATAAACGCTCTTATTTTCGTGAGTTCAAATGATATCGCGAGAGAGAGTCTAATATGGCTGATTTATTTGCCACCCCACGTAATGATCGATCAACTCGTCATAAACACACCCTCGCGTGTTTCTTGACTCTTAACTGTATTAGCCAGGGGCTGTTAGTGGTGTAAATCAGCTGCAGAGACAGTTTAAATAAGATAAACTCAACATACCTTCATGATTTCTTGCGGTTAGGCCAAAGGAATAGGGAGGAATCCTATTTGTTTGTAATAGAGTCACAGCTATTAAGAGGTAAATAAGTAAATCATTATATTCCACAATAATAAGAATGACTTTTTCTTAAATTTTGAAAATCATAAGCTGACGTGAGGTAATTTGTCTCAAAAACAAAAGATGAAGTAAAATTGCGAAGTGAAAATGAAGTTGCATACTGGCAGGAACTGATCATCTTGATAAGAAAACAAATTTTAATTAAAAATTGGCACTTGATAATTCACAGTACGTTGAGAGTTTGTTCATTGTTCCAGACTAGAATAATTTATTTCCTCGTAGAGCCCTCATTCCTGTGTAAAAAGTTTTTAAGCCATGTTGACTCTGGCATTGCAAAAAAAATCTCTGACCAGTTGGTCACACTTTCGCGTTGATGTCATTCCAGGTCTTGGCAAACAAAGATCTATAAAGTAACCATACATTTTTTTTTTTCCGGTAACAATCTGACAGAAAGTTTGGACAAACAAAAATATATTTTAAAACGCACCTTTTGACCAAGATGTTTTTAGTGATCCTCGTTCTTGCAGGCGGTGAAGTTTTCAGTAAGTTTTGAAATATTAGACATTCAAACGCAGCCAAGACTTTACACTTATAAGCATCGGGCCAACCGGCGAGTTACTCTCCATATGGCTAATTTGAATCATCTTGTGATGACTTTAACTTAAGTTCAAAAAATGAGTTTTTTTCAATGTATTTTATGTAAAAAAGAAAGCGATGTTTACTTCGGACACCTGAGCTGTTGAACTGAAATTAGCACTCTCACATTCTATTAAATTAAAGATATTGGTATAAGAGAATTCCAATCACTACTGCTGCTTATTGTTCTAATACTGTTTTCATGGTTGTTCGATATGATATTATGGCTATAATTATCGACTGAGGTCTTCGCCAAGTATAAATTCAATATTCTAATCAATTAAGTTTAAAAGAAGTGGAATAGAAAAAGTACAGGTATTTCCTTTTTCTAAGCTTCGAAAGGCCGGATCTAAGTCAACTGTCCTGTGGCACAACTAACAGAGGATTCACTTTCCCTGATAATGCGGAAGCTTTATAAAATAATTAAGAGTCAATTATACATTTAAATGGATACCATAGCTAATTACAAGCGAACCCAACAACCCCCAAGCCAGAAAGATTCTAAAGACCAAGACTTGCACAGTTACGCAACTGACTAATTAGAACTGTGAAGAATTAATTCTCACCAGTCAGTTTCTTGTCCAAATTGATACAAACAAAGGGATGACGGTCGAGTCCGGTGGAGTAAATTAACTCTCTAAACAACAGGAATTCAAGTCCACACTTTTGTACAGGAATAGAAACACCTAATATATATCAAGTGATGTAAATGGCCACTGAAAAGGAAAATCTATTTTGGACTATAGTTTCACATTCTATTTTCAACAGAATGCCATACAAAAGTTCTAATATAGCTGACCTCTCTTGCTCCAGTCTTGAGTTTTTTACTTTTTCAACTCAAGACTTTTTTACTTTGGAAAGAGAAAGTGTGCAAAGAAAGAAAAAGAAAAGGAACATAGTTAAGTTTAAGTTCGTAGGAAAAATGGAGAGGTACTCATGACTTATGGTCATAGTCTATTGCTTCATAACGCATTCAATTAGCCTCTTTTTCCACGTGCAATATCAAATGACCGAGGTTCACATATAAGAGATGAAATTCACAACAGATCTTCGAAACAATAGTATGTCACAAAGACTAAGCTGTGGACTGGGGGATGTAGCCTCTGTTTTTAATTGCGCGGGTGGTTTGTATGTTAACGGTTATTCGACTTTTCATGACACATCTCTCCATGTATACAGCTGTGGATACATCTATAGTACATACACAACGTCATACACATACGCGACAACTGAGGTAAACTGTGTTATCTTAAAACAAAAGGGGACATTCATGTGCAGCTTAAGGGGAGGGAGCATCGTATAGAACCGCGGAAGACATTCAAAAGGGGAAATGTGTCACTTAATCAGTATTGAGAGAAATCCAGAAAAAGGAACGTTTTTCTCCCAGAAAAGAAATTTTCTTCGAGATATAAATAAGATAAAGCCACATTTCTGAACTATTTTTTAAAAAGATTCTGATTGTAACTGACTTTTGATAAATCAAAATATTAATATTACTTAATCAAAAGAGATTTGTGCGGATGAGCGCCATGGCACTTCCGAGTTCCAAAAACCCTCAATTTCTAAGGCCCAGTTCAGACGTCGTGCTTCTGCCGTTCCGAACTTAATTTTAATTCGGTTCGACTGTAGCACGGCAGGAGAACAACTTTGATTCAGACGTCGTGCCAGAGTCGAACCAAATTCAGGATTTACTCATGCCTCGTAACAATTCCCCTCCTAACTCCCCGTGGGAACGCAATCTCGCCAAAATACGTTAACATAATGTATGAATTTTGCTTAGCGCGGCAGAAGCACGACGTTTGAATCGCTGCCGTGCCAGAGCCGTGTAGCACGGCAGCGCTTGTCGGACTTAATTGCTTTCCGAACTTAATTCAAAAGTTTGATTCAGACGCCGTGCATCTGCCGTGCTTTTGTCGAACTTAATTCCTGAATTTAGTTCTGCACGGCAGAAGCACGACGTCTGAACTGGCCCTAAGTGCACAACCTTTCTTGTAAAAATGAGTTTTATTTGCATGAGAATGAAAAATGATTTCCATATCAAAGGGTGAGCACCTACCCTCGTTTTGAAAAAGAGGCCTGGGGGAACTCGGAAATGGCTTATTGGCTCGCTAGAACAAGAGCAAATCAAATCCAACTTTTATAATTATATTTCCTTTCTCGATGAAAAAGAAAATCGTTTTCTCACTCGCATGCATGACCTAAAGAGGATAACAAGTTGCGAGGTTTTAGATATCAAGATAAACGTCGCATCAGAGTTGCACGGTAATATTTTTTGTACTGGCTCATCTGGATCTGACGTCAGCTAGTCCTAGTCTTTAATGGACACGATTTTTGTTTATATATACGTTAGCTGAATTTCCGTGATTTCGGCTCAGAACGTGTTATCATGAAGCAATGAACATTGCGTGGTCCCTCGATAATACTGAAGCAATAACAGAGACATTGAGTTACTTATAAGTCAAAGTTGATCCAATATTATGGAAATATTATGGCACTATGAAGATGGAAAATATGGCATTTTTGGGGTAAAGTAGATGCATACTAAAAAAAATCACTGAAGTGGCGATAACAAAACACAGAATCAAACAATTTAACTCTATTGAAGACTTGGCCAATTAGGTCAATAACAAATAAACGTAGATACAACTAAGTTTGACTATGGAGATTTCTACCGCACAGGTTGTCTAAACCTCGGTGGCCCTGTGACTGTCCACAACATTCCTGTTGAGGACTACACCCTCTTAGATGACCTTGATCGTTACAATCTAGTTATAGCATTACTCCTGGGTTCAAAACGTTAACTGAATATAAAAAACTATACAAGACAGGTTTAGCCGTTGTCAGCATTTTAATTTTACCAGCAGGTAGGAATAGTTGAAATCGCTGCTTTGCAGTTCAGTTGTGTAGCAGTTTATTATGTCTTATTAATTACTTGAATTTCCTGCTGGTACAGCAGAAATATTCTTTAAGAAAAATAGACAAAAGGCTAGTCATCAAGTTTTAAAAGAAGGTACATTTACAAATATTAGCATTTTAAGGTAAAGTAATTATTTGTTCATTGCGGTAATAGGCCACTGATCTGAATAAGAATACCGATACAAAACTATTGACTTTCATGATTAGCCACTGTACATCAGTGTGCTGCGTAAAATGCTTGTAAAACAGGGACTGTCAGCATCTACTTTCTGTATACAAAGTAGTATCAAAGGTCAAAATGCTTATTGAAACTTATTAAATTTTGTCGATTCACACAAATGCTCGCAGCATAATCCAGTTTTCATTTTCATGTTTGTTAGAAATCTCAGCAGGACGTATTCTATTTAGATTCCGGGTTATGCCGATTTTACTAACATTTTTCGTGAAAATATGTATCGTAGGATGAAACTCGATCTGCATAATTCTTCTGACCGTACGACAAACGAATCTAATCATTGTTTTATTATCCATTCAAGACAATTTCTCGATCGATGCTTATTCACCGTCTTCATTTAATTTACCTCTTTCTCGACAAATTCAGTATACAAATTAAAAAGATGTTTGAAGATATTCTTCAAACAGCACACTTCGAGTTGTACTTGATGTTTTCTTGCGTACATTTTCCTGGCGAAACGTGTAAACTTTTCAGCCATTTTCTACAGCTGTACAAATCAAACTAGTCCCCAGCGCTTGTTGGTTGCGGTCCCTCAGTTTCAGGCGTTTATCTTGTAGACTGTATTGACGTCATTTTATCCGATCTCGCCAGTATTCCAAATTTAATTTTTTTCAACGTTTGCTGGTTATGATGACTTGAGCCAAGTAGAAAGATCGAGATCTCCATAATTCTTCAGGTGATACAAAAGCCAAAATGAAATTCAATAATTGTTTTAATTCATTCAATATAATTCCTAGTTTAAAAATAAGTTAAAACATGCTTACCTCCATCGATGTTAAGTTCATCTTCGATAGTGTGTGTTTATCCGGCGGCACTTTTAGGAGATAAAGGGATATCATTTCCGCAAATATTCTCCAAATAGCAGATGTCGTCCATTTTTTTCTGCTGCTCTTGCTATATTTTTAGCCAATAGTTCGCCTATTTCCTTCTCGTGAAACAACTGAAATGCTCTTCCATTTTGTGCTCACTACCAACTCAACCTCGTCCCCAGGTATCCTCGAGTAACTGTTCAATAATCTGGCAATTTTGTTGCACACTTTACGTCATTTTTCACATATATATTGAATGAATAATAGTAATGATTATTGCCTTACAAAAAAGCAGTTTCTTATTTTTGTCGTTCAAGGAAGTCGTCTATAGAGAGGTTAAGCTTCGCGTTGACGTCAAACGGAAACGCGAATTTGCACCACGTGACCAAGTTTCCCCTTTACTTGTCGTTTCCTGTTCATTATTCTATTCACGCAATTTTCATCCATAAGAATTGCTTTGAACCGTTTTTATCTGCTCATTTTCTGTTTTGGGAAATTCTCAACTTGAATCTGACGCTTGCCGTTTACGTGAAGCTTAAACTCTCTTACAAAACCGGGATACCAGAATAGGCCATTTTACAGTTGTGGGTTTGGTGCCCTAGCCTTTGAGAGAACGTGAGGCTGAGGTTGACCTTGTTTTGATACAAAATTCCTTCCTTTTATAATGTGAATTTTGCCTAAAAAATACTAGTTAACATAAGAAAGACATGATTTGAATAATAAAGCAGGAAGGGCTGTATCAAAACAAGGTCAACTCCAGCCTCGCTTCCAACTGTCACAGTAAAATGGGCTTTTAACAATTCTACATTCATGATTTTTTTTTCATTGTGTAAGATTGCGCCAGACAAAAACAACAACAACATCTTTTTTTTAAACACGGTCGGATTTTAAGCTAATATAGCTTATGGGGCCGTGTAAAAAATGTTAATAGCATAAAAAAATTAAAAATACACCAATAACGATGAAAAATACACTAGCGTCGATGTATTAATTAAAAATATGAATGTTGTCCATATATATATATATGGACAACATTCATATTCATTCAAAACCAGGGGGAAGGTTGGGTAAAACCCCCTTTAATCTGTTTCAGATAATTTTCCTGAAACAATTCAGTATCTGAGAATCAATACCAAAAGGGGAAAACGTCAAGGAATAAGCCCTTTCTTGAGATGAACACGACCATAATTAACGAAAGAGTAACAATTTTGTTGCATGTTGTGTCCAGGCTCTACAATAACTGGTTTATTTTGGTTTTGATTTTGCTCCTTTGATATCGGTTTGACAAAAGGTTATTTTAGAAATTAAAAAGTCAAGCTTTCTAAATCCCCCTAGCATCCATCTCTCTCTCTCTCTCATGCGATGACCAGTTCCATATCAACAACACAAATGACACGATGAATAGAATCAGAATGGGAGTGAATCTTTGAATGCGGGTACAAAACAATGACCAGATTTTAATTTCAAATGTGTGAATGGTAAGCAGTATTATTAGGACTGTTTGAAGTAAACACCACACCTTGACGACTCTTTATTTTCGGATGCACTGGTAACTAAGGCCCCGTCCACACGAAGACGATTGTAAACGCAAACACTAGTAAACGCATATTTTTATCTCCGTTCACACGAAAACGATCATCGTTTACGTAGCGTTTTAACCCGTCCACACGAAAACGCTCGTAAACGCTCGTAAACACCGAAAGTTCTCTTTCCACTCTTCTGGTATCACCACTTGATCGGCAAAGTTGTTCCACCAGGCGCTTGCACGACCTGGTCTGGCCAAGAATCTTCTCTCTTTGCTCTCACGTCTGCATCTAAGTCGTTTTACTCGAGTAAAAGTGCTTGTAGTTGTGGATAACAATCTTGAGAGGTTTAGTCTTCTTCTTTTGTAGTTTTCCTGTATATCGATTATTGTATGATTCAATTGAATGCTCGCAATTATGCTTGAAATAAGCGCAAGCATGACACAGCTCAACACTCGTGTGTACGCCATCTTGGAAACGCACTCGATAAAAGAGACTGGCGCTGACATCTGACGTCAGCGTTTTCACATCGTTTACGAAAATATACGTTTACGGCCGTCCACACGAAGACGCATAAACGGCATTTTCAAATTTATCCACTTTGGAGAGCGTTTTCGAATTTATGCGTTTACGGTGAGCGTTTTCATCGTCTTCGTGTGGACGGAAGACCTAAACGCATAAAAAAGTTTGCGTTTACTAGCGTTTGCGTTTACAATCGTCTTCGTGTGGACGGGGCCTAACAGGAGGGTGGTAAATTTTATTTGTTTGTAAGAAGGGAACAAATAAACAGTTCGTTATATCTTAAAATAGGAATTGACCATTTTTTAAATTTCAAGAATAGAACTCAATTCAATTCGATTCTTTATTTAACACTACATAAGATATTTACACAAGTGTAGGTAGGAAAATAAAGTCACTGATAAACAATAATTAACTAAAAGACATTAAGTTCATTTGTGTACAGTGTCCAAAGTAGAAAGAGCTTTCTTGTTGGACACCGTCATGTTCAGATAATCGGCAACAGTAAAGAGAGGAAACAAAATCTCAGATAATATAATCAGTGATAGCCGACATGTAAGCGAGGTCACATTTGGTTGGTTAGAAGACAGGACCTCCATTCTTTCTTAAACGTATGATATGGCAGACACTTGAGGCCAAGCGGTACAGTCTCCCATGCAGATTTTTGGAGCGGAGAATTTAAAGGATTAAAATCTTGTGTAGTCAGTTGTTTTGCTGTCATTGTTGATCAATCTCGAATCAGTCTATTCGAACTAAAAGAGAAAATGCAAACAAAAACAATAATATAATTATTATTGAGTGAATAGCTGACTTGGGATCGTAATATAAAAGGGTAATGGTCAACTGGTAACACTTATATGTTGATGGCATTCAAAATCTCATTCTTTTCTAGTATAAAAGGAACAAACCTATATTTATTTAATAGTAACTGTTTTTCTTTTCTTTTTCCTTAGACGCATTTATTTTTAATAGTTGTGTAAATCAGCGTTACTTATCAACTTCGCCCAGTTGTTACTCAAATTGTCCAGCCAAGTGTAAAAAGAACCGAGTCCTCGAATTAAGGAAGCTGGAACCTATAGTAGACTTCATGTGACTTATTCAGGAAGTACTCTGTATTGATCCGATGACAAGACAGGATTAAATAATGGGTACGAAACCAATACGTCGAGTAACTTTTAAAAAGGCGGGGTTAATTTTGAGTTTACGTACTTGTCTTGCAGACAACGAATATAATAACAGAATATAGTTCTCCGACAATATATTATCCATGGCGTCCTACAGTCTATTCGCGTTGATCTCCCGACGGAAAACTCCGTGAAAACAGACATAAAGCAGGGGAAACCCCTTTCCCGGCAATCAATCAACCGGCATGACAAAATTTAAACTCGCTAGTACAAAAACATTTTGTTGACAAATGTATTTAGAAGTTTGGCATCTCACTTGAAAATAACGTTCTGCAGTTGCTTTCATGTGTAGATTTGAAAAACACGCATGTAATTAATAAGTGGAACTTTTAAAATATTTCAGAAAGACGTTTAGACTCCGTTTTCTACGAGAGTGTTTTTACTTGAAGTTTGTAGAACCACTTCTTTAATGTATAGCGTTGGTTCTTATGTCTTGAGGTTTCCTTGCAGAAAAGTAACAGAACATTTCCAGGCTGGTTAACCAATAACCAAAAAGATAGAACTGCCAGTCCCTGAAGTGTTTGATTACTATATTTACATCCATTACAGTTTCTCGACGAATATACTTTAAGGGCAAATATAAACAAATATCAGCATTGGCACTACCTGAAAAATTTGCTTGCGTAATAAGATTAAAACCCTCATCCTAAGCTTACACCACTGACGTCATTAAAAATGCGTAGGTTTGACGAAACCTCCATTTCACAAGCAGTCATCGCCCCAGAGAGGCTCAATAAGAATAAAAACTGTTAGGTAACAAACATGAAATAGAACTGATGTTATTAAACAAACAAAAGCGTTCAGTAATTATTAATGTTGATTAAAGTTGAATTACTATTCGGTTGATTCGGTGACTCCTGTTACCACCCTCTTTTAAAGATTCAATGTCATCAAACGATTATTGTAAATTACACTTTTGAACTCCGGCTAGATTTTTTCAGAAAAAGAAACTTTGTTAGACTATGGACGGCTATGGTGCAGATTTTCTCTAGAATCCAGTGCCCAAAGCAAGTTTAGACAGCGGTTTAAGCTAACCCTGCATTCACCCAACATTACAAGCCTGATGTAACCTCTGCCCACCTTGACTAACTTTTGCTTAACAGTTGGGTAGTGATGAAGTGTATTAAAATATTTGGTAATGGCAATAAAATTAAGTGAATTAAGCCCATTTTCGTGGGTTGAGTTGTTGAACGTCCGAAATTTTCAATCAGGTGTTTAAAGGGAATATTATTTAAGAACTGGGTAGACGTAAGCTGCGGTTATAAACGTTATAGTTAACGTTGTAAAAATCTTCCACAAAATTTTCCTGATAATATGAATTGAACACACAAAATGCACACGCAGTTTTCTATCCAATAAAATATTTTTCGCTTGACACATAGTTGATGTGTAATTTCTTATGATTTGACAAAACTCCCTGGCTAATATAATCTTCTATCATGACGTACAGGTCCTTTTTTCATCATTGGAACTAATATACATTGTTACTCTTGTTTATAAATGGCTAATGCATCAACTTCAAGTTATAACTACCAATAATCTTCCAAACACATATCTGGATATTAAGCTTTTATAATTGTCATAGATAATAGTCATTCATAAACTTTCACATTAGTTGCCGAATAGGCGCCGATGATTTTTGAATCGAAAATCTAAAAGTACTCTGAATTTGAACAGTTACACCCGGTTGGATTTTTCGAAAAAAAGAGAAGGCTTTCAAAATTACAGCAAAATTTGGTAAGGTAAGAGATTTTGTTACTTATTTTAAGTTTACAATATTTGAAATGGGTTTCTTAAGATAATCCCGATTTGCAATATTATTACCCGCGAAAAAATAGATAAGTAAACTGTTAACCTAGGTCATTGTTACATTAACTTGCTTATTGAATATAAGTTGCTGCTCTCAAGCACATTTGTGTCCTTATCTTAATAACCGCCCAGTGTTATTTTTCTAAAACAGTGTACATCGAGTGTTCTTGCTGACTTTAGCTTAGAGCGAAGGTTGTCTATGATCTGTATAATATTAATATTAATTATGAGGATTTTTATTGTTTTAAGCTTCCCGAATATCCACTCTTACCCATGGAAATGCGTTTTTTCATTATGTTTTGGTTAAAAACCACTTAAGCAATAGACCACACTTTCTATGGGTTTACCGGTGTGATAAACCACGCGGGATGTTGAGAGAACACGAGAAAAGCTTGTAAATCACGATCGAACCGAAGGCGAGTGATTTTCAAGCTTTCAAGTGTTCTTCCAACATCCCGCGTGGGTTGTCACCTCGGTAAACTCATAGAAAGTTTGATCTATTGCTTTTAATTTTATAAAATAACTTTAAGTTTTCTATGAGTTTACCGGCACAATAAACCATAGGTTTTTAACCAATCAGAACGCGCGTTCTATCTTACTTATTTTATACATTAAGGATGTTATTTAACTATGTTTCTTTTAAAAGTTAGATACAGTCAACTCCCTCTAAAAAGGCACATTTGCATTGGGACCGGTAGTAAGTTTCCGTCTTAGAGAGATGTCTGTCTCATAGAGTCTTAGAAAACGGCCGACATTTCGCGACGGCACCACTAGTTTCCCCGCGAAATGACTTCTGCGAAACGAGCGCAGAAATTCCATACTGATGACGCGTCACTACCCAGATCTGGGTAATACTTCTGATTGGTCGTGCCGGGTGGGTAATTTGATTGAACCAATCAGAGGCACTACCCAGATCTGGGTAGTGACGCGTCATCAGATGATGGAATTTTTGACAATTTTTTTTTGACATCATTTGGCGGAGAAACCAGTTGTAGAGTCGCCAAGTTTTCTAAGGCTAAGTCTTATTGAGAGTCAAATAAAGAGATTAAAGACAGGCAGGGACCGTTTTACAGAAGTGTCTGCTAAGAAAGAGTCGACTGTATTAATTTCATTTTCGATTTGGTTAATATTCTCTTAATATTCATTTCATTTCTTTTAACTTTTAAGTGTTTATTTCATTCCAGCCATTTATTTTATGTTTCCTCTGTAATGCTAATGTTTTTTCAACATCATGGCTCACCAAGAACAAGACAAATAGTTTCTCCTTTTTAGTACTGAATTAACGAAACACGGACATAATTTATATTATTTTGCTCATAAAATCATCATGAAAGCATTAACTAGGTCAAAAAGAATATTTTCATAGTTTCGAAAGTTCCTAGTACTTAAGATTCCGATTACCTCATATTAAATACAATATAACAATAATTAGAATAACTTTGAATTACTTAACGATAATACAGAACGTTCAACATGGTAATATAACTCTTGTCCATAACACATTCAACAAAGAGGCCGATCGATAAAATATACTAAGCCCGGATTCCGAAGAGCCGACATTTCTGGGTTCCATTTGGAAGCTTAAGGCCCGGTTCAGACGCCGAACTTTTCATGAGCCGAACCTAACTCGAATTCAGGCCGACCCAAATTATTTAGACCGGCTGAATTGATTCAGACGCTGATCTTAATTGCAGCTGAACCAAGTTCAAAAGGCGAAAAATGCTCCTTTCGGTCAAACTGCTTACAAAATACGTTATAATAACTTATGCCACTGAAAAGTTTGGCGTCTGAATCAAAGCCGTTCCACGTCGCTCCAAAGGCGAAATTCCCGGCCTGGCTAGTAGGCGAAAAGAACGGATGAGCCGTTCCAAATTGAAACAGGCGTTCCTAATTGATTCAGACGCCGAACTTTTCATGTACTATAGCAATGTATTAGGTTCGGCTCAAGAAAAGTTTGGCATTTGAACCGGGCGTAAGATACTAGGACAGCAACGGCAGCAAATCGAAAACATCGCTTAAAAAGTGAATTTACGTTCTTTCATTCTCTATAGTGATTATTTCAGCTCGCTTACTCGGTCAAATGCAAGCGAACTCTTGTAGAGTTGAATCCCTGAGAACCATATCCAAGTTGAGAAAGAGTCCTCGCTTCCTCCATAAAACATGAAAGTAGACATTTTTACGTCGCAGTGACGGCAAAGAAATGAACAGAAAAAGGTGCTGCACCTGCAAAGTTGTTGTTTTGCCTATTCAACCTAATAATAATAATAATAATAATAATAATAATAATAATAATAATAATAATAATAATAGTTTACAATAATAATGGAAACCCTCTTTGCCTCCCAGAGTCCATGGTTTAAACTCTGATGTTGAGAGAGAAAACCAATCGCAATTATTATACACTTATATACTTTATATAATAATAATAGTAATAATAATAATTATGATTATAATAATAGTAATTTTAGTAATAATATTGAACTTGATTCAAGTGTCAGATACTTAAGCTATACAAGCTTATTGGTGACGCTATGAAATAAAGAGATTATGTACAGCAGTAAACTAAAGTTATATGAGTTAAAAATTCACATGTACCAAGCAAGAAAGATTTCATCGCCTGCCCTTGCGACCCGCATATATCTTTCATCAAGTGACCGCGGGCTAAGTCAATTTTCCTAATTTTCTTTTTAAATTTATCAATTTCAGTTAACGCTTTAAGGCAATTAGCAATTGACGTCATAGATACGGACCAAGATATTTTAACTGAAGTTTAAAACCTATGCACAGCTTTTTTTGACGTTCTCCTTGCATTCGCTTTGTCGCCGCCGTCGTGGCATCTCAAACTACCGCAAAATTCCGAAAATAAGCCCCCCAATCTCGTAACGCAAATAACTCTCGGTTAAATCGCCCCACTAAATATCAGCCCTCCGGGGGCTTGTACTTGGAAATCGCCCTCAAATACCAAGTAAAAGAAAGCAAAAACGGTAAATTTCCTTCCAACTATAATGCTAACCCAATCGATTTTGAAACGCAGATTACCCTCCAAAGATAAGCCCCTCCGAATATAAGTCCCTCCAAAAATAAGCCCCTCAAAATGGTCCTTTGAAAAATGTAAGCCCCGGTGCTTATTTCGGAATTTTACGGTATCTATCGGTAGTCGACTCGACGCTTAGAAACTTCTCACCATATGTCTCCGAGGATCGTAGAAGGCGGATCACATCCTTTGTACTTAACCCTAGTGCTAGATCACGTCTTCCTAGTACCAAACAAAAATGGCGGCGGATCGTTCAGTAGCTAATCAAGGCAATGAAGGCCAAAAACCTCGTTTGGCGTTAGCATAGAAAGGCCCTAATTGTACTTTTTGTCACCCTTCATTTTTAATTCCTTTTCAGTCCTTCTCTTCTTGGGCATCAAAACTCTTTATTGTAAACTCAACAAAAAGTTGTTCCGCCTTCAAGGATCTTCCTCCCTCTATGTAAAAAGTCCATTATGGTTTTAGTACCGGGGCTCACAGAAACCATACACAACGTCATAAAATTGCGCCCCTTCTCAGTCGAAATGACATGGACACTCAAGAATATTCATTTGGTTAAAATCAAATGAAGTACGATCCTCGCAGTTGTGAGCGCAATTTATGGAATTGACTAAGATTCAGGACTTCAATTTAACGAGATTCAAACCCGTGACCTCTCGATACCAGTGCGATGCTCTAACCAACTAAGCTATACAGCCACTGATGTTGGGAGCTGGTCAATTATGTGTTGACTTCATATATGTTCCCGTGAAAGAGATGAATGTGACAAATGAATATGAATAAATCATATAAGAACTGCAGAAATGAAATCAAATGAAGGGTGATCCTCGAGCTCGCAGTAGTGAACACAATTTACGCAATTGCGTAAAGAAGCCTGAAAAGTTGAAGCAGTTGGTGTCCAATTTTTTCCTTTGTGGCCTTTGTGTTCCTAATATTTTGGCAAAAGTGGCCGCTCCCAAAATATAACTACCATTGCAAACTCAAGATCACTTACAAATATATTTTTTTTGTTGATCAAATGTTTAAAGCAATCCGTTCACTGCAGTCGGGGTCCAAATGGCAAAATACTACAGTTAGAATTAAGTGATTTTACTCCCCAAAAAGACTCTGAGCTCCACAAATGCACCCTTTGAGATGCTTTTTTCTTTCTCTCTTAGGATCGTGCTTTGGATTGCTTCTACTCTCTTCTCTCAATGCAGGTTTGTAGAACCGACGCAAGAGTCGTAGTCCAGTTTGAAAACAATTGAATGTTAGCTACAATAAAACAGTTATCTGGCAATAATTAATATGTGGACGCCATTGCAACAATCTATTGCACAGTTTGGGAGAAATTCTTGGGCAAACAGCATCTCGTATCCCGGTGGCGGGGAGGGGGGGGGGGGGGAACGGTTGAGGGAGGCTTACTTGGGTTGACTTTTGCTGGGTTTGTGCCGAGGGCCTCTCAGAGTGCACGTGTTCATCGAAGAGACGGATAAAATTTTCAAATTTATCACGTTAAAGCTTGCGAGATTCGATGAGACTCTGATGTTTTTTTCTGATTAATGACCCAGTGTCGACTCAAGCCTCTTTGTGCAACAATTGTAGCAAGTGGCTTTCATCACCAATACCTTTGCAAGCAAGAATTTGATATCTTTACATTGCTTAGTTTAAAAGTGAGCTTCCCCCGTTAGCCACCCGCTAAAAATATTATGCATATACGTAACTGCACTTCAGATCATCTTATCATTTACTATTTCCGTATCTCGTGTCTCTTCGATTCACTTAGCCAGTGTCTTGAATAGTCACGTCGTCTAAAAATTGTAACCTAGATTTTGCCTTCATCTAACAGGGGCACCCAACGACAATTTTTGGAAAGTATGTGTTCGGAAGACGATTTGAGATCTAGAATTTTCGGAACATTTGTTGTAAAATTTCTTTCTTGCCTGCCTCTCCTAGGATTTTCGCACATCTAAAAAATGGTATAACTGCCCATTTTTAACGGATTTTACCCTTAATAGGTCACCTAAAATTTTCGGGAGCCTTTTTTCTGACCGAAATTTTCGAAAAGGTAAGTTTTGATCCCTATAATTTTCGGATCACTAGACTTTCAGCTAGGAAATCCGAACAGATGAAAAATTTTTAGCGGATAAAAATATGCCTATATCTACCGTTTAAATACTAAAATACGTTCAGCAATGCTATGTTTAAGTGGTTTTAAACTATATTCCCGTTGGGTGCCCCTGATCTAAAAACAATTCCATATTCCCCTTGCTTTACATGTAGTATTACGTATTTACTGGGCGTCTAAGGAATGTGTAAAACTCCAAAACAATGGGAAAAAACTGAAAATTCAAAACGAAAAGTCAATGATTTGCGCAGCTACGTTAGACTTGGCAAAAATCTTGCACTTTCTAGAAATATGTTTAACCATGAGACAGGTTTTACTTACCCAATATAGTTTTCTTCAACAGAAGTTGATTGCAGTACTTGCGCTCAAAGTAGCCTTTCTCTGCGCTGTGGCGCAATTAGGCCTCACGGCTTCTGTCCCTAAAAAGAGATGGGAAGAACCCAAACATTGGTTAAGGAGAAATAACAATCCAGTTTACCCGCGATGGGGGTGGAAAATGACACCACCAACACTCCCGCCGACAACAAAAGCCACGCCAACGACCAAAAGACCAGGACCAGAGATGTGCCTAAGTATGACAATAGTTAGTCGAATACAGGACGGGAAAGGTCCTGTTGTCTGTGTGCGTAGGAATGTTACAGAGCTGATGCAAGAATTGAGCGGGGTTGGTGGTTTTATCAAACGATACATGGGTGTAAGAGTTATCGATGCTTGCGGATTTGAAGATTTAGCTGCCATCAGGAACCCAATAGTAACACGGCCACCAACACGGAACTCTTCACTGCAATCTGACAGCAGAGAACCAGAATCCCAGGCTGAACAGCTCCTTTCCAATTCTGAACTACAGCGTCGCAAGAGGACGCTCCCCACGTCTCAAGGCACAATTTATCGTGGGTGTCAGGGCCGAGGTACAATAATTGATGGCACAGATGAACACCGTCTTTGCACTGAATGCGCCGCCACAACTCATCTCGGAAATGACCGGTTTCCTACTTACATCAACGAAGTTGTTTGTCACGACAGTGATAAACAATGTGCTGCTAAAATGGGAATGTGCTTACAGCGAAGCCTTAAGTTCCCGTTTCTGCGGTCAACCGGGACGTTCAGGTTTGACGCCTTTCAGAGTGCGTTAACTGGAAAAACAATTTACAAGGAAGTCTGGGAACAGTACACGCAGGAAATTAGATCCTGTTGCGAATGTGGGATGTACTCAGCTATATATAACAAAATTGCTTCCGGTGATGACGATGATTGAGCAGTGTTTTATTCAAATTCAAAACAATATCTTAAATATTAACTTTTGAAATTCAAGATAAACGAAAAAAGTACTTCATGACATATGGTTATGTGATTGCCATTGATGAGGTCAAGAGAGCATTATTCTCTCTTGTGACGTAAAATAACCAAGACAAGACGACTGTTTTGAGTATATTTACTAGCTGTGCGTTTGTATTTGTTTGTATTTAACAAACAGTATAACCTTGCCGTGACGTGGAGATACTCTTGAGGTGAAGAGCATACCCAGGGGTACTGAACAAAGTTTTATACAGGGAGGTTACCCCCCCCCCCCCCCTGTATGAATGGTGTCTTTGTAGAGGCTCTGCCTCTGTCAAGTAAAGCGCTGCAGTTTTTCAATTGAAAAATGGTGCGCATGTTACATATACTCTACTTAAGAATCCTGCCCTTGGAACGAAGTTAATGAACGATATATATTACAGGAGAACATTGTACACTTATTATCAGTTCCCGAGGGAAACAGTTAGTTCGAGGGAAAACAAAACTAACTGGTTTCCCGAGGGACCCGACATTAATTGTTTTGTTATATTTCTAGACTTTCACTTCAACAGCAACAAAAGAATAACCGGAGCAAACCGAAGCAGTCGACTCGATACTTATAACAACACAAATTTAATTCTTAAAACCAATGAATGAATGAGTTACAAAGTACTTTCCTTATATTTTCTGCATCTTTTTCCTTCACTAGCTGCAGTTTCTCCACTGGGATGACTTTGACCCATTTGCTCCTGGAGATTTTGCCGAAAAACGCGTTTTGAAGCTAGTCGAGTGGTTTTCTGATCACTGTCGTGCTATAAAGAGCTAAAACTTACCACAAACAGGTTTACAGGTCGTACACTTCGCGGCCTTGTGATCCAGATGCAAAATATCAGCTTGCGAAGTTCGGGCATGCGCAGAAAGCAAAATTTCGACAAAATTTTTTTGGGTTTAAAAGTGACACAGCAGTCTTGACTTTTAGTTTTCGCTTTCTCTCCTCCCCTCTTTTTTCGCTTTTCTTGCCTCATTTTTTTTTCTCTTGCGGGGCATTTTGTAGGCTTCGTTTTGGTGGGAAGAGTTTTTAGGAAAGCTTTTAGGATCTTAGGATTAGGTGAAAGGAAAGGTAGGTGAGCAATGGAACAAGATTTTCATGGAGATTTTCAGGTCAATGTTACATGGTTTTTTGCTTCTTTCTCCGGTATCCTTGACTGAATTGTGATCATTCTGGTATGGTTGAACAGGGGGGGGGGGGGGGGGGGCCACGACTCAGTGAAATTTCGTGTACCTATGATCCACCGATTTATGACATCACATCCGGTTGCAGAGTTGCTGCTCTGTTTTCGCGCGAAGCACAAAGATGGACGCCCGATCGTATTTGGTTTCCTCGTTATTTTTACCCACAGGCTAACGGAATTATGTATCTTGAATTCCGAGAGTATTAAGAAGGTATATAGCCGGCCTTTCAAGCAAATGTCATGACCAAACAAAGAAGTTTTAGTATTATTTTAACGATAAATATCATGCAGCTGCGAAGAATGTCATGGCGAGTCTTGCGATGTTTCAAAACGAGTGTCGTTAACGTTTTGCGGCTTTTGCGGCCTCTGATTTAGAGAAGTCATCAATCAAAATATAATTTCCTGAGCGGAATAGAATGGGGAAAACGCCGATGGCCACAGTTTAAAGTGTTCACCGCTGGAAGGCTGGATCACGCCCCGTAAAGTTGCAGAAACTTCCACTCAACTGCATCGTTTTGAGGAATGTCAATCATGGTGAAGTCTTTCGCTGTTTGTAATCGAGCGTCACTCAAGAGTTTGGCTTTCGCGGCTTCTGATTCATCAAAGTCATCAATCAAAATTGCCTATCCTGAGCGATCAGGATCATATTAACCATCCTTTACTCTGACTGATTAATTGAGGGATGAAGAACACTAAGGGATGAAGTTGTCATAACACAACCACCAACTCCTTTCCACAGGAGGAACAGAATGCTTAGGGATGGAAAATAAACATGAGAAACTGACTGAAGTATAGAGAGTATTCACATAACGTCACGGTGGCCATATTGGTGTCCCAAAACAATGAAACAGAGACCATGTTGGTGTCCCAAACTAATAAGCCAAGTGAGTGAATACTCTCTATTAAATTCAAGGTTAGTTTGGTTTCCTATAGTTGCATCTAGGGTTTTTGCCTTCGTATCTCCAAGGGAAATATGTGCAGCACAGCCTCCCCCCTCCCCCCCCCCAGAAACCTTGATTTCTTCAAAGCTGCTTAGTGCAAAATCATTAGTCTCAGTCTTTCCTGTGAAGTTTTTTAAG
>OZ037996.1:970000-1057500 GCA_964035705.1 Porites rus | reverse complement strand
CCCACCGCCCTGACCTCTGCCGTCAGAGTATTAGTACTTATAAATAATTTCTGTGGCATTTAGTCTCTTTCTTCTCTTCTTAACTTCTCTTAATTTCAGACGTAAATTAATGTTGACTACCTGATCGAGTGATGCACATTTTTTGTACAGCTGTGACGTACGAAAATTTTATTTAGGAGGAAATCTTAGTGACAATGAGCAGCCCTTTATTGTCTCTATAAGGGACTAATAGTTTGTATGCGGAAGCACTCGGTCATCATCATGACGCGAATATTAGGAAAGAAAGACATATTGCAAGATTGCTACAAGTAAATGAACGAGGATTGCTAATAAACTGTTAACTGAAACATTAGTTATAATTTAATTTCATTGAGCAATTATTTAATAAAGGTAAAATGCGAACTATTTAGTATGTGAAATACATGAATAGATTTTAAAAAGAACAATGAGAACGTATGCATGGGGGATAACAAAAGGCTGGCGGTTTTGGTAGGCGTTACTCGAGGAAAAAAGTAATGATAGTTTTATTGAATTGAAAAATTATTATTACGTAGCTTCCTTTCGCCTTCAAAATTTTCATTTAATACACGCCAAGTAATCGGCTCCTGTACACGCATCTTTCCTTTTCCAGGTATTTTTGAGACTAATCAAGTTGCTTTTAAATAGGTGATGCTTTGATTTACCCTCATGAATGAAAAATGCTTAGCTGACATGAAACATCAAAAAGCTGACAATCCACTTCTGAAATTCCACTTCCTTTTTTGTAAGAATTCATGATTTATTCATTATTTTTAATGAACATTTTTATCAAACATGTATGGCTTAACTTTAAGAATACTTTTAACTTTTAAATCCTAAAGACTGAGAAGCCTAGTAAAACAAACGGCTTTGGACTGTCAGCTGTATGACTTGTAAAAAAATTATTCTTATAATGGCGAAGGATGGCGCTATAGTACTGTCGTAGATTGACGACGGAAACCAGTCAGGTAGCGTCGCCAAATGTCGGCTGTTTTCTCAGGCTACGCTGTCGTCATCACAAGTTTTATCGATAGCGGAAACGCATTGAATCCAATCCAACACCACGTACGCATATTTCTTAAGAATGTTGATTAAGGCTAAAGTAAAGTCTAAGAGGCCGAATGATCAACCTACTTTAAGAATTTTTTAGCGTACTGTACTTTCTGAAAATAAAGTAACCTAAATGAGAATTTCGTTGATTTTGCTGACTAATACTGAATTTTTATACGAATTTCCTGCAAGCAGAGTGTGCTTGCTAGAGCGAAGAAAATTGAGGTTAACATTATATTACTGTATGCGGATAAAATTCAACAGTAACAATTATCACGAGAAAACAACAAGCATTTGTTCCAAACTCTTACATCATCAAATGTTAGAATTTTCCGCCTTGAGGGTTTAAATTGAAATTCCTTTGCTGAGAATATAACTTCATTCGGACGGTGAGGCACAAGGAGCCACAGAGAAAAAACAAAGAAAGGTAAGATAGCTTAGGACCCGGGACCAGTTAGCTTAAAATGTCCAGTTTTGTCCTCCCTGCAGTTAGTTTCCCTGGCTGTTATTTTCAGTTAAAGGGCTTGTTGAAAACTCGCAGTACTTCAAAATTCTCGAACATCAGTTCGATTGAATATGACGTAGCCGACTCCAACCCGTACATCCAGTGTCAATATGTTGTTTCTTTTCCTTAGAAAATCTCTTCCATCAACTTACTTTAACATTATATCACGAGCAAAACATACTACGGGGGCATCCAACGAGAATATACCTCAAAACCACTTAAACATAGCATTGTTAAACGTATTTTAGTACTTAAACGGTTAGATATAGGCATATATTTATCCCCCCCCCCAAATTTTTCATCTGTACGGATTTCCTTGCTGAAAGTCTTCACTAGTGATCCGAAAATTGTAGGGATCAAAACCTTACCTTTTCGAAAATTTCAGCCAGAAAAAAGGCTCCTGAAAGTTTTAAATGACCTTTTTAGGGTAAAAATCCGTTAAAAATGGGCAATTACACCAGTTTTTAGAGGTTCGAAAATCCTAGGAGGGGTAGGCAAGAAAGAAATTTTACAACAGATGTTCCGAAAATTCTAGATCTCAAATGGTCTTCCGAACAGATATTTTCCGAAAATCAGTTGACGTTCGGTGTCCCTGACATATCTCTGAAAACTCCACCTGAAAACAAGATGGTCTGTCACTATAATATTGAATAAGCGTGTGTGAGAAAATTGTAGTCAAGAAACAGACATAAGTGTTCAAAAGGCTTCACATCAAATCAACGTATTACAAGCGTGAAATACAGTAGTAAGGAAAAGTATTGCGTTTCAATTACCTTTATTACCTTTAAAATCTGCATAGTAGTGAACTTTGCGGTTGTAGTTGTGGAAGTTAGACAGTTACATAGCACATGATTAATATAAAACTAGGCAACGCTAACAACGTCTTTCTTAAAACGAGGTTCAGTACGAATATTAAGTTTTTGGCTATGGCATGGAAGACATTTTTTATTTTCACATGAAAGGTCCTGCACTCAGCCTCGACCGGATAAAATGAGGGAAATGGATCGGAAATGGCCTAATATAAAACGATAAATATTAACACTCACTGTTTCAAGGGGAAAAAATTCCATTTCATTGATGTTTCTGCATAATTTATATTCAACGCCAGTATTCCATATTTTGTGGTTGTGCCGCTTGCCTGGTTAATTTTTGGCTGTACAATTCTCTACGGCTATTGACGAAATCGTACTAAAATCGAAAGTGACTAAACAGTGAGAGCTTTTACCTTATTTGTCAGAGACTGGCAAAAACATTTATAAATTTCATAGTTTAAGACATTGGCAAACTTTTCATTTTCATTTCTAGCTATAGGAGCGTGACTTTGTCCACGACCACATTCGTTCAAGAGCACTTGAAGGCCATATTGAATTTTAGGTGACACAAAGAGAACTCAATTTTATTCTAAGCTTTTTTAAAAACCTCCGAAGCCATTTCCGGCTAAGAAGCCTCTATTTTTTGCCAGTTCATCAATTGAAATCGACTTCTTACTTCTGTTGTAAGTATATATTACATTTCGTGTACAGAATTATTTAGCCCTAGAAGGTTGAGGAATTATAGGCACAGTTTCGTGCAGAACCTAACAGTTTTGGAAAAAAATGGAGGTTGTGTTAACGAAAATATATCGGGCTCAGATATAGATGTGTTAAATGTTTCAAACTGATTGAGCACTACAGACATCGTAATTTTGGACAAGAAACAGTAATAATAATAATAATAATAATAATAATAATAATAATAATAATAATAATAATAATAATAATATAAATAATAATTAATACAATAGTATGTCTCAATCGATAATCGAAAAAGTGGCTAAGACCAATTCAGAATAATCAGAAAAATACCCAGAGTTAAAAGGAGAAGCCTGAAGCGTCTGTGGAACTGAAGTGTTAATTTTGTCAATTTGTCATATTCGTTGAAATGAGAGTTTGTCAACTTAAAGGGGGCCATTTCATTTACAATCTCCAGGTTGTCTCATTGGAACGGCAAAATTTATTATGCGAGGGGACATAGATGCTAGAAAATTTGATGAGAAAAAACCTAGAATCAGAAGGCAGTGAAAAATCAGGCTAAAAGGCTCATATAATTACTTCTCAGTAAAAACTGAGTTGAATTTACAATGATCTTAATGAGAAAATGAATACCTCTATTTAAGTGTCAAACTAAAATATCTGCAGTAGAGGAACGGTATGATTAGGGCACTTTATGATCTAAACTTAATTAAATAATTAACAAATATGATAGTTATTTTTGGTTTTGTTTTGTTCTCTTTCGTTGTATTTTTTTCACAAAAATAGCGCATCCTAAAGTGCTTGAGGACAGACGTCAGAATCATCTGAATTATTCGAAAGAAAAGTGTTTTTACCCCTTTGTTCTCGAAATATACGTTCCGCGGTTTACATAACACTATTTTGTAACTTAAAAGTGTCATCCATATTTTAAATGTACTGTGGTTTGGAGGTCAAAAGATCAAGTGCGTAAATGTTAATAAGCAATTTATGAACTATTCCTCTTCTTTAACTCATGCTAACTGGGAAAAATTTTAGCTGTCTTACAGATTGTTTCAGTCACGTGATTGCCTTTTAATTTGGCGCCATATTGGTGCACATGACATGTAAACATATAACACGAAGCTAGTTTAGTAGCAACGAAATAAGGGTTTTTTACGCGGTTTTTGGCTTTTGGACAAGAAGTTTCCGTGATAAGGGAATTCATATGGCAATATTACTTTCATGATGGGCAGCAATGAATTTGTGTCAAAAAATTCTATAAACTGAACATTTTTTCCTTTTTTGGCAGTGGCAGTAGCGACTTCGCAATCATTACCAGCTACAGTCTTGGGATAGAAAGGCTACAGAAGACATCATGGAGCTCACAATAAAAGTAAGCTGTTTTAACTTTTAGCTACATGTACTGGTCTGCCAAAGAAAAGATCCCACAAAACGGCTTACGGAAAGGTCCGAGTATTCATCCACATGTTCCAAAATTAGCCTGAGGAAACAGCCGACATTTAGAAAGCCACCGTGACGTCTGATGAACGAGTGAAAAAATTTCATACTGATGACGTGACACTACCCAGATCTAGGTAGTCCTCCTGATTGGCTGAAAATTTGCTTCATCCCGTCAGAAGCATCAACCAGATCTGGGTAGTGTGACGTGCCGCGCCATCAGTACTTCAGACGTCATTTTGCGGGAAAACGAGTAGTGGAGACGCGATATGTCAGCTGTTTTCTCAGGCTAATTCCAAAATCTGTATATCTGGAACACAATGAGCGTGTCATAAAATTTCTTTAAAAGTATAACGTTTAAAGTCGACTGTTTGTTATGTACAGCGTTCAATAGACCCACTCTGAAACTGAAAAATGGACAGTTATAATGCAAACGTGCAGTGTCATAAAAAAGTTCCCCCTCCTGATAAGAGTTTTAAGATACATCCTATGCAAGTTCTAGATTCTATGCAAAGTTACTTACGTGATGCAAGTAAGTCAGTGTGTTGCATTGCTTTAGTCCAGCGTACTCGCGAGATGTGAACTCCTTTGGCCACCCCAATTCAGAACCTGCGACCTACGCAGCTCGCCATGTGAGTTGTCCATATCTCTGTGGTCAGAGCGACTTCTACTGCATCCGGAAGGTCGTGGGTTCGAGCTGAAGGCTCGGATTTTTTCCGAGCATTTCTTGGCTGTACTTACTTTCTTAAGTTACAAAAAATACTTAAATATTTTTCTGATGCACAGCCAAAACCATCACGCCACTGTCCTTGCATGACGTCAAACGTAGAATCGGTAAAAAACGAAAAATCCAGATTTGGTCTGGAGAGCTTGTCTTTTGGTTAAAGCGCTGCAGCAGCATTGCAGAGGTCAGGTTTCGAATACCGGAAAGACTAAATTTTTTTGACAGGGTTTCTTCTTGCAACTGCATAAGTTGGATCTTCTTTGCATTGAATAATAATAATAATAATAATAATAATAATAATAATAGAGTGGAACCCCATTAATGCGGTCACCAATGGGTCAAAAAAAATTGGCCGTATTAACTGGGTGGCCGTATTTCATGACTTGAGGGCCTTAATGACAAATAAACCGTGCATCGCATTCGCATGAGGGAACAACTCAGTTCTCATTAACAAACAACCGAAGTGCATGTAGATATCGGGTACAGTAATTGAAAAAAAAAACTTATTTCCTTCAGCACATAAAACACTTTTAAAATTTGGCTATAAAGTTGCAACAAGTGCACTTTATGTGAATACTGTAGTATAAAAACAGTATAAGAACAGGCTCAGCGTACCAGCAGGTCAATAAAATTTACATGTCACAGGTATTTTAATTTTCTAAATTTCAAACAAGTGGCCGTATTTAACGGATTTTAAATGTGGCCGTTGGCCGTATTAACGGGTGACCGCATTAACGGAGGTTTTCAATAAGGAAATGTATGACCGTTTTGCCAGGCCGAAAAAAAAGTGGCCGTATTAAGTCTAATGACAAGGTGGCCGTAAGGCGGGGTTCCACTGTAATAATAATGATAATAAGACCGAGTTAGGCAACAGTAACCATAGCAATATTTTGTTCCACTGCATTTTTCTCAGGTGCTCTGCTTTGGACTCTTTCCCTTCCTTGTGTCTGGACTCCTCCGCCCATCTTCAGAAAATCATCTCGGCTGGAGCCGCGTTCACGGCCGGCCTTTCACTCCTAAACCAATTACCCGCCAAGTCGTGGTTCCCACTACTCGCCGTCCAGTGACCCAAATTCCGAAGGGAAAATGCTCTCGTATCGTGGACAAGGTACCCAAGTTACCTCGCTATTATTACCGTTTCAGGAAGTTTAGACGTCCACTTTGCGTACGTCTTAATGAATCCCAGTTGTTACAGATGCTCAAAGATGTTGGAGGGTATAACCCAAGGTATGTGGGCATTAACAGAGACGCTGTATGCAACTTTACCGACCTTTCACAAAACGCCAAGCTCTTACCAAGGAATTCATCACGGCCTGTACGACCAAAACGACAAAAACGCATGGTTACTTTACCTGGTACCACCCTTAAACGAGGCTGCTGGGGGCGTGGCTCTTTCTTGGATGAAACTTCCCTGCTGCGCATGTGCACGGAATGCTCTGCAACAACTCATCTTCCCGCCAATATTTTCCCGCCTTTCATCAACGAGGTACTTTGTGGCGATAATGACGGCTTCTGCCACCTTCGTCGGGGGCGTTGCATCCAAAAGTTTCTCGTGTTTACCTTTCTTAAAAATACCGAAGAGTTTGAGCGAGATGACGACCTGAGCGAAGATCTTGGAATGGATATCTATAAGGAAAAATACGATACGATTAATTACCAGATTAGGTCGTGCTGCGATTGTGGCAATTTTGCCTTTCCAATTGGCTAAGCGGACAATGTAGGAGACAAAACTTTAGACACTGCATGCCATAAGTTAGTTAATCTTAAGATAATTTTTAGTCAGAAGCGAAATTAGGGCCGCGGCAGGCTTCAGTCTTTTAGCCGATGAAGGCAAGAAAAAAAAGTTGCAATTGCAGTGATTGGTGGAGATTGCTTCTCGTATGTTGTATCACTACCTATAACATTCCAACGATTATAATTTTGATAAGAATTAAGATCATGCATAAGTAAATGCAAATATAGGGCAGATCTTTTTAAAGTGACTGAGAAGCCTGTAAGATAATGATAAAGTGTAAACCTGCTGGCCAGCAAATAAAACATCTTCACGCACATGAATCAGTAAATCCATTCACTTTTCTTGTAAAAAAGACCCCACCGCCCCTTTTAACGACGTACCAAACACAGAAGAAATTCTTTAACCCTTTGCAGTTGTAAAAAACAGTAACTTTTTGAGTCATGCGCATCCGTACTAACGAAAAAGCATTTGTGTCCCATGGAGATCAGTGGCTTACACTGTAGACAGAGTAAGATTCACCTATAAAAGAAGACTTAACGAATTTGTGTTCGCGGTTGGAAATTTGTCAGTGAACGGAAAATATCTAAAGAAGTCTTCATAATAACCAATTTTATTCAGATATTTCCTCTCTTTTCTTCGGTAACCGTGTGATTTAAAGAAAATGGAAAGAAAATTAGAAAACCATAAATTGGAATTGTTCCTTGCAACTGAAAATAAGAACGTTCACAGAAATGAGTCGTCAAATGCCATCGTAATTTTCACGATCTCTTCTTCATCTATATCTGTCTCTCCTCCCCGGATGAGAGCCCGTTACCTTTAATCAGTTTTCACCATTTCCTTTGGAAGAACCGGTTAGAGTCGAACTTGTTTACTAACTGTTTGCTAACTGCTACCATTGGATTTTACTGACATTCAGAAAAACCAATCAAATTCTTGTAGTTGTATTCTAATGTCATAATCATAAAAAAGGTCAACATTTCAGTTAAAAATTATAATTCTATTTCCGATTCGAAAAAAAAAATCTATCGCTCTATCTTGCTTTATGCTGGGTGCAGAAATGATTGAAAGCTTAGACCAAGGACTCAAACTTGTACTTTTTTCGACTTGGGGTAATACTGTAATGCAAATGAAATAACAACAAAAGATGTTACCAATCAAATTAGAAACGGCAAGCACAAGAAAATCCACCAACTTTGTTGTTTAGTTCCAACAGTTCAGGCTTCAGAGGCCTGCACTCAGTCAGTCCACCATTTGTCGAAAGCTCGTCTGAGACTGGCCAATATTACTTTCTGGTCAAGGTTGCATTAGATTTAAATTATCTCTTTTAACTTTTTCTCGAAACTACGGAATTTTTGTGCGAAATGGCTTAAAGGAAGTGATGATTCGACAAAAGGGCTATTCTGGATAAGAGTAGTAACTTTTTTTCTTTATTTCTTGGAAACACTGACCACGTGCTCAAGGAAATTAAGGCATGGGTGTTTTTTCAATTTCCCTCAAAAAGTTGAGGGTGGTCTATATTTTGAGGATTACGGCCTATAGCGACAAAACTTGAGTAAAATAATGAATCTCCAATGTTTATGCGATTCCGAGTAAACGTAAATTAGAAACGACACCATTTTATAATAGCAGCCAATCAAAGAAATTGAAACCAAACATGTCCCTGGATGAACGAGCTGACATCTGTGTCCGGGCTTTGTTGAATAATTTCTTAAAAGTGTAAATTTACGGAACTTGGTACTAGTACCCTGTCCCCTTGTCAAACGAATTTCGAATTTCGTTCCTGCCTAAAAGATTAACTTAAAAGACCTGGACACAGAAATGATGTAACCACTAGTCTCATAACTAGCACCGTCACGCCAAATTTAATAGTTTTAGCTGGGTTAATAAATTCCATGTGCTTTTCTGGCATCAATCCAATTGTTTTCGCTCTTTTCGCCCAGGTCAAGGCAAAGGCGAATTTTTTGCTTGTCCACGATTGCTCATCAGGTCACGGTAACTGCAACTTCCAGGAAGTAATTAAAAGTGGTGCCATATTGCCAAATAGATTTTTGTGCTAAAAATAGCCTTAATAGGTCATGTGACAATTAGTGACTCCAATCATCATTCCAAATTGTTAAACTTACACGCAGGAAGTCTGTCCTTAAGTTTTTTTGTGCTATACTGAAGGTTTGAATTTAGACCCACCCCCCACCTGTTTTTGAGGAATTGGTTCGTTCAGCTGTGGACTTGCTGACATATGACTGGCTGACATTTTATATAAATAGGAGACCCATGCCTTGAGTGACGAAAAGCTAGATATAATAGGAACATTTTCCTTGTCTAAGTATTACTTTGCGCAGTGATTGAAAATTAATAACTTCCGTTAACGAGACTTTCGTAGCCAAGAAACTAAAGAGTAGCTGTCTGAGACATAAAAATGGAACATAGTAATGCATCCCCTTTCAGGCTAAGTACAAAAAATGAATTCAAAAATGATTAAATCTTTGCTTAATCTCTGTGAACTATAATTTAGCAGTTTATATCAGATGAAGATCGCCCAGGTATAATTCTATTTGAATTATTAGAAGATTAACTAGAAAAAAGAATTCATGCCCCGCCTGGTCGGGCGAGTGTGATACTACGATTGTCAGTGCTAAAACCTGTTCACGACTTGAAACGTTGGAAATGTAATTGATGGCAATGCGAAGGATAGGACTAAAGGTCAGTTGCATTTAAGAAGATGACGACTGAAATAGCCAGTAAAATGTCCGACTACATAAATCTGATAACTACACTTGCTAAAAACAGAATTTTTTTTTTGGGAGGGGGGGGGTGGGGGGGGGGGTTCACCTATTTGAAAATGTATGCATGAAAGTATATCTGTTGCAGACTTAACGAGAGTTACTGTGCTTTTTTTACGATGAAATTTCCTTGGGGTGAAAGTAGACTTCCAAAACACGACTTTAAACCTTAAACCGAGTGCTTTGAGACTTTTTGGCTGCAATACATAAAGATATTTATCACTTCCTACCTATACAAGATAGTATCTTAGATATCTTTTATTGCAATATTGAGTCAGTAAGTAAATGGGAAAAAGATTTCTCAGTCAAGAAACAGACAGCGTTCGAAAGGCTTTGCAACAAATAAACATATTACAAGAGTGAATAGTCAGGGTCAGTATGAAGACTTTGACATGAGAAATATTTTTCATTTTTCATGCAAAAAAAACTCATTTTCAAATAAAAGGTCTTGTATTTAGCCTAGTCGTTACATTAAAGAGAGAATTTTTGGAACTCGGAAATAGCTCATGATCATAAAACGATAAAATAAATATTAAAGAACAGCTATTTTAAGAACATATTTTTTTGAATATCTTTGTTCTTTATGTGTTTTTGTTTCTTCGCATGTTCAATTGCTATTCCTTATTTTGTAGCTATGCTGCTTGCGGCGTTGGTTTGTTTCAACTTGGAAGAAAGGATATCTCAGTAGGAGAAATCGCACCATGATCAAACTTCACTAAATAGGCGTACTTAAAGGCGTAAAATAGCAGCAACAACTACAACAACTTAATCCAACTGTTCAATAAAATATTTTCATAGTTTAATATGTTTTCCAAACTTTTCAGTTTCATTTCTTGCAAGAAACGTGACTTTGTCCACGAGCACATCAGCTGAAGAGCACTTGAAGTTCCTAGGACACAGCTTAGAGCACTTCATATTTTACTACAAAGAGGAGTTCATTAGATGTTTTTTCAAAACCAAGGAGCTTCTATTTCTTGCCAGTTCTTCACGTGGAATCGACTTCTTTCCTCGGCTGATGTAAGTATTTCCTGAACAGAATAACTTAATAGTTTAACTTTAGAAGCGGACTGAAAAACTGTGCACAGCTGCATACACAGCCTAACACCTTATTGACTGGATAGATCATCCATCTGGGAATAAATTGAAGAGAATAACGGGAGAACGGGTTAACGAAAAACTACCCGGCTCAAATGAAGATGGTTTGAATGTCCCTATGCAGAAAAGCATTAAAATTGCGCTCATTACAGATCAAACATCGAAATTGTAGGCAAGAATTGAAAAAGCTGTACGTACAATAATAGACGTCGCGTCTTCATTCGACAATAAAGGTACTCACGATCAGTGATAAATAACAAGAAGTAAACTGAGGGATGCCTGGACATGAAAAGACAAGCATGAAGCGTCTGTGAAACTGAGAATTGTTAATTGTACCGATCACCATTGGCGCTTTAGAAAGCTTTAAGAACAGTCAGCAGCTGACTTTTATAAAAAGGGAGCCATATACAGAAAGCTGCAGGAGGTGATAGAAAGGTAATGGGGCGTGATATTAACTAATATCAGGCAAAGACGAATCAGATAAAACTGTGTTAAATTTACAGTGATAATGATAATCCGAGGTGCTATATAATAAAAAAAAATTAATAACATGATTAAGAGATAGCAAGAAACTGTTAAATACAACTGACACATACAGTCGAATCTCCAAGTGCGACCACCTCCCATAAGCGACCACTTCTCCAAAACACTAAACTTTTTCCAGTCAAAGCGCTATAGCCTTAGAGTTGGAACCTCTCGTAAACGACCACCTCCTGTATTAGTAAGCGGCCGTGACCGCTTTTATTGGATGACGGTTTTATAATTTTTAGTCTATTGTTTTTGATTTGTTGTAAGCGACCACTTGATGTATTGTCTGATCTCTATATTCACTGTATGTACTATCATACACTATGTTCAGTGTGTATACTGATCACAATATACGAAAAACGTTTAGTAACAATACGCATATCGTAACTTAGAAATTGCACGCAATTATCTTACATAAATTAGATGAGTCGACGGACCTCTTCTCGGAGGAGACCCTCTGTGGTTCGATTTTCGTAAGCATCTACCTCCCAAAAACGACCTACGGCTAAGTGCTCGCTTTTTCGGCGGTCGATTACGAAAGGTTGACTGTCCCTTAAACGTATGTTTTTCACACTCGCGTGGTTTTTATTTTTACCAAGATAGCGCACTTTTAGAGCTTGAGGATCTTGAGAAAAAATCATCTGAATCATTCGAAAGAAAAGTGTTTGTTTTGCCTCAGTCTATATTATTGAAGATAAGCTAGTTCAGCGATCTTCATAACATTTGTAACTTAGCAGTATCATCCATATTTAAAATGGTACAGTCAACTCTCGCCTTGCGGACACCTCGCTATTACGGACACCCCGCTAATACGGAGAGTAAGCATATTGGCGGCCGTGGGCTTCTGTTAGCCATTATTGGCGTCTTCATTCATCCTATAGAACTTTATTTATACAAAATTTTCGGCGCTTAGAATATCAGTCTCGGTCTCGAATTTTAAAACCAGAGTTTCACTGCCTCGCAAAGTCTCGAATTTACCATTCTATACCCCTTATATTGTAATTAATGTATTTTAGTTAGTAGTGTACACGACTGCACAAGCTTTTTAGCTTCAACTCTAGCATGTGAACAGAGAACCTGTTCACAGGCTACTTCAACTCTTATAGTTTCAAAATAAAGGTTTTATGTTGTGTTATTCTATGAGTGTTGAAAAAAAATCTACAGCAAGAGTCACCTGGCTCGAGTCCTGGCTTGTGTCTTCCATGCAGTTGTGTACCGCCTAACATGTAGTCGTAAACGATGAATGTAGTTTAACGGACGACTGCGCTTGCGTTTTGTTCAACTCGTAATAATTTCCCTCGCCTGAAATAGCCTGAAACCGAAATAGCCGTCCAATTCATCCTACTAAATGAAGATGAAGAGGCGGGACTGGCGGCAATTTAATTCGATGGTTTAATAAGAGAGGAAGCTGGGAAGTTGATATATAATATCAGAAACAATCCTATTAACTCAACATCTGTTCTTTTTTTGGCAGTGACAGAAGGGTCATTATCAGCTATAGTCTTGGAAACGAAAGACTGCGGAAGTTTTCATGGAGTTTACATTAAAAGTAAGAGATCATGACAGCTACATTTGTACTGGTTAGCCAGAAACAAGTTTATTTAATTTCTAGACTGAAAACTATTTGTATACATGTATGTGTATGGTAGGAAGGTCTGGGTATTCATTATCATGTTACAAAAACTGTACTGCGTTCGATAGACTCGCTCTGCTGAATAATAATAATGATAATGATAATAATAATAATATTATCTTTTTTAAGAAAAAAATTCATTTCATTAAACAAAAATTATTCAAATTAAGAACATTTCATTTAAATTAAAACAATTCATTTCGATTAAAAAAAGAAGAAAATATTTTCAAGGTCAATTGCATTCTTACTAAGATAATAACTAAAAAAATCACTAAAAAAAAAAAAAAAAAAAAAAAAAATAATAATAATAATAATAATAATAATAATAACAATAATAACTATGGCCCTGTTTCCTTAACTAGTATGGTTGACATATAAGTTATTTGTGTTAATCAACATGGCTTCAGACCACGTCGCTTATGTTTAACTCAGCTGCTCCAACTTGTCCACGAGTGGCTTGGTATTCTTGATGAAGAAGACGAATGGTAGTAATCTATGGCCATTCTTCCGGCTGGTCTGAGGTAACATCTGGGGTGCCTCAGGGAAGTATTTTGGGACCTTTGCTCTTTCTCGTTTATATTAATGACTAATTGCTTTAGCAGTTTAATGTAATTATGGACTCTTTGCTGACGAAAGTATTCTTCATCGGAAAGTGGCTTCAAAGCCGGATTGTGGAGATCTTGAAACTGACCTCCATCATGCCTATCATTGGTGTACGTAACTCCTGGCTTGTTACTCTGAAGTCTGAAAGTCTAAGGTCCTACACCTATCGAGATCCAAGGACCCTTACCGACATGCATGAGTACTGATTATCTGGCAAACCCTTATCAGCAGTAGAATACCAAAAGCACCTTGGTGTCTGGCTACATGGTGTCTTCCCTGTCTTGGGATTACCATATTAATTATATCTATGATAACGCTAATAAGGTTCTGGGTTTGATACAGCGAACCTTTGGACCAAATAATTCAGAGGGATCAGTATCGACAGCATATAAAACCTCCCCTTAGTGTGTCAAATTTTGGAATATGTTTGTCGGGTCTGGAATCCGTATTTAGTGAAGCACATCAATAGGCAAGCCACTGGAATCATTTGCAGAGCAAAGAAAGAATACCAGGAAAGACTTGGCCCTTGCCTAAAATGGCCCTTGCTCGAGTTACGAGGGAAGTTTATTTGCTTAGTGCAGATGTACAATATTATTTTTGGACACTGTGACATAAACCCTCATATATTTCTTGATTTTAATGTATCAGCGAAAACGCGTACTGGAGTCATACTAATTTTAAGATAAGACCTAAGAAGACACGTACAAATTACTTCAAATTTTCACTTTTTTTCATCGCTTCATAACAGACTGGAAAAGTATTCCATCGAACAATATGCATGCACCTTCATTAAGCAGTTTTACGTCCTGTCTATTTCTGACTATTTGTGTCAATTTTAAATCAGGTGTAATTTGTGAGCGAAAAGTACGCAATCAGTAATTTGGTTAGCTTTGGGCCGTGTATAAAATTTTACTTCTTTTAGTATGTTTCAAATCGGAGAATACCGTAAAATTCAGAAAATAAGCCCTGGGGCTTATATTTTATAATAACAATACTAATAATACTAATAATGACAATGATGATGATGATGATACTGATAAGACCCAACTACCCAACTACACGGTAACTATATCAATATTTTGTCCCACTTCATTTTTCTCAGGGGCTCTGCTTTGGACTCTTCCTCTTCCTTGTGTGTGGACTTTTCCGACCATCGTCAGGAGATCCTGTGAGCCGCATTCGGCCTTACACTTCTAGGCCGATTAATGGCCATACAGAAGCCTGGGTACCAACTCGTCCTCCTGAGAAGCTAATTCCAAAGGAAAAATGCTTTCGTATCGTGGACAAGTTACCTCGCCACCATCACGTTTTCCGAGGGAAGTTTCGGCGTCCACTGTGCGTACGTCTTAATGAAACCCAGCTGTTGCAGATGCTCAAAGATGTTGGTGGCTATAACCCAAGGTATGTGGCCATTAACAGAGAAGCTGCATGCAACTTCACTGACCTTTCTCAAGATGTTGAGCCGTTACCAAGGGATTCATCACAGCCTGCACGACAAAAACGCATGGTTTCTAAACGTGAAACCACCCAAATACGTGGATGCTGGAGGCGTGGCTCTTTCGCTAAAGGAACTCACCTCAAGCGCCTGTGCACAGAATGCGCAGCAACAACTCAGCTTTCTGCCAACATTTTCCCGCCTTTCATCAACGAGGTGAAATGTGAAGACAAAGACCGCTACTGCTACCTTCGTCGGGGGCTTTGCAAACAAAAGTTTATCGAGTTTACCTTTCTTAATCGTACCGGAATGTTTGAGCGAAATGACGACCTGAGCAAAGATCTTGAAGAGGATGTATATATGGAAAAATTTGACACCTTTGGAAAACGCATTAGGTCGTGCTGCGAATGCCGCGCTTTTGCTTTTCCAATTGGCTAAACGGACAATATGGGAGACAAACTTAGACAATGATGCATCTGAGTTACTTCGTCTGTGTAGGATTTTTTAGGGTCTGTTTACAAAGAGAGAGGGTTATCCTTGTGTTAGGGTTACCCGAGCAAGCGGGTTAAAGTTAGCTCTTATTTACTCTTATTAACCGGGAGGGGGGGGGGGGGGGGGTTGGTACTCCCTAAAATGGCCTATACGGAGAGGCTCCGCCCAAAAAGGGTACTTTTTTCAGGCTTCTGGTTTATGAAAGGGTAGGGATTTCACTAATTGAAGTATATTAAAGGGTAGGAAAATCTGTTATTTGGGTCTATGAACGGGCCCAAAAGGGTTAAAGAAGAATTTTAAGGCTTTATAAAGTCCAGAAAATGTTCTGTTTTTTGTGATTGATTCCTATTTAAAAGAAGTGCATTTACAGCAGTTAAAAGGGGTGCGATCGCGGAGTTTTAAACAAGGTATTTGAAGGGGGTTCCATTGGCCAGTGGCCAATAGAAGGTATACAAAAGGGGTATCTTTTTCTTGAAAAATGGTAATTATATAAAAGGGTAAGGGTTTGGACCTCGGGGAGGAGCCTAGCTGTATAGAAATTTGTTGAGTACACTTTCCCTCCCCCCTGGGTGATCTACAAGCAAATTTCACAGGTAGGGTTACCTGTCACGCGAGTCTACTTCACCAGCATAAATGACGTGTTTCGTCATATGTAACATTCTTTGTAACGCACAAGATTTGAAATAGACCTTGAAGTTCTCTATGAAAAACACGTTAAATTCAAGAAAAAAAAGGGAAAATATTATCATCGTATGCAGAAAATACCTAATATAGTTCAGATGTTTATAATTTAGCTCAGAAATTGGATAACTCCGTTCAAAATTGTCAAGATTATTGGTCACGCATGACTGAGGAAAGTTGTCCCGGGTAGGCGAGTAATTCCTAGCAGAGCGTTTACAAGGTAGGTGGGGTAACCCTCTTGCTAGGGTAACCCTAGTACTAAGGTATGGTTACCCTAGCGCTAGGGTAACCCTACCTGCCTTGTAAACACGTCGTGTAAAAAAAAGAAGAAATGTGCGACTGCTAGGGTAACCCTCTTGCTCGGGTAACGGTAACACCAGGGTTACCCTTCCTCCTTGTAAACAGGGCCTTAGTCAGCAGCACTGGTCACGTGTTGCCATGGCGAGCGGACGCGTATTTTTCACCTGCGTCGATTCGTGATTTTTTTTCTATTGCATTTTTGTCTTAGTTTAAACATTTTCTATTACGGAGCATTTTGTTTTAGTTTTAACATTCACAGAGGAATTATCTTCATGGTACCGATTCTTTTTGCAGTAAACTGAAAGCATTCTCTTATCATAATTATTCATTCTATTTCTTTACCTCTGCTTTTCATTTCCTTTAATACGATTGTCTAATATATTTTAAGATACGTAGCTCTGCCATTGATCTTTGAATGTATAATTTTAGTAATATTTTGTTGTAATAATTTAACTGGGCGAGCCCTTCGTTATAAGCCCGGTGGCTTCCCTTGGGCTTCCTCGCCATTAATTTTTTTAAATATTTAGATTTTCTTGTTTTTTTGTACATGATTATGGCAAAACTATAACCTGAACTGAACTGATCTGAACAGCAAACCCAGGGCCGCGGCCAGGTTCTTTTAGCAGGCGAGGCAAAAAATGCAGCCGATTTATGGAGAGTTGTTCTTTTAGGGCCTGTTTACATGGAGGTGGGGGACCCCAGGTAGGTGAGGTAACCCGCTAAGGTGGGGTAACCCGCCTGTCCATATAATCTCACATTTTAATTTGATCACGTTTACATGTTAGATGGGGTAACCCGCCACATGTTACTTCACCTACCTGGGGTCCCCCACCTTCATGTAAGGTGAAAAGACAAAGATAGGATAGGATAGGATAGGATAGGATAGGATAAGTGCTTTATTATCAACAGAGCGCCTACAGACACATGTGTTTACAACGATAACAAAGATTTTAGTGCAATAATTACAGAGGTGTACATTCGTGTAATTTATAAAACTATTAAACAAGGTTATATTTAACGCGTCTATCTCTTTCGCGGAAGCGATCATATACGTATTTAGCCACAATTTTTTGCGTTTTCTCTCCTTGCTTCATACTTATCAACGTTGTAAAGGCAGAGCTTGGAGTCATAGAGTCAAGAATAAGATTAGTTTCCTTTTTCAGCGTATTGAACAACTCTCTCCTAGGATCCCTATAGGCTATGCAATTCATCAAAAAATGCTCCTCGTCTTCTAATCCAGTTTTACATAATGGACAGATTCTTTGGTCTGGTGGTTGATAGGGTTTAACGTATCGTCCAGATATATTCAGTTGAAAAATCTAAATAACTTTCGATGTGTGAAATATTGAAGATTTAGCCGGCTTTCTTTTAAGAGAACTTAGACGTGATTAAGACTTTCACGACATGTGCACAACGTTAGTTAGTTAGTTTTTTTCAGACTATTTTTGGAGAACCACGTTGTACATCAAACTTTCAAACTCATTCAAACGTCAAAAATAAACGAAAGCAATAGAACAAGACTGCAATTCTAAGCAGTTCAATTTAGGACTTTTTTGCGCTGCCTAAACTGGATAACGGGTTTTACGACTGGTTCAAGCTTTTTGCAGTGTTTTGGTAAGTAACCCAGGCCCTTAACTCATCTATTACCCTTAAAATTATAACTCCTAGCTACCAATTCATTTATCAATGGAATCAATAAAATTAATACAATATTTGCTTCTTCTAAGCCCCCCTGCTTTGTTGAACGCTTCCGCGTCGGGGTACAACGTGGTTTAATCACTTCAATTTAACAACTGGAAGGCACTGGTTCAAGTTCTGAACGATAAATTGGTAAGGGTATTCTAAGCTCGATAAAATTGTTAACGGTCATGTTACAAACAATATACATTTCCCGAAACTAATTGAAGGAAATGACATAAAACACTTATCATACCCCTAAGCTATTCTTCACCTTTATGTTGGTTTCAAGCCATAAGGAACATATTTATGCAAAGATGATTCGGGTTTCTGAGTAAGTGTGGCTGCCCCATACTTCTATGTTCGTTTAATAATTTCATTGTTATGTCATAAACCCATAAACATTTTGACATTAATGTTCCTCGAAAGTTGTATAAATAGTAGCTAATTGATAATCGGTTTAAAAAAAAACCAATGTGGCCGATTTCGACAGTTTTCCGATGTATACATTTGTTACGTACACTAGCACTACCATTTAAAAAATTAAAAGAAGAAGATATTATATCATTTTTTGTATGAAACTGGGCTGAAAACTATCAAATTTAATCGAATATGCATGTAATAAGTGTTTTGACATCTTTACTGACGTCTGTTCACAACATTTGTTTTACTGGAAGATAGCGTAATTAAACTGACCTCCGTGAGCTTTTATTCTTATTAGTTATAAACCTTATTACCTGAGTGGCCTGACTAGGTGGGCCGTGTTATTGTACGTGTTGAGAACTCCGCAGAAAGAAGGATTTCGGTATAGTCGACGGCAAAATGAAGGTAAACTTGCTATTACATTTTATACCCTAAATATTATATATCCAAATGTAACTTAGATTGAGAACTAAACTATAAATTTTCCTTTTGATTCTTAGAAGGTGAAAAAAAAAGTAGTATTTCCGAGGAAATTTATATTCAGTAAATGTCACAATGAAATAATTTAACATGACTGTGGCTTCCGCTTTTCAACGCTGCAACGGTTGTTTTTGGGCTGAAATGAATACCAACTAGAAAGCTATACCTGTATTTTGTTTTATAAAAAGACAGTGTTACATCCAACGTTGTATTGTGAGGACTTTTTACAGGCTGATCTGTAGCAGGTTATTCTTACGATTTAGCCAACAAATGTCATTCGATCTGTAAAACTTATCAGTTTTAAATAAAGGGTAACACTTCCGAAATTAATTGGCCACTTAGCAGCTACATACATTTGAAACCCATAAAACAAGAAGGCAAAAATCAGCACTTAAGACTCTTCGATTTCAATGCAATTTGTCGAGCAACGTGGCTAACAATTTTCTTAACCGTGACCCACTGAGCGCTAAATTGATTAATTCGCATTCAATGACAAAAGTAAACCATGGAAATATATTAATTGAATTTACGTGTAAAATTGTCTTTATATAGTAGACAAAAAGACCGAGAATGTAAACCAAATTTAAAAGACCTTGCGATCATTAGCCACGGGAAACCCAGGTGACTTCAAACTAACCTCGGAAAAAGTGCTGCGACAAATAATAGTATGTCCGAACATTTTACTAAAGAAATCACAGTAAAATCAAAAATGTCCAAAATAAGCAAAGACGGATTTAAAAAGGACATTTGGGAATGAATATGAACTTATCATGGACCATTAGCTTATTGTATTCAAACTTTTAAGTATTTGTCACTGGAGAGTTGCGTAATTTATAGTAGCTTTCAAAACGTTTGTCAGCTACAGCCTGGGGTCTTTTCATGACGCCAGGTTGTGTTGACACTGAACATGCTTGGCGGAACCGCGGGCTAAATTGCTATAACAAATTTTTAAACTGGGCCAATTTCTTTTTTTTTTTCTCACTGGGAAAGAATATTTGAGTTTCGTAAGAAGAAATAGACCTTTTTAGCTTGTATGTTTTGTTTTCCCATTTTTACCCCGGAGAACTATTCCTTTGAAATGTCCCTCTATCGACGTGCATATGCGTGCATAACTAATAAAAAGACAAAAAAGTAAATTTTGTTGTGAACATCACTTTGTCTGAATTGGGAAAATAAGAACCTACAAGCTCAAAAGGCCTAACGTTTATTTTAGTCAAAGTACAAGCTTTCTAATTTTACCGGCAAGTGTAGCCCTGATTAGGTAAAAGCTCTTTTAATAAACACTGAGCCGTCCCTGCTCCACATAAATAAATGTTTACTCCACGATAAGTGGCCCTTTTTAACCCATACCCCCTTTTTTTTTTTCTTCGTTATGTAGGCTTTAGTTCATCCTCTTTTTCTGACTGCAGTCATCCAACTTCTGCTCATGGACTACGCTTACTTGCTGCCCTACAACACGAAGACCGGTGTTTTTCCTCGTGAAGAACATCCTCTTATGGAAAGATTGGGTCTAGAAAACTCACAAGAAACTGAAGATCTGCCAAGCGAGGAAAATATGATAAATCTTTCTTCTGCTATGAAACCTTCAAAAGAATTTGGACCTAAAGTGCATCCATGTTTTAACACGACGGTAAACAAAACCGTAATTACTTCCAACGGTGAGAAAGTCCTCTGTTTGGTGCCGTCGGAAGCCGAATTGATGAAGTATCTTAAAGAGTCTGGAGGCTTCAACGAACATTATGTAGCTGTCACTGAGGAAGACGCGGAGGAAAACTTTGAAGACCCTCTCAACCCAATTGTCTCGTCCAAACCGGTTTGGTTAACTGTGACTGGAAGGCGTCGAAGATTCAGTGATGAAGACGACTACTACAGGGTGGGAAATACCAAAGGAACATTAGACAATAAACACCAAAAACGGACTGTTAGCGGGCTTAAATCTTGCGTCGAGCAGGGTGAACGGAATTCCATAGGGATGATTCAACTCTGCGGGGAATGCGGGTGGGTCACGAAGTTACCCGAGGACAAGTTTCCGAGATACATCAACGAGCTTATTTGTGGTAAAGATGGCAACACTTTTTCTCATTCTCCTGAAATCTGCAATGTGTTTCAAGGAGAGTGCATCCAAGGATCGCTGACGCAGAATCTTCTGGAGAGAACCGATCGCTACGAGAAGATTAATTCACTCGATCCTCAGTACCACGCAGTTTATAAGCAAGTTTGGCAGCCGTACAGTCAGGCCATAAGAAGCTGCTGTCAATGCCAAAACTTTTAGTCCAAAATGTTAGTTCCTAGGTGTTTGTATAGAAAAGTAGAAATGTTCATCGCATAGAGAATTAGGTTTTTAATTAACTGAGTAACAAATTGATTAACTAGGGTTGCAACCAGCAAATTAAGCTCTTATGAAATGAAGTTAAACTTAAAGTTTAAAGCACAGGAAGGTGATTATGACTGATTAAACTCATTTTTGTTTTGATTTTATTTTGTGCTATGTTCAGTTTTGTCTCTCCGTTTTCGTCAGCATCAACGGTTGTCGTACATATCTGTTGCACCGGATATATGGTAGAGTCTACTTACTTTCTGCTTAAATTTCTTACTTACTTAAGTTACCAGGGCGAGTTTGCAGTATAAGCTCCATGCGCAACCACCTCCCCTAAGCGACCACCTCCCATATTAATTAAACTGAGGCGACCAACTAACCAAACACTAAAATATTCTCCAGCCAAAGCCTTACGTGGTTGGAACCTCCCGTAAACCACCCCTTTAGAAAACGAACGTATCCACGTTAGGAGGGGGTAGTTTTACTGACATTTTCCATTGTTTTTAACTCCTGGTAGCAATCTTTTGACATATAGCCTAATCTCTACGTTCGCTACACTGCACAACACAATTCAGTGTTTGCAAGAGGGACCTTAAGTGACATGTCGCTGTTAAGTTTATTTATTGTACGAGCAATCTATTCTCCGAGTAAATTAGTAGATGTGTCCCTGACCTATTCTCGGAAGAGACCCCCTGTGGTAATCCTCTGGTAAGCGACCAGTAATTTTTGGCAGCCGCCTATGGAAGGTTCGATTGAATTGACGAAAGGGACATGTACAGAAGCACGGGAGAAACACCTGGTGTGAATTATTGCTTTAAAGGAACATAGTCCCGTTACTGCGCATGTACCAACTTTGATTTTCCGACAGGATATCGCAGTCTCAAAAGATGCGCGAGTAGTGTTACAGAACCTTCAAAAATCCTTGTTGTAGTTAATTTTTTATCTCAGGTAATTTCTCTTTTTCTTTTCTTTTTTTTTTTTTTTTCGGTATGGTAATGTATGCTAATGAAGTTGAAACAAAAGAAAAAGAAAAATTACCTGAGATAAGAAAATTAACTACAACATCCGTTTGCATCGTGCTCTGTTGAGTTCTATACTACGCTAAACCTCCTCAGAATTACAGATCAATGATATATTGTCAAGTTTTAATTTGTGTGAAAATGGTTGAAATCCGTCGGCCGGCCAGGACATAACTGAGAAGAGGAGCCAGTTGAGAAGCGTTTTGAAGCTGGTTGAAGGCCTATTCTTTCCTCGGCTTCCATACCGCGACCTCAGATAATTGTGAAAGGAATAAGCAAAAATGGGACAGCAGAGTATGAAAAGACAATATATGAAGAAAGAAACCTATGAGACACGGATGTGACTGAGGAGATCTTGACGAATGATGTCTTGCAACAACGTGCAAGTCAAGTTAACTGCCTGTAAAAGTACGACCGACAAAATCAACCAAACAGGCACTCAATGTAAAGGGGAAACGAGTGCGACGAAATCACAATATAATGTTTATAACCTTTTCTTGGCCAAACTGATTCTTCTTCTAATTTTTTGGGATGATGTAACATATTTAACGGTGGAATTGGAAAAGACAACATTTAGATTTAACTGTAGTTAGAGGACGCAAATTCATAGAACAATGATCAGTTTATCCTCACGCAAGACCAGTTGTTTTTATTGTTCATCTACTTATTGCGAACGAGGCAACCGAAATAAGAAGCGAGGTTGACTCGGCAGCAGAATTATAACGCCGCGCTATGTAGGCAAAAACTCTCATATTCTGCGTAACACTCTAAAATTTGCTTTTTTGACCATATTTGGGTGTAAGTAAGACCCCATATTTGGGTAGTGACATCATGGTCTTGTACTGTTACAACTCATGGTTCAAGATTGGGTGATTCAGTGTGCGGCTGTTCGTTGTCTGTTCAAGAGGACCTAACGGAAAGAAAGGGCAATTAATGCTCTGGTTTGCTTTATAAATTGTGCTTAAAGCAGCAGCTGATTAAGGCATAGGGTTTTACGCACAGAAATTTGTCAGAACTAGCTTGTTCTTTGCAGCTCGATTTATATTGAAGTAGCGTGTTCACTTCTCGACTCAGAACCAGGGTTTTCAGTGTTCTCTTTTCCTTTGTGAACTGAATTTTTAGCTGTAGTTAGTCAAGGCATACGGTTATATTCTCAAAACATATATCAGAACCAGCGTGTTCTTCGCAGGTCGACTTATTGACATTGAGCCAGTCGTCACCTCCCGTGAGGAATGCAACGCATTTGCGGACCTTTTTTAAAATTTATTTATGTTTTTCGAGAGATTTTTTCAAGCAGCATGTTTTTTTTAATTTGCTGCTCGACTTACATTGAGACAGCCCAAAACTCCCGTGACGAATGCAACGAATTTGCGGACCTTTTGTTTTTCAGACTATCATTTTGCCTTTCAAGAGACTCTTTGTCCTGTGACACTCGATCATTAGATGTCTGTATTTTATTCAAGTTTATATTTCTATACCTCTAATACCTTCCGCCCCATTCTTGCGCTCTTCACACATTTTAGTTTACACCAATTTTTTCTTATGTGTTTTTCCACGCAAAATATTTTTCTTATCCCTGATGACGCTGTTGCTCGGAATTTAACTATTATTTTTAATTTCAGCAGTCAAAGGCCTCATTTGAACCATATTTTTTTTATATAGCTTTGATACAATGGAGTTTTCAATGAAAAATAAGTGCTAAGTTGCTCATATTTACCAACAAAGTTTCAAGCCACGTTGTTATTGTTTAATAAAAGTGAAAGCCTAGAATGTGCCAAAGTTGTTGTTTTGAAGTTCAGTGCCATCCCTTTCTATAGCGGAATCCATTTTAAACCTCTAAAATTATGAAAGAAGATCTGAATAGGCACATTCCACAAAAGATAAACGAATTCTCCTCGTTAACACTTGCCGGAAGGTACCCCTAGTAAATCTAGAGCATAGGAACGTCTATATAAAACGACCACAAACCTACGATCAGTTTCTACTATCAGTAGTGTAATCACACAAACCTTGACTTGTTCCCAAAACACCTAGCCAACAATCTAATAATTCCAGACCAGTTAAGGCAGTTTCTGATAATTATTACTCGAAACTGAACCAGATTACCGTCATTATTATACATTCAACTCACTATATCTTTTCTCATTGGCCGAAAGCGTAGCTGCAGATTATACAATAATCATGTCAAGTACACTCAAGGTCACGGGTAATCATGTCATGTATGTCATGTATGACCGCGGTGCATGATTTCTAAGTTCGCGCTTTGTGTTGCTTGCCGTCAGTGAAGAAGCAAAAACATAACTTCCAGGTTTGCTTCGTTGACCGAGCGAGACATCAAAAAAATTTTTGAAGACAAGGACTCACAAAACACAAAAAAGTCAACGAAGGTGGCATAGGAGCTGTTTGCCACTTACGTGAAAGAGAAAAAACTGAGATAACCTGAGGAACAGAAAGGGTTGGCACAAACTTTTAAAACATCTTATGTCGAAGCGAGAAAGAAAGAATTCGTTCAATATATAATAAAACAATATTAGATTCGGTTTTGTGATATCCAGAACATAATAATCAAGATTTCGGTAAGGGTTATCAGCCGGTTATCAGCCTTCGGCTTTGGCTGATAACCCCACCTTGATTATTCTGGATATCACAAAAACTTCATCCAATATTTGTTTAGTATTTAGTTGGTAGTTGATGTTTTCAAGAACTTATTAACTTTTCATAACTTCATTAAAATGGGCTCTACACTATGTCAGCCCTTTTTATTTTTCCTCTGTCGGCGAGTTAGTGTGGGTGTCCTCTGCCTTTTACTACCTGGCATTCACTGCAGTTACGAATCTTCTCAGTGTCTTCTCTAAGTAGGGCTCTCACACTAAGTCTTGCTTAAAAGCTTTCGTAAACTTGTCAGGAATTGGTGAAGGGACATCCACATATTTTTCAGTCGTCACCAAGGAAATCTCTGCGAACAAATTTCCGGTAATCTGCGACACTTTGCTCCATGCTTTATATCATTAAGTGTTTCGTATTCGCAAGCAACTTCGTTGATATAAAGAGATAAACGGTTACAATTCAGTTGTGAGATTCTTTGGCACTCGCTGCACAAGCGAAATAGCCCTTGTGCGGTTTGTTCGCGAGAAGGAACACAGCGGATTAGACCAATCCGCATATTATGTTGCTATCCATGCCGGCCGGCGTTGCCTAACATGCCGATTAAATTGCGTGATCCTGACTCCTCAAGTAGATTTGGATTGCGTGCTTCAGGATTCATATTGTGAGAAACTGTCGTCGGTTTTCTTGACTCTACAGATGACAGATAACCGCCCCATATTATGGGGAATGGTTTTTCGTTATTTTCTGTTGGTTTAACACGTGGAAGTAAACTGGCAAATTTGTGGGCTCCTTCTGGTGTTACTGCAGCAAAATACCTGTTTAATTCGCCAAGATCTTTTAATTTCCCCACTAGCCCCTTCTCACTGGGAACCAAACACAATATTAGCCCATTTATGCTTGGTACTATCACATTTTCCTTGTAGTGCGAAAATTTTTGCTCACAGTGTTCAATTTCCATGACGTTTATATGCATGGTTTGTGATAGGGTGACGTTTAATACATACGCCTATGCAAACCAAGATGAAGGCTACTTTGTTGATCACCTACCGAAACGGAAGAAAGGTTCGTCACCAGAGAATTTTAAATTTTGGAGTTTGCATTCATTTATCATATTCGATTCATAACGCCAGAGATCTTAAGGCATTCACAATCATCATCATCATCATCATCATCATCATCATCATCATCATCATCATCATCTTTATCATCATTATGTTCCTTGCAAATCCAGTATTATAAAGAAAAGCTGCATCATTTCAAACAATTTTTGGGTGTAAATCTTTAGCCATAGTTTGTTTCGCTCTCTCAGAAGTGCTCAGTAGAATTTAAATTCCTACATTTTTGGTGAACTTTCAATGAAGTTCCTAACGGTGTTAAAAGAGTGGCAATGTCATGAAGGTTGATTAATCTTCCGTTTTGTCATTAATATACAGATTTAGCCAAAGGCCAAAAGCGAAGCTCTCTAGGAATGTTTTAAGAAAAGTCTTTCTCAAGTAATTCAACTTTTGCCATAAACAGAAAGCAAACTAAACTCCACCTTTAAAAAATGTACCTGAGCCCGAGATCAATTAAAAACCAAAAACTGCTCAGCGGGTAACTTTTAAAAAGTGCGTCGTTTCAATGAGTTGTATAGCTGAGCTCGCGATACAGTAATGTGACACTGGTCAGCGGATGCCCTTTTTGGACAGCTGTCAATTGACCATAACACTGATGTCCAATACCCCGGCAATGATTCACTGAAGTGGAGTAAATTTCCACCACTAGCCACCGACAATTACAATCATAATATTTTGGGGCACAAATTAATTATGACCGAACGGCGCGACGCGTTGTCGATTTCGGTTTACAGTTGACTCCCGATAACTCGAATCTCGCGCCAACTCGAACCAAAATCGATTTGCCCTGGATTTCCGTCATACTTTAATTTACTGTAATTTTACTCTCGGTAACTCGAATACTCGATAACTGGAACCTTCCGCTAACTCGAAGTAGTTTTTGTTTCCCCTCAGATCATTTCTATATAATTTTACCCTCGATAACTCGAACCATGTTTTAAGCCCTTAAAAGTCGGGGAAAAAAAACAGTCTACTGGCGTCCCTGGTCAAACATTGAATTTTGAATTTCCTTTTGACGTGTTGTGAGCATATAGTATACTACTGGAGGCTGATGTTATTTGCCACAAAATCTAACGTGAAATAGCTTTACTTCTCAAAACAGTAAAACGAATGCCCTATTTTGGCAATGCTTACGTTACGTTTTGATTTATAACCTAGAAGTATCTTTTAATTTTCACTTGACATTGCTTCAATTAAATGTGATTAAAATGTTCACTTTGCAGTAAAAACTGTTTTTTTTTTTCGTTACTGCTGGCTATCTTCTTCAAGCTCCCGATAACTTGAACCTTTTTTGATTTCCCTTGAAGGTTCGAGTTATCGGGAGTCGACTGTTGTATCATTGATCGACAGCTCTGGTTCCGAAACAGAAAGTTCTCGAATCGCGCACTTCCGGCTTGTTAGTGGTCGTTGGAAGGAAACTAGAGGTATAGATTTAAACACAGTAGGATGAGAGAACGATGGCGCATGCCGTCACTTCTAGTGACCGCTCTTAATCCACTATACACACAGAATCTTTGCGACCTCCACAAATTCGTTCTCACTATAAACGTATTATTCCATTTCTTACTGAAGTTCACTAAAAGTAGCCTGTAGCCCTTCTCTACAATTTAGTTTATTTTGTTTTTCTTGCTATTTCTGCTATATTTGTTACCAGGTGTTTTTAATTACCAAGAAAAATCCTTGTTACTTTTGCGTTTTTTGCCACATTTGAGGACATTTCGAGGCCTTCTTGGCTTCTCCTCTTTCTAAGTCTTGATTCTTGTTAGATATGTTATTTTTCGCGATTTTTTGCGATATTTGTCATGGGTGTTTTTAGCTCACAAGAAAAATCCTTGTTACTTTTGCGATTTTTGCGATATTTGCCGACATTTCGGGGTCATTCTTGGTTCTTTGCTTTCTAAGTCTTGAATGTTATATATTACATTTGTTATTTTTGCGATTTTTGCGATATTGATTGTCATAGGTGTTTTTAGCTCACAAGAAAAATCCTTGCGATTTTTGCGATATTTGCGAACATTTCGGGGCCCTTCTTGGCTTCTTCTTTTTCTAAGTCTGGAATTTTGTTAGATTTGTTATTTTGCGATTTTTGCGATATTTATTGTCATGGGTGTTTTTAGCTCACAAGAAAAATCCTTGTTACGTTTGCGATTTTTGCGATATTTGCGGACATTTCGGGGTCCTTCTTGGCTTCTTTTCTTTCTAAGTGTGGAATTTTGTTACACTTGTTATTCTTGCGATTTTTGCGATATTTGTAAGTGATTTTCTGACGTAATTTTTTCTCAATTATTTCTTTTGCGACAATTGCGAAAAACATTTGCTATCAAATTTTTGCTAACAAGATCGATCCTGGACATATCTCATTAATTTTTAGCACTAGATAAGAAGACATGTGTTGCTAGGCGCTCGCTCCTCTTATTCCTATCTCTTTTTAATAGACGTTCCACTCATTAGTTACTAGAATGGAGTTTATTCAAGAACCAAAAGAGTTAGGGTTTACTTTAGAACCACCTGTTGTTTTCTAAAGAATTTTTATACCCTGTGCAATACTTTCTACAGAGTCGAGTAAACAAATATTGACATTTTTGCTTGCTTTTGAAGTAAAGATTTTTCAGTTAACCTCTGTGTCTTGGTTTTGTTTATAACCGATTTTTAGTGAAAATTTGGTCCCTTATCCACTACTTTTATACTAAACCTACAGCCGAACATCAGTACCGAGTTTTACGCTCATCATGTCACCCCTTATACACTAAACCAGCTTTTCCATTCAGCCTTGCCTTGAGAATACGACGTATATGTTCCTCCCACGATACGTACAATCTCGGTCTCCTCAACCAGGAGATACAAAGTTTTCATACTATTACATACACTCACATAAGCGACTCACCCACACATATCCCTTTAGTTGTTAGATACCACCCAGCCATTCGCTCAATATCATCTATTTTTCACAAGCACATTTGCATTCTCTCATCCTCCCAACTTTGTGCTACTTTGTTTAAATCTATACCACTCGTTAGCCTTGCTACGTACTAACAAGCCGGAAATTCGCTGTGTGGACTTCCCGTTCGGAACCAGAACTCTCGATTAATGTTATGGTCTTATACACCGTTCAAAATCCTACATTCTTCCGCAGGATCGTCGAGAACGAGCGATACAGGCGGCCATCTTGACCGGGTCTAGCTTGAACTACTTAAAGGGCGGGGGACGGTTTGGGAACCCCTAGGCCTGCTCTCTCTGTACTGACATTTGAGTCCAATTACAAAATGGCTGCCAGTGAAATTAAAGTGAGCGCTCGATCTTGACGATCTTATGAAAATAAGGGGACTGTGAACAGTCTATCAATGTTATAATTGATTATGAATAAACAATTTCATCACTTTAACTAAAGGCAGTTGTATAAGTAAGTCATTTCTTTAGGTTCCGTAGGTCCCCTGGTCTGCAGTTCCACAGATTAGTCTTACCCTGAATCTCTTGACATTTTATCAATCGTGTTTCATGTTCGTTAACTGTTTTATTTGACGACTGCCTAGTCTTCTTCTTCTTTTTTTTTTCCTGTCTAGTCTTCTTGGTATCATAGTTTCGATATGTTAGATGAGTTAGTGATTTGTTTTGACTACGGTACTGTTTCCAAGATTCATTACGTGCCCGTTTCAAGTGTTTTGATAGAGTGAAGTATTTGAAACGAAAATGGAAGTGCCGTACCAGTTGTCGTTAATGAAAAGGTATGCCAAATGCTAATAAAATATCAGTCAAAATATCATAGCTTAGAAAACAAAACGTCTTTAAAGATATTGCTCGTTGATAGCCATCTAAGTTCCATAAGAATATCCCGCGGATTTTGTTCTTAAAAGCAGAAAGTGTCTTATAAGGTTCGGTAAGAGAAGTGTAGTTATCATTGTTGTAGCTTTACAATGGAAATTTCTCAATTGCAAACAAAAAGAAGAATTTGGGATCTATTATCAGAGTTAATACTTGAAATATGTTTTTAATAGTTGCATATAGTCCTGTATCTGATATCCTATTTATAAATGTATAGCTTTATTCCAGTTGGCCATGAGATGTAGCAAGTTTTTAAGAGTTTAAGATTTTCGATAAACTTTGTCAACTCTCCTATCTTTGACGAAACTATAGAATTGTGTTCATTTCGAATTGACCACGCCCTTTATTTAATGCGTATGTACACCGCACAACAAAGGCAGGCACTTATTTGAATTTTTTATTCTGTTTCTACTTGTTTACTGTTCTTTCCGGTATTAGTATTACCATTTTGTATATTGCAATTCTCAATTGAACTGTAAGCCACACTTGAAGTAAGGGCTAGTATATGTTTTTTTTTTGAAGAAGAATTTGCAGGGATTTACAAAGTTTCAAAAATCATGATAGTGGTTGAAAAATGAGCAGGCGTCGAGCCTGAGATCAAATCGAACAGAAAGAGATCGTGCTCAAGTAGAGAAAATTGAACTTTGATAGAGGCCTGACGAAGTGAATGGCTTGGTCAAAGGGTATCACTCATTCCGCGGCACTTTATTTTTAATAGTCTTTTTCTCCTGTTCACTATATTGATGTCTCATACACTGCCTGTTAACACGTCAGTACTAGTCTAAGAACGCTTTATTAAGCTACATCTTGGTGGGGAATGTCTTCTGCTTCTCCGTGGTTGACGAATAGGGTGAAATTGCATATACAGCAATCAGTGAACTTGGCCGCCGGAACTTTTTTTATACTTCGTTATTGTCAAGTGCTTTTGTTATTGAGTACACAAACGTAAGCCGATCGCGAGCGGACTAAAAAGGCTTTGATCGTCAAATTAATCATTATTCATGTACAGAGAGTCGAATATATCATCACTTTTTTTATCACAATGTTGCAATATAACTAGAGGTTTGACATTTGGTACACCTCCAAATATTGAACCTCTCCACTCCAGATCTTCCTTTAAATGGTCGATATATTACTCCAATTGTCATTTCGATCTGAATTGGAGCAATCTTACATCTGAAATACACTGGAATTGCTGAACAACTTCTCTGTTGTTTGAAATCAATGGATTCGTTTCCTCTTTGTATTAAGGTGAGTAACTCACTCATTTTGATTCATCAACTATGAACTAGTTACCTTCTAGTCTGCAAATAGGGTTATACGCGTTATCATACAATTTTAAAAGAGTTATAGTCCTTGTAAATGAGACAGATTCTTCGTTAATAATTGTATTGTTAAAGTATTACTGGGCTTCGTTCGCCAAGAAAAGTATTAATTAAAAAAAGACGAACAATTTCCAACGTCTTCTAAGATGCTAGCCTTTAGCCACTAATGTTCCAAGAGAAGCACAATCTTTACTTCAACAACCAGTGAATAATTCCGCTGAGCAGTTGACTTTTAGAAGTGATTTTCATTAGAATCGTCTCTAGTTCGATGAAGGGTTCTGCAGATAAAATGGTAGTCGGATACTTATTTCCTTCTGTAGTGACTCTTACTGCAGTCTGCAAAGTTTTCGATGATACGAACGTACGCGGCTTATATGATGCAGTACCGCCTGTACAAAGCTTTTAGGGTTGCGGAGACATGTAAGAACAATCGTCAGTGAAGTGCGTTGGATCAGAATATAATATTTTAAGCCAAAAAAATGAACAAAAAGGGTTAAACACTAAGTATGAAGAGATATATTATAGTTAATCATTTTTTAAATTCAAGACTGAGCTTATAGCTTAATTACACAGGAGCCGTGGCAATTATAATCTGTATAAAAGGTAAATTTGGAAAGAAAGATATTGGACTTGTCAGATCTTTCCTAAAGCTGAGGTAGCTAGAATCTGTTTGCGAATGGAAATAGACACATCATTTGTGACTGTATCATATTGATAGCAATTATGATCATTTTCCTCGGTATACTTCCGTTGTTAAATTTTCTTGCTCGGAGATGATAGCTTGCCGGCTAAATTTACGATTTCTCAGTTTAGAAATACCACCAAGACAAGGAAGTATTTTGAGTTATCGCCCGATATTTGTATTACCAAGGCTGGAATAACTTCAGTTGTCTTGTTATTCATACGTTTTACATGTGTAAAGAACCTAAACTTAGTATTGCTCAGCAAGTATTTGGCTGATTGGAACAGTAGCGTCCTGAACAAATAGTAAAATTTGGAAAACAAAGATAATGCAAATAGTGCAATAAAGTACTTCAGGAAATCGTCTTTGTCTGATCTACGGTGAATATTGGCCGGCATCTAAATAAATTACTTTCAGCATTTTTATTGCGGGTGACAAGAGGAGCCCGCAGCCTAATCTTGCTAAACTTGGTCAGCGGCAATTTATTAACTGTGTTGCGAGATTTTTCTCGATCTGTTCTCATTCTTGAGAATCCCGTGTTCTCCCGACCAATATGCATAGTATGTGGCCGCGAAGGCCCTGGTGTTGAGTTTAAGGTCAGTGTTGTCATGGTAATCACGTGAATACACATGCAGGTGATGCAACAATAAATAATTACATTCGATTCGCAAGCAAACGTAATTCAGGTACACAATTACTGAATTCAATGGGAGACTTTTCGATTCGCCTTGCTGGCCTGGAATCTATTTACCCAGGAAAGGTCTGGCTGGTGGCAATTTTAGGGAAATCGGTCGCTTTGTTTGGAATTTATTGGCCTTCGCGCGGCGAGGGTCGGTTGGAAGGTCTCCAGCCTTCCCTTCTTTTATAGTGTTCAGTTTTCGATGGAAAGAAAGTCGACTAAACGGCGTTTAAACCGACCGTAGGAAGCTCCTTAGTTTTCATCGATGTCCATGTAGCTTTTTGAATCAATATTTCGCGTGATCATGATTTTTTTTCTTAGCGTCGTAGATTCAAATACATGTGATAAAATTCGAACGATAAGTGCCCGAATCACATCAATGAAATAATGCAAGAAATATCGACTTTCGTTATCTTAAAGGCTACTAGTACAGATAGACAAACAAGAAGACTTCATATCTTTAAGATTTTTGCATTTATTTGGCATCAGATAATACAATAATAATTTTAGTATATTCCGACCAAATGACCTCTGAAGCCGGGACCCACACATAGTGCGCTGGGCTGCCTGTAGGAACACCGTATGGCTTTCAATCCCCTGCCAGCATTATGATCGTTGTACCCACTATGGGTACAGAGAGACAATGTGATGAAGACTTAAGTTTCTTGTCAATTGTAAGCAACACGGCGGTGACGCAGGGGGAGGTAACCTGACCACCCGGGCCTGACCACCGACCTTCCAACCGCTCTTACAGAGTAGACCACCGTGCCTTCACAATTTATCAGGTCAGTTAGTCTTAAAATGTTCCACGTGGATCACTCAACTGTGAATGTCGATGTATTAGTTGTTCGATACGTGACATGTTAACTGAGAAATTTCAAAACTATAATGGTTTCTTTACAACTCATCTCTATCCTCCTTTTCTTAAATTCCGACAAAGACAAAGAATTTTCGTTCAATGCGACAGCGGCATGAAGCATTTATAAACACCGACACGAGACGTTTTCAAATTTCAGACGAGCGACATGGAACCTGAATTGCAGGCAGCCATTTGTAAGTCACACAATCCAATTTAGAGGTGTGGATGGAGACGGGTGAAAAAGCAAAACTACAGGAATAATTAAGGCTAAGTTCACACCATACAGGATAGTATTTCGTGCAGACACAAAAAGCTTTCCGTAGCCTGCTAGCAAGCTCTCCTATTCGGGCGAGTTAAACGAGTCTCGCGAGAACGCGCGAGCGAGCGGCGAGGCCGCGAGGGGCAGAGGAAAGGCCCCTCGCTCGCGCGTTCTCGCGAGGCTCGCTTCGCTTGCCCAAATAGGAGAGCTTGCTCGCAGGCTAAGCTTTCCGGTACAGTATGAACACCAATCGGCTCGTCGCAGCTTTGCTCCGCGGTTAAAGAAGTCGTTTCGAAATCACCGTTCTTATGTTGAACAGACGCCCTATCCAGAATGTTTTTTGTGCCTGCACAAAAGGTCTCCGGTATAGATTGAACCTATGGCTTAAAGATAGTGATACCCTTGGACACGGTCTTTCCCTGTTAAAATCTAAATACTGGCCATTTGTTTATTCACAAGTTTGGTTGTGCTCGCGGACTGGGTGATTTTATTAAACGGTATATCAGGACCGCCATCAATGGCATAACCTGCCGATGAAGATTTGGGGAATAACTTCATCTTAGAACCTAAACCGAAGGAAAACGAAAGAAGGGAGATTATTCGTTGTTCTGTTTCGTTTCGTTTTTATAGTGCAGTCCAAACATCGCATTTTCGGTATGAACGGCCGATAGATACAATAATACAACGCACCCCTGAAAAGGAGAATAAAATGAACTAAATTATTGTTTTTTCTGTTTTTTTTCCCGTGGTTAAGTAGAAATCCTAATAGAACATCGAAGCCCATTTTTTTCGTTATATTTTAAGTCTGGGTGACCTGTGGCTTCGGTGGTTATTCTATCATCGGCGAGAGTCATTATACTTCCTTAGATTGCCGTTTTTTAGATAAAATCAAAATTTGGGATATCTAAATTTAACAATAACGATTTGAAAATGTCACTTAACTTAAAAATAAAATTGTTATAAAATTCATTGAAATTTATGGTTATGGCTCTGGCTATGGCTATTCTGTATGTAAAAAAATTGCGAAAATTAATTTTGGGCTTCCTAAGTAAACAAACCCTGGTCCTGCTAATTACTTAGAATCATAGTAGTGGTGGTGTTACGAGGCAGCTCTGTAAAAGTTCGTTTTATTCTGCAAGCTATGTAAATACCCTATTTCCTCGAACAAGCGCCGGGGAGCTTATTTAAAACTTCGGCTGAAAGAAGAGGTGCATAATCTGAAGGGAGGCGCTTATTAACTCTTCCTTTCAACAAACTCTTTTAGTGGACGTCTGTCCTGGGGGGGGGATTCATTTTAACTTTTTAGATTTAACCTGTCATATCTGTGATTCAAGTACCTGTGTGCCGTATATCATCGATAAGGGCCCACGCTCTAATAAGCGCCCATCCCCGAAAAAGCGCTGACTCACAACCTTAGCCATAATATCAAATAAGCGCCCCCATCGAATAAGCGCCCTCTCCCCTCCCCATAACTTTCTTAAATAGTAGGAATGTAAGAGGGATATGATGATCTGCATATTAACGACGAGGATAATCTCATAGGTGAAGCGCAAAGTCATGGCGCGAAAATAGCGCGCGCACCGCAAAGATCGTGACGTCACAGCTACAGACCGTCTTGCAAACACAACTCTCGGTCAATTAGAGCGCGCTATTATCTGATAAAATTAGGAACGGGAACGTCATTTTACAACGGCGCACGCCAATCAAACAACTGGCTTGACCCCATTTTCAAATGACGTCAAATTCTGTTGCTGAATCAGCCTAGTGAAAAAGTCGGGATTACGTGAGTTGTGATGTCATGATCTTTTGCAGGACGCGTACTATTCACGCAATCACTATGATCTAGAAACTCATTTGCAACCTCGAAAAAACGCGAAGCGTTCGCCACTGTTATGGTCAGTTTTCAAAACCGGCCAATTTCGCTACTCGAGGAGTATTACTAATAGTCTCCTAGTACTGTAGCCAATTAAAATGCAGGATTTGTATTAGTCCACTAGTGGGTGATACTTAAATGGGATAGGGTCTCTGACAAGTGTGAGAGGCTAGCGCACATACCAGGAAAAATTGACCCAAGTATTCCCCTGGGAGCTGTCGTGACGTCAAGATCAAAAGCAACTATAGCAACTGACTATTGTGAGATTAACTACCATGAACAATTCTAATAAAAATACTTTGAATTTGCAGCTCGTGCTTCTTTCACTTTTTGTGTTCATATCACGTTTGCCTGGCACAAAGCAGGACGACGACAATTCATCGCCATGTAGCACTCCAGTCACGGTCGAAGACGCCAAGGCGGAGTTACAGGCAAATGGCATAACTATCAACAAAAACTACATGGCGTTCACTTTGGCAGAAGCAAAATTAAACTTCAAAAATCTCATCACTATGGAACCTATGAATTTTTCATCGATAGGAAAACAGATAGTGAGTCCTTCAGGCTATACGACCCAGATTAAAGGCTGTGATCGAGTTGAGGAAGTAGTCAAACATTCTTGCAGGAGGTGCTCGGCAGTCACTACACTAGGCAATAACATGTACCCTAACATTTTGAATACAATTGTCTGCAAGGACACATCTGGTTCGGCTCTTTGCGGTCCTCAAAAGCAGGGGACATGTAAAGAATTTGGTAAAATCCAGAAGCTGGTGAAGTATGATCCAAAGAAAAAGTGTGACCCTTCTGGAAAACCACCCTTTGAAACACATGAAGTCAAACTGACGGTGTGCTGTGGATGCGAATTAATATAAACTGACGCGCAAAGTTTACTGAAACCAGTGACGTTGAATGTCTTGGCTTAATAAGTAAAAACATCACATTTTTTTATAGGCTATTTTTTAACACGGGAAATTTTATTAAATAAGAAGTGTGTAGAGGGTGGGGGGTGTTCGCTTTACACTCATAACCTGATATAAGTACAACACAACGTTTGAACACATTTACTAAAGTCAGTGTCAAAATTTAACGCTTATTAATTACCGGCCGTAGTGCTTCACTTTTATGTCATTGTAGGTTTATCTTTGTAAGGGGCACCCAACGACCAAATGTTTCCAAATACGACGGAAGTCTCTAAGTCAAATGGTTTTCTCTATCCTTAGAAGCCTGATTGGAGCTGTGTGAAAAAGCATTTATCTGTTTTGGATTTGCTCCTTGGTCAGTCATATTAACCGGAAAAAGACTTTGGGTGCCCCTGAAGTGGATATAGCAATGGCCTATTGTTTATGCTCCTTGGATGTGTTTCCTTGATGTTTAAAAAATGCCGGAATTCTGAGTATTTGCCCGTCCAAAACCTTTTTGCACTTTAGGAAAAACCGCAACAGGTTGTAGTTTAAGGCATCATGCTTACAGTTTTAAAGATACTCATTTTATATACTTTAATAAAAACTGATCTAAGGAAAAAATTTTCGAACGCTTTTTGAGGAAATCTCGTTTCCTCTGAAAATGGAAATCAGGTGAAATCAGGTGTAACTTGTGAGTGACCTGTATGCAATTTAGTTAAGTTAGCTTTGGACCGTGTATAAATTAATTTTTACTATGTTTAATATTGGACTGAATATTCTTTGTATGAGAATTTAGTTTCCCCCGCTTCAGTCATGCACGTTTTGTATTTTTCTGTATTAATTCTTCGAATTGGCATGACAAAATATTAATAAACTTAAACTTAAGGGTTGAGTTTGAATGTTTGGACACAACTTAGAAAAAAGTTGCAGTGTTTGTGCGAATAGACGCCAAGGGTTATTGCATACATAATAAATGATAATAATAATAATAATAATAATAATAATAATAATAATAATAATAATAATAATAATTTTCAGCTAATCTTTCATATAGATTTAGCTTAAGCTAAAAGTGGAGCTCCCGACTCGTTAATACATTAACTTTGTAGTTTACTACAAACAATAAACTTGAAAGCCCAGAATCTATACTCATGCACCGCTTAACTTTAGGGGAGCTTTGGACGACATGACTTTTGCAGGGCTCAGTGATTTTAGGACTGAAAAAATCATCTTCAAATATTCCTACATCGAGTGTTCTTACACACGATTACAGTAGCAGCTGGCTTCGAAAAACATTCTTGCCCGGACTTAATCCCCGATTTGGCCATCTGCACCTCTCGCTTTTCTAAAATTAACAGCGCAGCCCAATAATGTTTTTTCTTTTTGAAAACTTTTCTTCGAATACACGCTTAATCTTCAAGGGGGTATTACGGTTGTTTGGGGGGAAATGATTTTGACTTTGGAAGGAAATAAATTAGGGCAGAAAAGGTATACAGCCGACTCTCTCTTAACGGACACCTCTGTTAGACGGACACTTAGTGTTGGTCCCTGCCTTTCTTTGGTCCCTTTATTTGACTTTCTATAACACGGACATCTCTTTAAGATGGACACTTAGTACCAGTCCCAAAGGTGTCCATCTTAAAGAGAGTTGACTGTACACATTAATGGTATTTGTCTATTAATTACTGACGTCATATATTTTTTATTTTTAATGACCCCCAAATCCAATATTAAACAATCACCCCACTACCTCTATACAATTTAATTTTTTAATTTATTCCATTTTCACTGCATTAGTTGAAACATAGGTATCACACATAGAACATATACATGTATATATATAAAGAAAACTTAGTTAAATTACATAAGGAACAATTAACTACATACTAGAAAAAAAATTATTGCAGTGGGGAAGGACTAGAAGGGAGTATACGAACCATTGAAGCTAGTCCACCCCAAAAACTACAACAGACACTTAAATAAGGAAAAAGAAGAACTCCAAGAACTCCATCTTAATTGAGTCATTTTTTGATTGAATAAAATCTTGGCTAGATATTTAAGAAAAAAGGTGGAAATCAACGAAAAACAAATGCTTTTAACCGTACTACCCTCTTAAGGAGACCCAAATTCACTCATAGAACGAAAATAGTAATAAGAGGCAATGTGTTCGATAGTAATCAGGCGTATTTGGCTCATCTTGCCTATTCTGGGGCTGCGTAAGACGCGAAATGACTTTTACACCGACACGAAGCTCTGCCTCGAAGAACACCAAAGAACCGATCCCAAAGGAGAGGAAAACAAACCTTCTCCCAATGAGGGGGTAGTGGTAGCAAAGTCTCGGGCTGCCATTTTTGCCTGTTTTTATTTTTAGTTTTGTACATTGTTACAACAACTTTTCGAAAATCGCTTTTCAACTTGCATCGATATACGACTATCTAGTTTGGAATGTTACTGTTGAGGTAATTGTCATGTAGAGGAATATGAGGGGGATTAAGGGGGCATTACGGTGTTTTTAGGGGGAAATGATGTTGATTTTGGAAGGAAAGAAATTAGGGTAGAAAAGATATACTACCTCTACAGAAAGCTTGTTTACTTGGGAACTACCCGGGAGGGGGGGGGGGGGGGTACTCCTGGAAATTCTTGGTGGCGGTGTGCCGCCCAGTTCTCCAAATCCTGACTCTCTTTCAGACCAAACATTGTAATTTTCCACATCCGTTTTCAGACCTGGCCTCTAAAATCCATACCCGTTTTCATGTCATCATTACTAACATTAGAAGGCTAACAAAAAGAAAAATCCATTTCGAATTCATTGGCATATTACTCTTTCTTTTTTATTCATTTGGAATTGAAACGACAAATAAGTTCATACACCCTGTAGTTTCTTCAAAAACTCAAGTAAACCATTCCCGATTCTCGACTAAAAGTCTATACCCGGTTTCCAACCGAAACGGCCCAAAAACCATACCCTTTGGCATGTTTGCGGCGGAACATACCTATGTTGCTTACATAAGGGAGTACCCCGGGGGACGAACTGCAAGAATGATCAGAAGTGTTTTAGACATCTGAAGAAGCTGGAAGTCTTTTGCAGTACCATGAATGACGCTGGCTAAAAGCGGTGTTGAGCTAAAAAAATTTTAACAATAATATGACTTAATATTCTAAACAACTTGCATACCAATTAACAGCTTCATACAAAAATAACTCTTGGGCTCTTCCGACTTTCTACTTCAAGTATATTGTGCGAATTCAACAAATGCGAAATAGAGCCCTTGGTAATGAGTCCTAAGCATTGTTGATATCTGCTGTTAGAACATACGAGACAGAAAAACAATTAGTGGATACTAAAGTTATGACAGGTCCCTTAAAATCCTTCAAGGCAAAGAATATTTTCCGCTTTAAGATGTCAGGAATTACACTGCAAGGGATCATTACTGGTATCATGAATGACATTGGAGGAACCAAACACTGATATTGCTTCTAGAGCTGAGTCCAACTTTTCAGTGTTCTTGAGAAGAGGAAGACTAGTATTAAGAAAAAGTCAGAGAAAATTAAGCGAGGCTGAAGGATAGCAAGGTAAAAGTAATCAAAAAAACATGCTTTTATTTTAATATGCATTATTCTGTAGATTTAACGTGTGCATTTTTAAGTGCTACATACAAGGAACTGATCAGATGATCCCTAGAGGATAGTTTCAAGTCAACCTTTGATTATGGACCTCTCCAGCGAACGAGTGCGCTCAGGCAGAACTCTCATATTTCGCGCTCGTCCACATCATATCTTTAGTCTCGCTAAAAATGCTTGATATAAATTTCTTTTTTACTTTTTTTCCAAAAAGTACTATAGGGATGCCATAATAATTATCCTATAAGTTCCTGACAAACTCGAGGCATAGGTTTCTGCCAAAACAGGAGGTATGCCTAAGTAAAACCTGTCGGGTTAGTTCGGAAAAAAACGCAGAAGAGATATAATCACCCACAGCAATAACTACTTCGGTTGAGTTTGTTAACAGTAGAAAAAGACTTTAAAAAGTTCCGCTGAGCTCTTCACGGATCCTTGTCAAAATAAACTCCGCCCTATTTTTTTGCAGTTTACGTTTATTAACACGCGAAGCAAAGCGGATTGAAACAGCGATTTTGGATTTTTTCAACTGATTTGATGTCATAAATCGGCTACTGTCCAGTAATATTATTCGTGCACTAGCCCTTAATTGAATGGCTCAGAACAGAATGTGAGCTTTTTGATCCAATTATGAATCCAACATGCAAGTTTTAATTTTTCTGCTTCCTACCGATATATCAACGCAGGTTTAGAGGTATACTATGCAAGTCTCCCAAAAAAAATTGTGCTTTGAGTTGGCCAACCAAATTCCATGCAATAATGATATTATTAACGATTTTCAATTTGCTCATAAAGGTGACTATTTGAAACGGGCGACACCCATTTTATCTGACGCGAAATTTGACCACCGATATATATATCATCTTTATAACATCAGGTCAAAGATGGCTTTTCGAATTTTGTGCTTGGCTGCTGCTTTGCTTGTTTTCTGTGGCGCTTTTCCATGGAAGGGAGATGATTTTCACCACCACGAACAAACTAAAGACGACATATCTTTGATAGGGAACGTTCCTCGCAATGGAACAGAGTTTCGAGATTGCCTCAGACGTTTGGGGTTAAAACCAGGACCACTGGGCTACTTCAACTCTGCATATATGGCCTTTACTCCAGCAGAAGCGCGTAAATTTCCTAATCTGGTGTCTTACCGCCGGCATATGAGAAAAATTAAAACCTACAACATCACTTGGAAACCACAAGTTCCCGTGCAGTCAAGAAAAAATATATTTAAGAGGGGTTCCTCATTTCCCGTAACAACGCTTTCAGGCCCTTGCGAATCTACCATTGGGGGGGAGACGAGGCTTTGTAATGTCTGCCCTGCCGTAACTGATCTGGGACCTGAAACTTTACCCCGCTATATTAACGAAGTGTTATGCGATACAAAACAGTTGTTCTGTGGCGATGGAAGCACAGTGCTAGGTCTGTGCCAAAACCCTACCGTGACTCAGTCTTTCATAAAGAAGATTGATTCAACTTGGATGGTTTACTCACAGGAGATAAGAGTGTGCTGCGAATGTGCAGTGTTCTTTTGACCAAACATAAACTATTATCTCTTCACTGTTCTATCATATTAAAGGTTAATGCTATGATTATAGTAATGAATGTGCCAGTTTTGGAGCCAGAGTAAAAGGCACTTTTTATTTCAATTGTAAAGAAGTCATTACATTGGAAATAACCCTATGATGAAAAAATAAAAAAAAAAAACACTCATAATAGCAAAATTATGCTATTGTAATTGCCGCAGTTGTGCTTATACGTGTTGTACTTAACATGCCGAGGAGTTATTGGCCTGTATATTTAGCACATGAGGAGCTTTGCTCAAGAAAAAAAATCTCAGCAGGCGCCGTAAATTGATGCCCTGGTACGCGATAGAAAGGTGTTTGCTTGGTGTCATAAAATTAATTAAGACCGGGACATAATAAGTAAACCAGATGCCAAGTATCCGCGAGAGACGCGTCGTTTGAGCGCGAGGCAAGGCGAGGAGCCAGCATCCCACGCAACGATTTTTTTGCGGCGCGACCTTTCTGTTTAAAATGAAAAAGATTTTGATTATTCGAAATGTATCTTCTTAAAAATAAAAGCTCGCTTCATCTACCCGTAGAAAGTAATTTACATGAATTTAGACTTATTGTTGGTCTGTAAAACCGATAAACAAATCCAGATCGGACTGCCGGTGATTTGGACGGGGCACGCCAGGCTTAAAAGACATTACGTTAAAGCATTTTATATTTCCTTTGTCACTTTGATAAAATTTTCATGTGAAAAGACATGACATGACAAAGCGCCGCAAAAACTCGTTTCCAGTGCCGCTCAAATGAATGGACGGTAGCGTACATGTACGATTTTTTTTGTATTTGAGGGTCAGGCAGCGATCATGCGATGTAAACGAGTTAAATTCTTACTAATTAATTAATATTCTACCTTAGACTTTCAAAGTTCAAAAGCGCTGTGGTTTTGATTTCGAAACAATTTGAAGTGAAGGCGACCGTCGACGGTATGAGTCTTCGTTTCCCATTTCGAGTCTGTCGAGGGTTACAACCCCCAAAAGCATTGGCATGCACTCAAAAAAGAAATATGTGGAGTCCGTCCGACGGGTTTCTCCAAAAAAGAAATATTTTAGGAGATTTCCTGACGTGGACGTGGCAACGCGCGAACTTGAACCCGCCAAATCGGCCTATGCCGTAGTGGAATTCAACATGATGCCAGCTACTGTGTACGTCGCTTCCACGTCCGTTTGATCACTGGTCTTCTTCGCCAGAAAAGCAATCCCCCGGATGGCCTTGTGAATTTTGTTTTTCTTTATGGTAGAGGTCAGACTAAAACGGACTTAAGTTACATATTAGTGATATTAGACTTGAGGTAAGTTTGTTTTTAGTCAAATTATTCCCAATACAGTGAGGTATTTCTATTTTCTGGTCACTTAAATTTAAAGAAAACATTTAGCATCATTTATTATTCTGTTTCTCTTGGGTAGTCAGTTTATTTATGGGCTTTTGTTATCTGATAACAGGACCTAATTTTCATCATTTTCATTTTGTACTAACTGGTTCTGTTTCTCTTGGGTAGTCAGTTCATTTGTGGACTGTTGTTATCTGATGACAGGACCTAATTTTTATCATTTTCATTTTGTATTAACTGGTTCTGTTTCTCTTGGGTAGTCAGTTCATTTGTGGACTGTTGTTATCTGATGACAGGACCTAATTTTATCATTTTCATTTTGTATTAACTGGTTCTGTTTCTCTTGGGTAGTCAGTTCATTTGTGGACTGTTGTTATCTGATGACAGGACCTAATTTTTATCATTTTCATTTTGTACTAACTGGTTCTGTTTCTCTTGGGTAGTCAGTTCATTTGTGGACTGTTGTTATCTGATGACAGGACCTAATTTTCATCATTTTCATTTTGTACTAACTGGTTCTGTTTCTCTTGGGTAGTCAGTTCATTTGTGGACTGTTGTTATCTGATGACAGGACCTAATTTTCATCATTTTTATTTTGTACTAACTGGTTCTGTTTCTCTTGGGTGGTCAGTTCATTTATGGGCTATTGTTACCTGATGACGGATTATTATTATTATTATTGTTATTGCTGTTATTATCTACATCATTATTGAGTGATTTAAAATTATTTTTCTTTGACACAGGGCTATAATTTGCAGCAGGCGATGGAGTGTACACTGATTTGCTTTAGTTTTCTTTCAGAAATTCACATAGAATTTACTTTAGTTGCAATTATTGCTTGTGTACTGAGATAAACTTTCAGCGACACAGTGTGACAAAATTGTTTTAACCAAAATCATGATAACACAATCAAAATATTTTTATTATTAGTATTATTCGTTAATTTCAAACGATGCTAATATATGTATGTAAAAATGAAATTATCTTGCCGCTTGTTACAGAGCCATCCGTACTGTAAAACGTCAAATGAAAAGTTATAACACTCACATGTCTATTAGATCCTACAAATGATTTTGTCAATGAAAATCGACGACAAAAATTTCCGTTCTCTGGCTTAATTAAGAAGCTTGGGTTGCAAAAAATTGTGTTTGTAAAACACAACCGAGTCAATTATCGTACGTTAAATAAATCAAAGCATTACTTTAGCAAAATGGAATCTTAGGGTTAACTTCCCGTGGCTAGTGCCGGAGAAAAGATTGGGCCGCCAGATATACTTCAAACCCTCTGGTTCCCTCCCCTTCGCCGTGCCCTATGAGCTTTGCGTTAGATCTCGCGGTTTATTATTTCAGAATCAAGTCGCTATTAGAATGAAGCTGTTATAAGTCGGTTGTAGTTACTGATGTCCAAGAATTCCAAATGGTCCTGTTTCGGGAATCGTAGTTTCTCTGGGATTAAATCATTCTCATTGAGTAAACATTAATTTATCACAGGTAAGTAAATGTACTTAATTTATAACATCGAACCTCGTTGCTGACGCCGTTTTGTGTAATGTTCCTGCCGACTACACAGTAATAGACAGAAGATAGTATACTGTTCGATCGACATAATTGCAAATAATCTCATTCCTCCCGTAAGAATAGATTATAGGCCGTCATTAAAATGTTTCTCGGGTGGTAAACTTTAGCTTCTCGTAATATTTTCTGAGTCGCAAAGGGTTTATGTTTCATTTCCATTTTCTCTTTAGTAACAGATATAAACCCCGCTCTCGTTAAGGTTTGGTTCTTGATCTTCGATTATCCCATTCGAGTGATAGTTATTTTTCTTGCTACCGCCTTTCATAATTATGGTTGTGCGATCAATAAGGAGCGGGGTTTTTTTACAGTAGAGCCATGCCTTGAATACTATTTCGCGTGAGAAGTAACAGTTGACGTGTGTCTCCACGCGAGTAAAGCCAACAAATACGCGTCCGTATCTGGAAAACCTTTTTCTTATGTCAAAAAATGTCTTATTTACACGTCTCGTGATTCCCACGCCGGTTGTTTTTGGATGTCGGCAAGTGCGAAAAAAGTAATTACCGAGGATTCCAAAGTAACACCTCAGTCGTATGAAGGCGCGAATTGTGATCTCCCGTTTCAGTTAATCATAAGCCATGGGTAGATTCAATCTACCCTTAGCCTAATTTGCATAATTTTTTTTGGTGAGCAAAGCCCGTCATGGTTGCAAATCTGTCTTCTTATCAGTAAGAGTGTCTGGTTAAGCCCGGACCCCTGGTATAGGTGATGGACTACAGACATAACGTTCCGGGTTCGATTCTTACTCTGGATCCTCTGAATTTTTTTTCCGTTAAAAATTGAACAGACTTACACTTTCATGAACATTTCCTGAGCAGAAATGCCAAGAAACTTAAGCCTGGTTTCACTAGCGCACAAGCATAAGCACAAGCACATGAGTAAGCAAGTGAAAACTGCGGCGACGTAAGCATGAGAATAAGCACAAGAAAAACGGGCATGTTCGTTCTTCTTGTGCTTATGCTTGTGCTTGTGTCGTAGCTTTGACTAGTGAAAACGGTGGGGTTGACATAAGCACAGGCATAACCACAAGTCCGTGGACCATTCATAGGTCACTTTGACCCAGACCTCATGCGAACATATCAAAAGCAATATGGCGGACGCTTCGTGCGCCATCTTGTTTCTCATCGGGTTGAGGAGTGCTGGTATCAAGAATTGAATCAAATTTACCATTCTGCACGTGCGTATGCCCTTATGCTTATGCTTATGCGCTAGTGAAAACCAGGCATAACGAACACTACGTTGTGTGAACTTCACAAGGTGTCTAAGAGGTTCAGGTCGATGGGATCTAACGCTGACCGCAAGCAACCGCTGGAGGCGGTTAGGAAGAGACGGGAAGGGCCGCTCCATTTAGCGCGAAGTTAGAAACTTTAAGGGTCATGCTCACGGTTAAGCACATGCTAATTAATTAATTTAATTACTTTTTTCCAATTTACTATTAATTCTATCGATTAATAATACCACTCACATGTATATCAGCGATCTCAGAGTGTATTTCAAAGTAGAAGTGTAAGCTCAGGTGCACTTTTATAAAGACTTTTGTCTCAGTTTTTACAAAACTTGATGGCAACCTTTTAACTGTATGTATCAGCTTCGAAGAGATCATAGATGAAGATGACTTTCTTTTACTCTACGATTTGAACACTTCCAAAAATCTTGATTTCCTTATTACGATGATTATCGCCGATTCCGTTCGGCCTTGGCGTGATGGATGCTATGAAGACTCACAAATGACATCATAACATATGATCCTGCACAAAAGTGTCATTTAAGTCGGTGTCGATTCATACAGGGTAAACACGAAGTTTAACTCACCATTGCCACTTCGTCTACTTGTCTCTCGATCTCCAGCTTCGGTTTCCGCTATGTCTTACATGTAAGACTTTTACTCTACCCGGCTTTTTACAGTTGTAAAGTAAAAATTATAAGTCAAATATTTGCTATTGACATGCAAAAGCAATGGCTAATAAACACTTGTTTCGCTAAATTTGGAAAATTCCTCGCATCTAAAACAGCAAACCTTGAAGGATAAAGCTACCTTTAACTACCTTTCTCGCCGCCGCTAACTGAGGTCGAAGGGAACTGAACATCAAGCACAAATGTTAATTAGCTTAATGGCGCGAAATTTTTTGGTTGTCCTCCTCCGTGCCGCCTCCAGTTGTTGCTTAAGGTCTTTGGTGTTCAAAACAACGAAATGGCGGCCATGTTGGTGAACAGAGAAAAAAATACCGTGGAGATTGAACCCTTTTCTCATGTGAAAACCTCCCTTTTTCCCAGGAAATTTGCATACTTACTGACTACGTGAGCAAAAAAACAGTTTTTATGGTTAAGAATCCAAACCCCATGCGCATGCGTACTTCTTGCTTTTATGAATATTTGAGTTCCCTAAATTATACTTTGAGGCATAGTCGCACAGAAGACTTTTCCGTCTTTCTAGCTGATTAATAGTGGACGAATGAATAAGCAAATTTTCTATTAAAAAACGACTGTAGCTTCTTTATAACAACCTATGAAACGGTTTGTTTTTCTGTGTAATCAATCACAAATCAGTCTTCTGGTCGCTGTGTTTTAATTATAAAATAATTGGTTCGTGAACGCGTATATCATGCGCATATCGAGTTATCATGACTGTTATCATGTTCAAATTTCCCCTTGGTTTATATTATTTTTATCTTCCTGTTGCACTATGGCGTGGTAATGAGTGGGTGCTAAGTGTAAAACTCTTGAAGATAAAATTTGTACTAAACAACTGATAAAATTGACCACAGATCGCTAGATTACTTCGAAAGTTTGCTGAGCACTTCAAGATGGTAGAGTTTCCCTTTACCTCTAACGCTCCAACTTCAGCGTGTTAACTCCCCTTTAACTCAATATTTGCTCGCTAAGCATAAACAAATTCTTAATTAATAAAAATGACATAATCAGAGTTTTTTTTTATCATTATTACTTCATCTTTTATTGATCCATTTATTTATATTATGTTCTTTAATTTTGCCGAATGATGTTTTCCTTGGGTTCGACGCCGGCCTTTTAAAACTCTTACCCATAGGCCATTTACACGATAACGTCATGCTCATCTACCAGTATCCTTTATTTGTTTCAAAGCTATTGCAAATGGTATTGGGATTATGAGGTGAATAAGAAAAAAAACAGGAAGTGATTCTTGTAGTTGTGGTCAGGTTACTCCAAAGAGCAATAAATGGTTAGCAGTTTCCGTCTTTTTTTCTCTTCATGGGTTACGCATCATTAGTCAACTTTTTCAACTTTAACTTCAAGTTTATTTAAATTTGAAAATATGGCAAGAGATACATTGGGACTGGCCTGCAGTTAGCGAGGCTATTCGAGGCAGGCCAGGCTACATAATTTACAACAAACTAGACAAATACAAAGAAATTAGGCGTTATATAAGTATATACATTTTACATTAAATAGATACGTTCTACTTAAATGCAAGGACAATAATTAGTGTCATATATCAGAGATTTCTTGCTGATGAATATCAGGAAGCTGCCGACAAAACAGAATACGATACGAAATTTTGACGCACTTTGAAAATACGTAAGCTTTAAATGTTAATACTTACTGTACTGACCCTAAGGTGATCTGACTTTTGATTGTTAGTTTTTGCTAAAAGGCAATGCGCTCTACCTCCGTCTGTTGGTTGAATGGACGTGCTTGCTTTCATGCATGTTTTATTTATTTGGAGTCTTATACAATAAATAGTATATCAACTATTTCCAAATAACTAAAATTACAAACAACAAAAAATTCCTAACCACATATGGCTAATAAGTTATTAATTAATTAAGTCCTAGAGTATTTACTAGAGTATTTACTTTTCAAAGCATTCGAATACCGTAAAATTTCCGAAAATAAGCCCCTCCAAAAATAAGCCCCCCAAACCGGTAACGCAAAAAACCCTCCGTTAAATCGACCCTCCAAATATAAGCGCCCCGGGGGCTTGTACTTGGAAAATTACCCTCAAATACAAAGTAAAACAAAGCAAAGACGGTAAATTTACTTCCAACTATAAGGCTAGCCCAATCGATTTTGAAACTCAAATTTCCCTTCGTAGATAAGCCCCTCAACAAGGGCCTTTGAAAAATATAAGCCCCAGGGCTTATTTTCGGAATTTTACGGTATATGTTTTGCAATTAGTTTTTGAAATTTAAGCATTTACACCGGGCACGAGAAGGGGGAGGGGCCAGGGGTGCCTCGACCACCCCTCCCCCCAAAAAACTTTTTGTGCGAAATAAGCAATATATGGCTGCTTCACCAGAAGCATGAAACTCTGAGTAGCAATACATTTTCAAGACCTAACCCAGTTCCATCAACTATTGAGTACTCTTATAGTCGATGAGGACATCACTCTGGCACTTGGTTGTAACGTTCAATGTATATTTCATTTTCAAGTTCTTCACTAAATAGTCTCTAGAAAAGGTTTTTTGATATTAGACTTAGGATCTGGATTTCACTCTTGTCCACAATAAGGGAATAACAGGGTGGATAGTTGAGATAGTTTAAATGAAATGTAAGGTTTAGCACTGTGCGTCTTTCTAGTTTAAATCCTACAAAATCCCGCGCCTGTGCGCAAACCAGAAAACCATGTCAAACTTCCTGAAGTGAATCGGAGGGTTCGGAACCCGGAAACTAAAAGCGACTGTTCCTTGAAAAGTGGAAAATACACTGCATTTAGCTTTTCGACATTGATATAAATTGGGTCTTTGCTAGAAGAAATCTGGTAATAATCGTAGCCTTCTTAAAACAGTTACATCTATTTGCGATAAACTGGCATAGAAGACTTCCTCAGACATTAGCCCTCCGGGGTTTCCCTGCTCACTTGAATCCAGCGTCCCCCGCACTTTAAAAACTGTTGCACGGGCCCTGAATAACAACTTATATTTCTAGACTCATTGTAACACCCAGAGAATTTCCCTTTCAGAGCGGTTTAATACCAGCAGCCTAAGTACATTCTCAAACAAAATAAACGTCAGCAAAAAAGTGGCGGAAGTGGAAGTGGAAGAGGAAATATTGCTTGATCTCTTTCCATTTCTTTCCTGTAGCGTTCTCTCCTTCTGATGATCAGTTTTTAATACGTAATTGTCTTTGATCTTCTCACTGTCTCTTCAAAAATTTTAACTACCCTAATTTTACCATTATAGCTGAAAGCACCCTTTGAGTTACGATTTTGTCAAAGGTGTGCATGAGAATATTCAGGTACATGCGGTACTTGGCTTTCAAAACTGAATATTGATCTTAAAGGAACGGGTTATAAGTGACTATCAATTCATCACCCTATTTTTCCCTGACAACGTCAAAAATATTTCAATTTACGGTATTTATAAATAGCCTTGTTTGTGTCTCTATTAGCCAGTTGTGGTTTAAACTTCCCTCTAGCATACAGTTCAGACAGTTATAGTTTATCCGACCCTAACCAAGCCAGAAACTGAGCTCTTCAGGACATAAGGTACAGCAAGTAAATTGCAGAATTGTATCCATATAAAGTTAATGCGAGTATAATTACATTTTACCACAGTCATCTTTAGTCCACGATAGACAAGTCCAATGTTTCATGGTTTTTATAAGTTTCAACTCCCAGATACTTCAAAAGACTTCGGCAGATAACAGTCGGAGAGCATTTAATCATGTGTACAGTAGATTTAGATAGATAGATTTATTTGGAGTTTGAGGGTATTCTAGTTTGCTACTGCCTCATAAAGCTTGTAAATTTATAATTCAACTTGAAATAACTGTAGTGTCACAGGGGACCTATGCAACCGTGACCGTTTTCAGCGTCTTTTAACATGATTAACAGAAAATATATGTAATACCTATACATAGCTAGCAATATCGTGTAATAGTTCGATGATTAAAATTATAATGACCTAACTTTAATTGAACTGCGCGCTTTGTCGTTCTTTCGAGCGTGAAAGGGGTATTTGGGTCAGGTAATATAAGACCACTCAAGTCACTCGAGAATTCGTCGTTTGCATTTGAAACATCAACAATACATGACCCACAATTAAGAAAAGATCACGTTTATTTTGGCAATACAAGGTAATAGTCATCCCTGCATTCCACTACATTATGATAACATTATAAAAATCAATCTATAGGGTAAATTAGTACATTTTTATACATTTCCTGGTAAAAGATCACCATTACACAGCTTTCATAGGCTCTTCGTTGATAGGAGTGGAAAAAAACAACAACAACCCGATGAATATCTAAAAAACGATCGAGGTTTTCTAAAAGACAAAGTTGACGGATAAAACGGTGATCCCATACGTCCCCTAAAACGTCGATGGGAGCGGTCAGCAAGCAAGATGGAGGCGAGAAGTGATAGAGGGATAAACTTAAGACTTGTTGTTGTCTTCCCCTGTCTTTCTTTGATTAATATGCATAACTGTCTTCCTCCATATCTAATGAGGGTCTTCCTGCATACTAATAACTGTCTTCCTGCATACTAATGAGGGTCTTCCTGCATACTAATAACTGTCTTCCTGCGTACTAATGAGGGTCTTCCTGCATACTAATAACTGTCTTCCTGCATATTAATTTTGTGCCTAGTCAGTGTCTTTCTCCATGCTAATGAGGGCCTTCCTGCATACTAATAGCTGTCTTCCTCCATATATAATTAAGTGGTTAGTCGTTTCTTTTCATATGGAAGATCACAATAGGGTTGGCTAGACTTGCCCGGTCTCTTTTAATCCTGATTGGCTCATGTAGAATCTATTATGTGTTCAAAATAAAAGCGAGTAGATTTCGAAACCGCTCTCTTTCTTGAAATCGCTTTGCTAAGGAAAAAAAGTCTTACTATCACCAATATTCTTTAAAACATTGCTCCAAACATGCAAGTCGAATCGAGCGCTACACCTCTGTTGACGATTGATGAAGTAGAGAAAGTCCAGCGTCAAAGGATAGCCAGTTTTGTTGGACATGTTCTAGTTCGCTAGCCTATAACTAAAAAAATCGGTTATAAAAAAGAAAGAACTTAGGCGCAAAACGGAGCTCAAACTCTTTATTTCAATCTTGATTGCCTATTACAAAAACAGTGTTCTCTGAGACTCTATGAAATTACTATATCTTGATGTCTTCATTGTTACACGCTCCATTAACCAGTAGTAATTTGCATCTGACCAGTATTCACTCTCTCATACCTCTTTTGTGTTCTCGTAAATTAAACAATTATTGCTTAAGTCCTCTAACAAAGAGAAAAGGTACCGTTTAACACACAATTGTTAGATCTATTGAAGAATAGGTATTGAAAAAATAAATATTCCACTGTAAAGTGCATCGACAACCGTTTCATGATTTGGTTATTGGTCTGCGGTTTAAATAAAAAATGTGGAACAGTAGCCATCATTACAACCTTTTTCAACAAGGTTCTGGAAATTATGGAGAAACCGAAGAAAGCGATTTCTCCCAAGAAAACGGAGTCTCTCAAGCCAGCTGAGGAACGGAGTCTCCCCAAGAAGAAACTGAAAGCTTAGAGCCTTGGTCACGCATTTTTGATGAAGCCGAGAAACGCCATGAGACCCAGCTGAACGCATTAATCAATGAGTACGAAGGGAACGGAGAGTCAGAAAATGTTGCCCGCGTGAAAACCGAGAACGCTCTCGTTCCTGTTTACAGAAAAGAGCTAAGAAAAGTACTCTTTAGAGAATTTACGGTGGATGCGTGCAATGTAAAAAGACCCCACCTTCAAAAAAGTGATGGAAACCCAAAAAGAGCTTAAAGATTCAGAAGGATTTGATTGGCTGGAATCGACAGAACTTGCTATCGATAAGCGAATTTATTCCACAAGATCAAGACTAGACCTACTATGAATGTTACATGATTTTTTGTTTCCTGTACCTTTGTCAGTATTGTTGCGTTTCAATAAAACTGTAAACACATAGGCGTACGGGCCAGGGGGTGAGGAGGGCTGCAGCCCCCCAAATTTTGGGGCAACTCAGAGTTTTTAGGCAACGAGAGAAAATTTGGGCAAAGTCAGTTTTTAAAGACGTCGCCATGATGAAGACCTGAATATTAATCTGAAGTCGGCGTAATAATCCAGTTACATCACAGCGGTTGCCTAGCATGTGATGAGTAATTCACGTATTTGCAGTTTTTTTAATGTTGGGCACTATGCTACACTGCACTAGCTGGAATGGGCTATTTCCAGTCGTGAATTGATTAAAATAAACTTTCGCATAACTTTCTAGAATCATCTCCACTCGAAGAACAGTGTATGGCAGATAACATTAGCAGTGGGTATGAAAATGAAGAAGTGGCTGACTACTGAATTCTCAGTTTGAATTAGTATAGGTAATAGCATGATTTGTAGTGATATTTGGCATAAATAACACGAGTGATATTTCAAAATTGTTATACGTACCACTGCTCTAAGCCAATCAAATTGCAGAAATTTCTCATGTAGTAGTATAGCGAGAAGAATCGTAATTCTTTTAAAAAATCTATCGAGCGGTTTAAAATTATTCACTAATTTGTTAAAGTAGACCGAAATGTTCGCAAAACCGCTAACAAGAGTGCCTGGTTACATACTAATCACATCCGTCTTTCGGTTCTAGCAATCAAGTAGAGCTAGGCCACGATCTTTCACACATGTTTTTAAAAAGATTAAAACTACTATGAGGTGAAATTGCATGTCAAAAGCGCTTCGTTTTCTACAGATAACGGCCAGACATCAAGATTTTCCTTTTCCTACCGTATTTCTAATAATAAAAAACTTCTTTCCAAAATATCTCGACCGTATTGGAGAAGAAAAGCTCCTGTGAACGATTTTGTAAGGTTCCCCGTGCCGAGAATCATTGCTGAAGTAAAATAGGTAATGGGGTCGTTTCGTTGCTATCACAACTCCGATGTCATTACAGCCCTGATGATGAAAAATTGTCATCTTAATACAACAATATTTCCAAATTTTTGTTTTTGGCGACGTAGTTTATGCTCAACTTGGTATTGTCCCTGGAAAACTGTATCGAGCCGCCTTCATATGCCAGGACGGCCTATGTTGTTGTAATATGGCGATCACTTCTTTTCGACTCTTTCGTAAATATTTGGGCAACTTGAAAGATTTTTTTGGGCAAATGGTTTACCGCCCCCCCTGGCAAAAAAATTCCCGTACGCCTATATGTAAACAAGCAAACTTCAAGCGTGTTTTATTGATGAATTCACAATCTTTACAACCTTTTGTCTATACAGGATATTTCATGAAATTTATTATTCCAAACAAACTTGTTTCATTTATTTAGAACAAACAGGAAGACTTAGGGTTCCTTATATTGTTAAGCATAGCAATACATTTTGATCTGGGTGCATCTTGCACAAACCCTCTAGAATAAGAAGGCAACTTTCTATCGCTTTCAATCTCTTCATGTTCTGTGATAATATAACGTTGAAAAGGTACGTGTTTGCCTTCAGTGTGTCTTTCACACAAAGCCTTCAACACACGGTAACTTTAGGGATGATGCCTGTCCTCCCTTGCATAGAAGACCCGCATTAGATATGGAGGAAGACAGTTATCCATATTAATAAACGGAAAACCGGGCAAGACAACAACAAGGCTTAATTTTATCCCTCTACGGACTATTGACGCGTTTTTTGATTTAGCGTCGACATCTCTTAATTGTTGACTTTTTTTGTCGGGGTTTTTTCATTTTTTCGTTGTTTCCGTAAAATTATGTTTGTGTACGTTTCACGTGAGGAGTTAGACAAGGTCTTGTTATCGAAAATTGAACCTATCGAAAACCCGCTGAACTTTAATGGCGACGTGTTCAAGAAGTTGCTAATAGAGTGGAGACGCTCGAGAAGACAGTAAAAGCTCTTCAACTAGAAAATCAAGCTCTGAAGTCTCAAATTAACTCTGTTAATACTAAGGAGAAAGAGAATTCAGCTTTGTGCTACTCCCAGTTACATCAACTGAAGTAAAGAATGTGATTACTAGCCTACATTCATCTAAAGCTTCTGGTCCTTATAGCATCCCTGTGTTTTTGCTAAAGCTCATTAAACCTGCATATCATTTCCTATACAATTAATTTATAACCTCTCCTTTACTGAGTAGTGGCTGTGTGCCAAATCATTTTAAGCTAGCTAACGTTATTCCTATCCACAAGAAGGACTCTGTGATTTGCATGAACAACTATCGACCCATCTCTCTGCTTTCTAGTTTCAATAAAGTATTGGAAAAACTTGTGCATAAGAGACTTGTTAATTTTATTGATAAATACAACATTTTGTATGTCAACCAGTTTCGCTTTAGCGAACAACACTCTATAATGCATGCAACTCTTCTAATTACACATAAGAACCAGAGAGCTGTAGAATATGGCCTATTCTCATGCGGAATCTTCATTGATTTCTCAAAAGCCTTTGATACTGTTGTCCATAGCATATTAATTAGAAAACTAAGTCATTATGGGATCCGTGGAATTGCAAATGACTGGTTTACTTCCTATTTGCACAATAGGAGGCAACATGTTTCTATTGGTAGCACTAAGTCTGGTGACATTGTTATTACTCGTGGAGTTCCGCAGGGACCGGTACTAGGTCCCTGCGGACAGTGACAGTGCTCTTTTTATGCATGATTACTATTCTCATAGACTTCCAAGTACTTTCAATAATTTCTTTAAAAGCATTAATAAAATACAACAATATGCAACCAGACTGACCTCTAAGAAGTCTTATTATTTACCGAAAGCTAGGACGAATTATGGAAAAATTAATATTCATTTCAGCGGAGCTAAACTGTGCAATGCTATTAAAGAAGATCTAAAATCAGGGAGTCGTTTTCGCTTTAAAAAGCTTTTAAAAGAATCTGTCATCTCCAAATATTGATTGGTGTACTTTATATGCAGCTAATTGTGTGCACAGCCGTTGTTTTGTCTTGCTTCTTCTTCTTTGTTTATTCGTTTGTGTATTTGTTTATTTATTAGAGCTTAAATATTTTTTTGCAGTGTTTTCGCGTGCATTCTTTTATTATAACAAACTTCGATATATAGTTACTCTCCCGCTTGGCCCATCCATGCGGGGAGTAACAATTATTTCCTTTTAATGACTCTACACTTTTTTATCAAGAGCACAATAAAGATTGTTGTTGTTGTTGTTTGTTGTTAGAACGCAGAAAAAAAACTTAGACGGAAGTGGTTGTAGTCCAAAAGATTCTCAAGGTTTTTTGCAAACGGACCAATAAAATTCAAGGTTCAACCAATGATGCAACCGTTGAAAACTTTAAAACTGTTTGAACTTACCTAACCTCTCAGGAAACAGCCCTGAAATTCATGAAATTTCATTGGTCCGTTGACAAGAAAAACGTGAGAATCTTTTTTTTTCAAAAACTTAAAAGTGTGATTGGATAATCTTCATCCAAGTGCGAGTAGTCGCACTGTAAGTGTTCTTAAGTGTAACTGAGCTCGATTCATTTCTTACTCAGAAAGCCAATCGAACTCAACTTGCGGACAATACATGTATCCATGACTAGTACATTTCGGTGAGCGTATTGTCAATGTTTTACATTCAAAAGATGCGATAAATTCAATTTAAAATGTACTAGTCGTGGAGGTATGTATAGTGCGCATTTTTTTTGGAAAAATTAACCTAACGTCAAAACAGTGAATGTTGTAACGCAGGTTTTTGACAGTTTCGTAGGAAAGGTTTGCCTTGAAATTTTAAGATGTTGCAGTGAATCAATCTCAATGAAAGTTTCAGACCTTATTATATACATTATGAAGATTATGTGAAAAGATTCCAAAAAAATTCGTTAGAGTCCTTTCAGAGATATACAAACAAGCGCTAAAACCTAAATTTTGAATGAAGTTGCGCTTATACAGGTGCTGAGAAAACGGGTTAGTTTTTAAGATCGCAAGAACGAAAATACACCAAAATTTCCTAGCATCGAAATATGATATTAAGCAGCATTCTGACGCTACTTAAGAATAATTTGAGTCATTTATAACGTTTTTATTAAATAATCTATCACGGCTATTGAAAATTTAAGGTTTGAAATATATTTTCGTTTTAGTCGATTCAAACATACAGAATTTTTTCCTCTTACGGAGATTGTTTGCTAAACACCAAACTTTAAGTTCCCAGAGTTGGATTTTCAGTAGCTGGTCTAGATCACACAAAATTCAGCTTTTATCATTTTCAAGGTTTTTTGTTTATGGTTGTCATAGTAATATAGATATTACTTAAAACTACATTTTCACAAATTTCAATCCATAGCCAACTGCTGGTGAAAAGTTTGTAGCGGTCAGACAAGGAAAAAACCACTTTTAATGCAATTGAAAAATATCGGTATGGCCTCTGAAAAACTGTATCGAAACACCTTAACATGTCCTTTACTTTGACTTAAGATTGGCTAAGATTGGATTCCGCGACTGACTTGTAGTGAAAAGATCCTATGAGATTCTATTCTCTCCGGTGATAAGTTTGACGCATGGCACTGCCGCGACCTCATTTTCTTCATGTTCCTTATATTTCTGTAGATGGCCTTTCGAACGGTGTTTTTGGCTGCCAATCTACCTTTACTCTTCGGCTCCTTGCATTGGAGGGGGAACGTTCCAGGCGACGGCAACGAGTTCAAAACAGGTCTCAAACTTTTAGGATTAAAGCCAGGGCCACTGGGCTACTTCAACTCTGCCTACATGGCCTTCACTCGAGCAGAGGCAGATAAATTTCCCAATCTCGTGTCTTACCGTTCGAAGATGACAAGAATAAAAAACAACATCACTTCGGCATCAATTGCTCCCGTGCGATCTAAAAGGAGTACATTCAAGAAGAGCAAATCCTTCCCCTTTACAACGCTTTCAGGTTCTTGTGAATCTACCATAGGAGGGTTTGAGAGGCTTTGTTCAAGTTGTCCGGCTATAACTGATCTGGGACCAGACAAGCTTCCCCGCTATATTAACGAAGTAGTGTGTGGACAAGACACCACCTGTGGGGTAGGAGGCAGCGTGTTAGGCCTGTGCCAAAACTCTACTGTGACTCAGTCTTTCTTAATGAAAGTTGGATCAAGTTGGGAGGTTTATTCGCAGGAAATAAAAGTGTGCTGCGAATGTGCACTGTTCTTTTCATGAACATAATGTAGTGTTAGTAAAATAAACGTCAATTTTTATTTCTCAGGCTGTAATCAACTTATATAAGGTGTAATAGTAAAGGTAAAAGAGTTCCGGCTTCGGCTGATAAAACGTACCGAGATTATTCCGGATATCACAAAAATATAATCCAATAACTGTCTTAATATAAAGATTTAGCCAGGGCTAAAAGCGAAGCTGTAAATTTGTAATTCAAATCAAACAATAAACTTGTAATCCACAAATCAGTTAACTTTAGGGCACAAATGTGACTATTTAGGGAAAGCTAAGGCTAAGCGATTTTAGAGTGAAAAAAATCTTACATCGAATTGATAGCCGTATATATACACCCAAAAAATAGCAATCATCTTCGATCACATTTTAGGAGCCATAATGGCTCGAGAATTGAATCAGATATACCATTCTGCGCGTGCGTATGCCCTTATGCTTATGCTTATGCGCTAGTGAAAACCAGGCATAATGAACACTACGTTGTGTGAACTTCATATGGTGTCCAAGAGGTTCAGGTCGATGGGATCTAACGCTGACCGCAAGCAACCGCTGAAGGCGGTTAGGAAAAGACGGAAAGGGCCGCGAAAGAGTAGGTCCAGACCGCCACCATTTAGCGCGAAGTTAGAAACTTTAAGGGTCATGTTCACGGTTAAGCGCATGCTCATTAATTAAATTACGTTTTTCCAATTTATTATTAATTCTTTCGGTTAATAGTCCCACTCACATGTATATCAGCGATCTCAGAGTGTACTTCAAAGTATAAGTGTATTTCAGAGTAACGTGAAGCAGGATGGAGGAGTACTAAAATCGCAGAAAAAGTCAGTGGATTATGCAAACACTACCAACGTTGAATTTATTGTTGACCCGAAGGTTTTATTCCATGGTTGACTAATTTACAGCTATTGGCAAATATATAAGTTGATTAAGTGCAAGTGGCTGCCAGGGGAGAGTGCAGATTGGTTCTTTGACAACATTATGACATTATCATATTGCTCGCATAGACGATACAGCATGTCCCGGCAGAAAAACAGCTTTTCGATAAATGAGCATGCGCCGAACCGTGAACCTGTCCCTTTAAGCTGCGTAGCAGACGCGGCTGCCAATTTTTTTTTGTTTGTTTTTGTTTTGTTGCTCAGGTGCACTTTTATAAAGACTTTTGTCTCAGTATTTACAAAACTTGATGGCAACCTTTTAGCTGTATGTATCGGCTTCGAAGAGATCATAGATGAGGATGACTTTCTTTTACTCTACGATTTGAACACTTCCAAAAATCTTGATTTCCTTATTACGATGATTATCGCCGATTCCGTTCGGCCTTGGCGAGATGGATGCTATGAAGACTCACAAATGACATTATAACATATAATTCTGCACAAAAGTGCATTTAAGTCGATGTCGATTCATACAGGGTAAACACGAAGTTTAACTCACCATTGCCACTTCGTCTATTTGTCTCTCGATCTCCAGCTTCGGTTTCCGCTATGTTTTACATGTAAGACTTTTACTCTACCCGGCTTTTTACAGTTGTAAAGTAAAAATTATAAGTCAAATATTTGCTATTGACATGCAAAAGCAATGGCTAATAAACACTTGTTTCGCTAAATTTGGAAAATTCTTCGCATCTAAAACAGCAAACCTTGAAGGATAAAGCTACCGTTAACTACCTTTCTCGCCGCCGCTAACTGAGGTCGAAGGGAGCTGAATATCAAGCACATATGTTAATTAGCTTAATTGCGCGAAATTTTCTGGTTGTCCTCCTGCGTGCCGCCTCCAGTTGTTGCTTAAGGTCTTTGGTGTTCAAAACAATGAAATGGCGGCCATGTTGGTGAATAGAGAAAAATATACTGTGGGGATTGAACTCTTTTCTTATGTAAAAACCTCCTTTTTTCCCAAGAAATTTGTACACTTACTGACTATTTGAGCAAAAAAAAACAGTGTTTATGGTTAAGAATCTAAACCCCATGCGCATGCGTACTTCTTGCTTTTATGAATATTTGAGCTCCCAAAATTATACTTTATGAGGCATAGTCGCATAGAAGACTTTTCCGTCTTTCTAGCTGATTTAATAGTGGACGAATGAATACGTAAATTTTCTAAACGACCGTAGCTTCTTTGTAACAACCTATGAAAGCATTTGTTTTTCTGTGCACATAAAAAGAATTTTGTAATCAATCACAAATCAGTCTTCCGACCACTGTGTTTTAAAAGAATTGGTTCGTGAACGCGTATATCATGCGCATATCGAGTTATCATGTTTGTTATCATGTTCAAATTTCAGCTTGGTTTTTATTATTTTAAGGGACCGGTCATTATTTATCACCTGGAGGGGGGGGTCGGAGGATTTTGGGGGGATCACTTGATTTTTAGGAGAACAGAGGGGGGGATCAGTCGTAACTGATGCCCAAAAGGGGGGGATCACTGAAAATTTTGGAAGGATTCAGAGGGGGGACCACTCAAATCTGCTTGAACAATGCCAGTTTGAAAGCATACAACATAAATGTGCCCATTCTGCTGGGAGATGATAGCATTTGCAATCTCAGTTTCTTCTAACACAGCTTTATTTAAAAAACGGAAGTCTGTCACACTGGCGAATGTGTGCATTTCAATTTATATCGAGAAAGCTTTGTTTTAACGCTTTTATATTTTTCCTTTTATAACGTGCTCATGACTTAGCTAATATTCATCTTTAAACATGACAGGTGAATTCTAAATTGTGAACTATATAAACCTCTGATAACTGAAACATTGTAAAAAGCGTGTTTGTTTAAACATAAACCATTTATCGCCTCTCCAGGAATGGGCGTCCTGTGTCAGCTCTATACTAAATTCGATTCAACTGCTTCATCTGCCTCATCTTGAGCCTCATCATCCCATTCAACAACTTCTTTTGCCTCTTGAGCCTCGTCATCCGATTCAACAGCGACATTTAGTCCCCTTCGGCAGGTTGACCCTGGACTTTGTGCCTGGCCGCTACTTGCTCTAGATTTTTTGCTAGGGTCGTGCTAAAAATACCCTTTTCTAGTAGCCATAGCAAAGGGTCTAGATGCAAACGCCTTGTTAGTTTCTTAGCAAAGTCAGCATTGATGCTATCTACAGGAGTAACTCTATCATTCTCTTCGATTGAACCGAAAATTTGCCCTGCGACCTCGATTGAGGTCAAGTTTCCTAAGAGATGACGTGCCCTCTGCTTGAGTCGCTTGTCCTTGGTTTTTCGGACCTTCCTCTTATTTTCCTTCTTTCTTTTTGACATTGTTGATTTTCTCGCGCACAAAGGAAACTTCTTTGTCAGGTTAATATGCGCTGTTGTCAACTTGTTGGATGCGGACTGAAGTTCCTCGTGCAGTGTAGTGATTCGCCTATGTGCTTCTTCTAAATAGGCCAACTCATCGCCTGCCAATGACTTTAGAGTGTGGTCCTCTGAAAATTGTCGCTAAATATGACCTGCTGATAGGGACTTGGCGGACTGCTATTTGGCACTCTAAAAAAAGTAACTTTGCAGTTTCAAGCACTGATTGCAGTTTTAAGCACTTTGCAGTTTTAAGCAAGATTGCTTGTATGTCAACTGAATTCAGATGTGTGGATCCAGACTAGAAAAAGACACGGATCAAGAGACACTTTTAAAAAAAGACTGCGCGATAACGGCTTTATTATGCTGAAAGTACATCATAGTTAGAAATACTACCTGTATATGAACGTTTAAAACACTAAATATACACGTCGAAAGGTGAATATGGGTACAAAGACATGGGGGGGGGGGGGATCACGAAAGTTATATATAGTTATGAGGGGGGATCACTTCAATAAAATAACATTTAAAGGGGGGATCGGCTAAATTTCATCGTGTTTAGCCCAAAATCCTCCGACCTCCCCCAGGCGATAAATAATGACCGGTCCCTTATCTTCCTGTTGCACAATGGGCGTGGCCCCTGAGTGGGTGCTAAGTGTAAAACTCTGGAAGATAAAATTTATACCAAACTCGTCCCCAGGGCTTTTCCCTCAAAAAAAGGGTGGGGCGGGAAAAGGCCCTGGCATCGGCTGGTCATGTGTCTCCTCGTACACCCTAAAATCCTGGGTGTAATAAATTAGCGCCATGTAAAAAGTTAAAATTATGCGTAACCTCACATCGCGCGACCTTGGGCGACCTTTTATATCTCTTGATTAACGAAAAGTGTTACAAGGTTTCCTTTTTGTCACAGATACTGGCTATGGTAATTTTTTGCTTTCCTCCGATTTCTATGAAGGGGACAGCGAGTAACATTTGTAAAACTTCTGTTCATAGAGCGGTATAAATGACAAACAAGCTATCGTACGTGCATAAAGGTTGTACTGGAAAAGTCCGCTTTCTCGACTCTTCGTTTTATTTCATTTCTTGCGAAGTGGGCCGCCGTACATAGCCTAGTTCTATTCACGTTAACTCTCAGCCCTATCATAGCGACACGCGTTGGTTTAGACTTATTCTGTATGACCCGTATTTTTAAATAAAGTCATTAAATCTAATCGATCGGTCAATCTTCTCTTTAATGTAAGGAAAATCGTTTGTACTTATCCTCGGAAGAGAAAAGATATAAGAGTTCTTCAAATGTTTCAGATCGGCGACCTGTCATCGTTCCTGGCTGAAGGGCTGACTTGCATCCGGCGAGGAGATTTGTTTGTTTCATGGCGGGGTTGTAGAGAAGACCAGACTTCATAAAGCATTTTGATGAACAATTCTATTTCAGTTAAGTTCAATTTGTTTAAATTCACTGCAGATCCTGGAGGCAAAGGCCCGCATTTTTGTTTGACATTTGACAAAATCACGTTCCGCTTGACCGTAGAGTAATTCCACAGTCACGATGAAGTTTAGTTGAAGTACTATTCGATAACAGTGGGACATAACGGCTTGTCTCAACGCTGAAGCATTTGACATATTTTGTACGTGACAACGTAGAGCCGGTATGCCCTTTCATAAACTTCTAGCATTTGAATAATGCGCAATTAAATGGATCTTAAGCTTTTGAATCGCACACACGCGAAAATATTGACATAGTTTGCGAAGTCATTATTTTCCATTGTTACTCCGTTCGACTTCTGTCAGCGCAAAACCAGCGGGTTGCATATAAATTAGCTTCTCAGGAATAATTAGGCTGTACACGTGACCAGCCGATGCCAGGGCCTTTTCCCGCCCCACCCATTTTTTGAGGGAAATGTCCAGGGAACGAGGTTGAATTTATACTAAATAACAGAAAAAATTGACCACAGATTACTTCGAAAGTTTGCAGAGCACTTCAAGATGGTAGAGTTGCCCTTTATCTCTAACGCTCCAACTTCCGCGTGTTAACTCTCGCATGACTGACTCAATATCTGCTCGCTAAGCATAAACAAATTTTTAATTAATAAAAATGACATAATCAGACTTTTTATCATTATTACTTCATCTTTTATTGATCCACTTATTTATATTATGTTCTTTAATTTTGCCGAGTGATAATTTCCTTGGGCTCGACGCCGGCCTTTTAAAACTCTTACCCATAGGCCATTTACACGATAACGTCATGCTCATCTACCAAAGCTATTGCAAATGGTATTGGGATTATTATAGGTAAAAAACGAAAAAAAAAGGGAGTGATTCTGGTAGTTGTGGTCAGGTTACTCCAAAGAGCAATAAATGGTTAGCAGTTTGGTGTTATTGACTCACGCTATACCGTCTTTTTTCTCTTCATGAGTTACGCACCATTAGTGTCATAGATGAGTGATTTTACGACATTTTGACGCATTTTGAAAATACTTAAGCTTTAAATGTTAATACTTATTGCACTAATCCTAAGGTGATCTGACTTTTAATGGTTAGCTTCAACAAATCAGTAAGACGGAAAATTTTGTCGCTGTGAAAGACCTTTGCTCTGTCCGCTAGAGCTCTGCTAAAAGGTAATGCGCTCTACCTCCGTCTGTTAGGGCACGGGAAGGGGGAGGGGCCAGGGGTGCCTCGACCACCCCTTCCCCCCAAACGTTTTTTGCGACAGAAACAATATTTACTGATAGCTGTTTGTTAAGAAGCATGAAACAATGAGTAGCAATAAATTTTCAAGACCTAACCCAGTTCCATCAACTATTGAGTACTCTATGACTTATAGTCGATGAGGACATCACTCTGGCACTTCGTTATAACTTTCATTGTATATTTCATTTTCAAGTTCTTCACTGATTAGTCTCTAAAACGTTTTTTGATACTAGACTTAAGATCTGGATTTCACTCTTGTCCACAATAAGGGAATAAAAGGGTGGATAGTTGAGATAGTTTAAATGAAATGTAAGGTTTAGCACTGTGCGTCTTTCTAGTTTAAATCCTACAAAATCCCGCGCCTGTGCGCAAACCAGAAAACCATGTAAAACTTCCTGAAGTGAATCGGAGGGCTGAGAACCCGGAAACTGAGAGCGACTGTTCCTTGAAAAGTGGAAAACACACTGCATTTAGCTTTTCGACATTGATATAAATTCGGTCTTTACCAGAAGGAATCTGTTAATAATCGTACCCTTCTTATAACAGTAACATCTATTTGCGATGAACTGGCATAGAAGACTTCCTCAGACATTATCCCTCCCGGGGTTTCCCTACGCACTTGAATCCAGCGTCCCCCGCACTTAAAAAACTGCTGCACGGGCCCTGAATAACAACTTATATTTCTAGACTCATTGTAACACCCTGAGAACTTCCCTGTTACAGCGGTTCAATACCAGCAGCCTAAGTACATTCTCAAACAAAATAAACGTCAGCAAAAAAGTGGTGAAAGTGGAAGTGGAAGAGGAAATATTGCTTGATCTCTTTCCATTTCTTTCCTGCAGCGTTCTCTCCTCCTGATGATTAGTTTTTAACACGTGATTGTCTGGATGTTCTTACTGTCTCCTGAAAACTTCTAACTACCCTAATTTTACCATTATAGCTGAAAGCACCCTTTGAGTTACGATTTTGTCAAAGGTGTGCATGCGAATATTCAGCTACATGCGGTACTTGGCTTTCAAAACCGAATATTGATCTTGAAGGAACGGCTTATAAGTGACTATCAATTCATTCCGTATTTTCCCCTGACAACGTCAAAAATATTTTAATTTACGGTATTTATAAATAGCCTTGTTTGTGTCTCTATTAGCCAGTTGTGGTTTAAACTTCCCTCAAGCATACGGTTCAGACAGTTATAGTTTATCCGATCCTAAACAAGCCAGAAACTGAGCTCTTCAGGACATAAGGTACAGCAAGTAAATCGAGCCGTTAGTATCCATATAAAGTTAATGCGAGTAATTACATTTTACCATTTTACCACAGTCATCTTGAGTCCGCCATAGACAAGTCCAACGTTTCATGGTTTTCATAAGTTTCAACTCCCAGATACTTCAAAAGACTTCGGCAGATAACAGTCGGAGGGCATTTAATCATGTGTACAATAGATTTAGATAAATAGATTTATTTGGAGTTGGGTGTATTCTATTTTGCTACTGCTTCATAAAGCTTGTAAATTTATGATTCAACTTAAATAACTGTAGAGTCACAGGGGACCTATGCAACCGTGACCGTTTTCAGCGTCTTTTAACACGATTAACAGAAAATATATGTAATACCTATTCATAGCTAGCAATATCGTGTAATAGTTCGATGATTGTTCACTTATGATTAGTGAAAATTAAAATGACCTAACTTTAATTGAACTGCGCGCTTTGTCTTTCCTTCCTTTCCGCTAATATAAGACCACTCAAGTCACTCGAGAATTCGTCGTCTACATTTGAAACATCGACAATACATGACACGCCATTAAGAGAAGACCACGTTTCTTTTGGCAATACAAGGTAATAGTCATCCTAACATTCCACTACATTATAACATTATAATAACCAATCTATAGGGTAAATCAGTACATTTTTGTACATTTCCTGGTAAAAGATCCCGATTACACAGCTTTCATAGGCTGTTCGTTGATAAATGCAAAAAAACAATAACAACCCGATGAATATCGAAAAAACGATAGAAGTTTTCTAAAAGACAAAGTTGACGGATGAAACGGTGATCCCATACGTACCATAAAAGCTCGATGGGAGCGGTCAGGAAGCAAGATGGAAGCGAGAAGTAATAGAGGGATGGACTTAAGACTTGTTGTTGTCTTCCCCTGTCTTCCCTTGATTAATATGTATAACTGTCTTCCTCCGTATCTAATGAGGGTCTTTCTGCATACTAATGAGGGTCTTCCTGCATACTAATAACTGTCTTCCTGCATACTAATAACTGTCTTCCTGCATATTAATTATGTGACTAGTCAGTATCTTCCTCCATACTAGTGACGGTCTTCCTGCAAACTAATAACTGTCTTCCTCCATACTAATAACTGCCTTCCTCCATATATAATTAAGTGGTTGGTCGTTTCTTTTCATATTGAAGATCACAATAGAAACAATAGGGTTGCCTAGACTTGCCCAGTCTCTTTTAACCCTGATTGGCTCATGTAGAATCTATTATGTGTTCAAAATAAAAGCGGGTAGATTTCGAATCCGCTCTCTTTCTTGCGATCGCTTTGCTAAGGAAAAAAAGTCTTACTATCACCAATATTCTTTAAAACATTGCTCCAAACATGCAAGTCGAATCAGGCGCTACACCTCTGTTGACGATTGATGAAGTAGAGAAAGTCCAGCGTCAAAGGACAGCCAGTTTTGTTGGACATGCGTGATTCCAACTGACTTATGCGGCTATAAGTTGACAAACTCTTTCAACAAACAATTTATTTGAGTTCGCTAGCCTATAACTAAAAAATCGGTTATAAAAAAAAAAAGAACGTAGGCGCAAAATGGAGGTCAAACTCTTTATTTCAATCTTGATTGCCTATTACAAAAACAGTGTTCTCTCTATGAATTGACTATGTCTTGATATCTTCATTGTTACACGCTCCGTTAACCAGTAGTAATTTGTATCTGACCAGTATTCACTCTCTCATACCTCTTTTGTGTTCTCATAAATTGAAAAATTAATGTTGAACTCCTCTAACAAAGAGATAAGGTACCGTTTATCACACAATTGTTAGATCTATTGAAGAATAAATATTGAAAAAATAAATATTCCACTGTAAAGTGCGTCGACAACCGTTTGATGATTTGGTTATTGGTCTATCGAACATTCGTTTGGTTCTTTTCTAGGAAAGATCTTACGCTGGGATCGTCTTTGTGCAAATGAATCCATTTCGATCTTCCATTGCAATAGTTTACTATTTTCACAGGCCAGTAATTTCCACACGAGTATGATGGAGGATACAGATCATAAAGATGCCTGACAACGCGTTACATTTTCGTGACCCTAAAGTCTTTTGGTTGGCATCGGAGCGCTCGTTGCATATAATTTTGTTCAACGGGATAGGCTGTTTTAGACCAAACTGAATCAAAAGGAAATGACCGTGACTTTCTTGCAATTTGCGGGGAAGACTTGACTTCAGGAGGCTACTGATGACCTAGCTTCGCAAGCAATGTTTTCCTTGTTATTGGTTGTTTTGACTGACTGTTTCGTCTGATTTCGCGAAGCTGTAAATAGTCGGATATCGACGACAAGAGCCGAAAATGTCACTCAATACTTGCTTATCACTCGGTGTGTCCGGTCGATTATCAACGAAGATATAAGCAAACGCTCTTTCTGTTTCTTGAAAATAAGCTGACATGACTCGCGGGCGATTTTTGTCAAACATGTGTTCGGCAATGATACCGATTTGTTTTCGATTGCTGGGACTTCGGAAAAGAGCCATGTACTGAGCATTCGGCTGATGTCCGTGTTAAATTTTCTCTTTGGAAACATATTTTGTGACAGAAGTATCACATTAGCGTTTCTATGTCGGCCTTGAGTAAACAGAAGGGAAAAGAGAGAACTATCTGTTGCTTGGGCCATAAGATCATCAAACACTAACATATTGTTAAACTTTGGGTCAATTTCCCGAAGGTCTTCTTTAAACTCTGGAAGGCCACGAATAAACTGAATTTCCTTTCCGATAGATGACTGTATCACTTTGTAGCTATCCTGCCACTTACTGTAGTACCGCCATATATATTCGCCTCGGTTTCTTGCTCTCGTAAAGAATACGATCCGTTCTGAGAATGTTTTCAACCCCCTTGTTTTACCACACTGAGTGGGGCCCACCACGAGAAGTGAAGATTTATGTCAACACATAATTCTGGATATGCTTTTATTTCAGGAAAACATTGTTAGACAATTTAGGCCTCTTGACTATACAATGCTGAGGGTTTTTCGTTTCTTTGACAGCTGCAGTAGACACTCCTTGTGTTATACCCCGATTTCTCTTAGATTCCGAAAATACTGCTGCTTTTAACCATCGCTTTCTTTTGTGGCTCGTCAATCGATGCACTTAACGCAGGTGATCACCCAAGGAGAGTTACTCTGGCTTGCCACATACCGGGCAATCTCTCTTGAATTTATACGGCACTTTTACCGCATAAGTTATTTTCCTGTTTATATAGCCTCGATAATCAAATTTGATGTCATCACTAGTTCTAATCCAATTCTTGTCAATCGTGATGTAATATTAGGACGATGTAGGGTCGATGTAGGGTTGATGTGGGGTCGATGTCGGGTCGACGTCTAGGCGATGTGAGGTTCATGAGGGGTCGATGTGGGGTTGATGTAGGGTAGATGTGGGGTCGATGTAAGATCGATTATTATTTATGAAGGAGAACGCTTAGTAACCCCGCCTTCACCAATATTCTTTAAAAGAGGTGCGACGAGATTAGTTTCTTATCAGAACGCGTGCGTGTGGAACAGTAGCCATCATTACAACCTTTTTCAACAAGGTTCTGGAAATTATGGAGAAACCGAAGAAAGCGATTTCTCCCAAGAAAACGAAGTCTTACAAGCCAGCTGAGGAACGGAGTCTCCCCAAGAAGAAACTGAAAGCTTAGAGCCTTAGTCGCGCATTTTTGATGAAGCCGAGAAACGCCATGAGACCCAGTTCAAAGCATTAATCAATGAGTACGAAGGGAACGGAGAGTCAGAAAATGTGGCCCGCGTGAAAACCGAGAACGCTCTCGTTACTGTTTTCAGAAAAGAGCTAACAAAGATACTCTTAGAGAATCTACAGTGGATGCGTGCAATGTTAAAAGACCCCACCTTCAAAAAAGTGATGGAAACCCAAAAAGAGCTTAAAGATTCAGAAGGATTTGATTGGCTGGAATCGACAGAACTTGCTATCGATAAGCGAATTTATTCCACAAGATCAAGACTAGACCTACTACGAATGTTACAGAATTTTTTATTTCCTGGACCTTTGTCAGTATTGTTGCGTTTCAATAAAACTGTAAACAACCAAACTTTAAGCGTGTTTTATTCGAAACAAACTTATTTCATTTATTTAGAACAAACAGGAAAACTTAGGGTTCCTTATATTGTTAAGCATAGCAATACATTTTGATCTGGGTACATCTTGCACAAACCCTCTAGAATAAGAAAGCAACTTTCTATCATTTTCAATCTCTTCACGTTCTTCAGGGGTGATGACATAACGTTGAATAGGGAAGGGGTTTGCCTTCAATGTGTCTTTCATAGAAAGCCTTCAAAACACGGTAACTTTCGGGATGATGCCTGTCCTCCCTTGCGTAAAAGACCCGCATTAGATATGGAGGAAGACAGCTATGCATATTAATAAACGGAAAACAGGGGAAGACAACAACAAGGCTTAATTTTATCCCTCTATGACTATTGACGCGTTTTTTATTTAGCGTCGACATCTCTTAATTGTTGCCTTTTTTCGTCGTGGTTTTTTCATTTTTTTTGTTGTTTCCGTAAAATTATGTTTGTGTACGTTTACACGTGAGGAGTTAGACAAGATCTTGTTATCGAAAATTGAGCCTATCGAAAACTCGCTGAACTTTAATGGCGACGTGTTCAAGAAGTTGCTAAGTAGAGTGGAGACGCTCGAGAAGACAGTGAAAGCTCTTCAACTAGAAAATCAAGCTCTGAAGTCTCAAATTAACTCTGTTAATACTAAGGAGAAAGAGAATTCAGCTTTGTGCTACTCCCAGTTACATCAACTGAAGTAGAGGATGTGATTACTGACCTACATTCATCTAAAGCTTCCGGTCCTTATAGCATCCCTATGTGATTGCTAAAGTTCATTAAACCTGTATATCATTTCCTTTACAATTAATTTCTAACCTCTCCTTTAGTAGTGGCTGTGTGTCAGATCATTTTAAGCTAGCTAACGTTATTCCTATCCACAAGAAGGACTCTGTGATTTGCATGAACAACTATCGACCCGTCACTCTGCTTTCTAGTTTCAACAAAATATTGGAAAAACTTGTGCATAAGAGACTTGTTAATTTTATTGATAAATACAACATTTTGTATGTCAACCAGTTTCGCTTTAGAGAACAACACTCTATAATGCATGCAACTCTTCTAATTACACATAAGAACCAGAGAGCTATAGAAGATGGCCTATTCTCATGCGGAATCTTCATTGATTTCTCAAAAGCCTTTGATACTGTTGTCCATAGCATATTAATTAGAAAACTAAGTCATTATGGGATCCGTGGAATTGCAAATGACTGGTTTACTTCCTATTTGCACAATAGGAGGCAACATGTTTCTATTGGTAGCACTAAGTCTGGTGCATTGTTATAACTCATGGAGTTCCGCGGAGATCGGTGTTACACTGTAATTTTCAGGGAGTTATAATAACTCCTCTAGTGGGGCTAATTTAACTCCTTACAGTGGAGTTATTTTTCGTGGAGTTACTTTAACTCCAAAAAGGAGTTTAAAGAACTCTTTTTCAGGAGTAAAAGTGACCCCAGATATTGAGGAGTTAAAATAACCCCAAAAACGGAGTTATCCTGTACCTAAAATTTTTACTCCACTTTCAGAGTTAAATTAACTCCAAAAAGAGTAAAAACAACCCATGTAAGGAGTACAAATAACCCCATTTCGGAGTAATTTTAACTCCAGAGTGGGAGTAAAAAGAACTCTCTTTCAGGAGTAAAAATGACCCCAAATTCGGAGTTAAATTAGGAGTTAAAATAACCCCAAAAAAGGGGTTATCCTGTACCTAAAATTTTTACTCCATTTTTGGAGTTATAATAACTCCCTAAAAATTACGGTGATATATTATATATCTAAATTAATTTTATGAAATGTCATTTTTTATCATATTAGATATTTTTCATTAAAGAAAACCAGGGAGGAGCAGCATGGAAGTCAACAGAAGTAAGTTTATTATTTATTTTATTTCTTGTTTTCTTTTCACTCGCATTAGGAAGGACTTCCGTTTTTTTTTTGTCCGAGGGGAACCGGTTCTAGTTTTGAAAGGTTCGAGTTTGCGCGGTATCTTTCTCCTTTCAACGGCTCTCTTCGTGAGTGAGTGGAGAGGTTTTGATCGGAGCGTGTGCGAAACGGGGACTAATATGAGCCGAGTTTGGCAAGAAATTCTATTTCCACGGTTTGCAAAGTGCCTGGGACATCATTAAGTCCGGGAAGGCTTAAATGGGCGCTCGTTGCTCAAAGAACCGAGCTTCGGGCACAATCCGAGAGACCATCCGGTGGATGGTGTATACCGTCTCTGCCTAGCTCTGCACACCGTGAAGAAGTCTCCAGCAGGCAATAAGGGGCAAATTGGTTAGTTTGGACATAAGAAAAGAGGGCCAACGGAGTTTTTGGCTGTGATTTTTGCCTTGCTGGAGACTTCTAAATTGTCTTGTTATTGCCAGGATGTAATGTGTCCCGCACGAGTTGAACACGGATTTCCCAGAATGCACTGCGAGAAAGGCTAAAAACATGTTTAATATTTGACCATTACAGTGAGACTGTTCTGTTGTTGTGTTTCAGTTTCTACGACGGACGTGCTGATCTTTGAATAAGCGAGCAACAACGGTGAGTAGCAGGCTTTTTGCCAGAAAAGGTTATGTTACAAAGTCGTGAAAGTGTAGTTGAAATCAAAGTCTGTGGTTTCGTATAGCGAAGGTTTATTTTTGGTCATGTGTCGAGCGACTCTGGAAATTTACTGTGTCCAAAAAGAGCCGCCGTCCTACTGCACAGGCTGAATTGTCGCTCATTTTCAATTTATTGTTGGCATTGCAAGCTAAATGCTGATCGGATCGCGAAAGAGTAACTATTTTTCCTCAAAGCATGTTAAAGTTCCCGCGCTATAGCACCGTCGCGACGACGAGCGCCGTTTATGCTTGATTCTCCGGAATGTTCGGTACTATGTTTTTAATCTGCTTTATGCACCGGTACGGTGATTATAAAACCATTGCGGGATGAAACTGATCTAGGGAAAATGATGTAGAAGAGATATATTACTTTTTAAACACGTGTTGAGGAATTTTCTTTAAACAAGGTTTTCCTTTTGTCCTTTTCTTTCAGATGTGGCCGTTGGTTTTACTCGCCCCCTCGGAGCTGGAATATGTACTCTCTGAAATGTTTATATTATCTGTGCTCTGCTGTGGTCAAACACGAAGAAAGCGAAGCGAAACGTCTTGTAAGATAACGTTAATTTAAAACTATTTGCTTGACCAGTGATTAGTCTTCGAAAATCGCCTGTATTGAAACTACATCTCTGTATTTCTCACCTCCTGACCCGTCTTTTGAAATTTAATCCTACGCTCAGTACGGCGATGTAATTGATATGTATGTAACGCAACGTAATTTGGTATCCTGCCCAGAAGCCCCTCAAACGTTAACCCTCAACAAACCGTACTTCTTTTAACCTTTATCCTTATTTAACCCTAAGCCTTGGCTCAACTTTAGCTATCCACCCTAACCAGCTTAACGCAACACCCTTTTCCTGACAAGGCGAACGTTCAACTCAGTGGATCATTATGACCATTGAAATCAGTGGAGACTGCTCGTCTAACCCTAACCCTCCAACCTAACCCTAACCTATTCCTAACCCTAACCCTAATCTGATTTCTAACCCTAACCTATTCCTAACCCTAACCCCAACCTCGACCTAATCTGATTTCTAACCCTAACCTATTCCTAACCCTAACCCCAACCTCGACCTAATCTGATTTCTAACCCTAACCTATCGCTAGTCCTTACCCTAACCTAACCCTAACCCCAACCTTAACCTTAACCCTAACCCTAACTCTTCCTCCCCCTCCCCCCCCCCCCCCTGCTCTTACATTTAGTAGTATACAGTAAAAACTAAGTAACAGGTGCTTTTCGAAGTTAGCCTCGAAAGGCTCTTATAAATTTTCTGTTTCTTGGAAATTAAGCTGTTTAGGTTCTCAAACATTCGAGGTTCTTATTTTCTTAAGGAAAAAAAGACTTTTTGGAAGAATGTTGGTGGTTTTAAATGTTTGTACAAAATATGCATGTTGTTATGTCTAAATGACTGCAATTTAGGCCAATAGAAACTTTTTTTGCCGTTAGAATGATTAGTTGACTTTAAGAACTCCATAGCGATCTTTTTTAACATTTCTACTTCATCAGGTTCTTTCAAAATCTTAGCCTGAAGAATTCTGGTTCTTATCTGCGCCTCTCCTCTGTGTCACTAACCTGACATAATAATGAGTGACACTTGCATGTTTCACTGTACAGTATTTTTCAGATGAAATAAAATACTGATTTGGATTGTTTTTGTTGTATTGGGGGGCAATTAGAGACTTAGTGAAAACTATACACTGTAATTTTCAGGGAGTTATAATAACTCCTCTAGTGGGGCTAATTTAACTCCTTACAGTGGAGTTATTTTTCGTGGAGTTACTTTAACTCCAAAAAGGAGTTTAAAGAACTCTTTTTCAGGAGTAAAAGTGACCCCAGATATTGAGGAGTTAAAATAACCCCAAAAACGGAGTTATCCTGTACCTAAAATTTTTACTCCACTTTCAGAGTTAAATTAACTCCAAAAAGAGTAAAAACAACCCATGTAAGGAGTACAAATAACCCCATTTCGGAGTAATTTTAACTCCAGAGTGGGAGTAAAAAGAACTCTCTTTCAGGAGTAAAAATGACCCCAAATTCGGAGTTAAATTAGGAGTTAAAATAACCCCAAAAAAGGGGTTATCCTGTACCTAAAATTTTTACTCCATTTTTGGAGTTATAATAACTCCCTAAAAATTACGGTGTAGGTCCCCTCCTATTTCTCTTGCATATTAAGGACTTATAATAAGTAATTGCAGCGAATTATTTGACTTTCACATTTTTGTAGATGATACTAATTTATTTTATTCCAATCGTAGTCTAGCTGAACTAGAGGATGCTACTAATAATAATCTTTGGCTTATGGCAAACAAGCTCTCATTAAATCTCGACAAGACATATTTCATTATTTTTCACCCCCTCAAAAGTCAACAAGTCACGTAGTCAAATTATTAATCCCCAATAGGGAGATTAAACAAGAAAAATATGTTAAATATTTAGCATTACATATTGACTCACACCTTAGTTGGAAATTCCACGTTTTGCATATTTCAAAAAAAAAATTAAGCGCTGTATTGGAAGACTTCCTAAAATTAGGTACTTTGTTAGCCAACAGGTCCTTATTCAGTCATACTACACACTTATTTATCCTTCTTTTTACTTATAGCTTAATTACCTGGGGAAATACATATCCACCTTCTCTACAGCCTCTTATCACTTTACTGAAAAAAATCAAATAGAGTTATAACCTTTTCTGATTTAATTCTCATTCTAGTCCTCGACACACCTTAACATGTCCTTACTTTAACATAAGATTGGCTAAGATTGGATTCGGCGACTGACTTGTGGTGAAAAGATTCTATGAGATTCTATTCTCTCAGGTGACAAGTTTGACGTATGGCACTGACGCGACCTAATTTTCTTCATGTTCCTTATATTTCTGTAGATGGCCTTTCGAACAGTGTTTTTGGCTGCCAATCTACCTTTACTCTTCGGCTCCTTGCATTGGAGGGGGAACGTTCCAGGCAACGGCAACGAGTTCAACAGAGGTCTCAAACTTTTAGGATTAAAGCCAGGGCCACTGGGCTACTTCAACTCTGCCTACATGGCCTTCACTCGAGCAGAGGCAGGTAAATTTCCCAATCTGGTGTCTTACCGTTCGAATATGACAAGAATAAAAAACAACATCACTTCGGCATCAATTGCTCCCGTGCGATCTAAAATGAGTTCATTCAAGAAGAGCAAATCCTTCCCCTTTACAACGCTTTCAGGTTCTTGTGAATCTACCATAGGAGGGTTTGAGAGGCTTTGTTCAAGTTGTCCGGCTATAACTGATCTGGGACCAGACAAGCTTCCCCGCTATATTAACGAAGTATTGTGTGGACAAGACACCACCTGTGGGGTAGGAGGCAGCGTGTTAGGCCTGTGCCAAAACTCTACTGTGACTCAGTCTTTCTTAATGAAAGTTGGATCAAGTTGGGAGGTTTATTCGCAGGAAATAAAAGTGTGCTGCGAATGTGCACTGTTTTTTTCATGAACATAATGTAGTGTAAAATTAACGTCAGTCTTTAGGTGTAACAGTAAAGGTAAAAGAGTTCCGGCTTCCGCTGATAACACGTACCGAGATTTGGTTGTGCTGATTTCCAAAATTAACTGTAGGCTCTTGGCCAATGTGGAAACAGGCAGTGAGTGCAATGTACAAATATTATAATTATGATACTGCTGTGATGGTGGTCTTCAATTCTAAATTTGCTGTTATTCCCCAGCAAATAATTCACCCTGGCTCGGTACAGTAATGTGTTTGCTTAGCTTTCCTTGGAAGTTAGTTAAGGCTCACATTTCTGCAACCCTCCGTGTTTTTGCTGAGTATAAATCTGACGGCGTTAGTTATTATCAGGTAACTTTATCAGCAAAACTTTCCTCAAATTTTAGCATTTTTGAAAACTCAAGTGGAAAAATGCAAGATTTTGTCATTTCTAGCCAGCCTTGCTTTCACTGAGGGAAAACTAAAAGCTAGTAAACACTCGCGTCATCGTTTAAACTGTTTTGTTGTGGCTCTTGTTTTGTTGATGTTGTTGTTTTTTATTTGTCAATACCCTCCAAAATGACAATAATAGTAGAAGAGTTTATATTCTTGCCAGGGTATAAACATGTTTTGGGACTCTTCTCAGAACTCATTTTAACACTCGCCTAGAGCCAGAATAGGGCTAAAATGAATGCCGTGAGTGACAGTCGCGACCAAAAGTACATTTATGAACGCCCACATTTCAAACTCTATTTTTGAAATATCTCAACTAGTTGAACTGTACTCAGTGAAGAGATTTTGTGATGAAACATTTGGCCCGGTTATATTATGACTATATTTTGCAATACTGTTTCAAGCTAATTAACGTGAGATATTTTTGTATTATTGCAATTAATTAAGTACAAATATTACTAATGTTACTTATCTGTTATATACCAACATAATGGTACTCTGATAAACTTCCTCCAAAAGTTTGACGTTTTTCAAACCTCAGTTCTCTGTAATTCCTTTTCGCTAATCCCGTCTCCAATCAAAAAGGCTTTATCAGGAAAAGGAATGTTCATTTGCCGTGGAAATACCTTGAGACTAGCGATTTTGATTCTAAGTATGCTTCCCGGGTTGAGAAGTTTTTTGACAGGTATCTGACGATTATGTAATCAATGTAACGAAATTTGCCAAACTTGAAAACTTGTTGCTTAGCGCATCTTTGTATAGTTAATACAGGTACAGGGACATTTATTCAGCATAGCCAGTTTAGGAAGACTTGGAGTCCTGTGTATCTGACTCATATAATAAAATACGTGAAAATAAGTTTGCATTTGACTTTAAATTTATCTCGGCTGATATTGACAAGAAACAAAATATTGGTAACCGAAATGGTACCATTACAGGGGGGGGGGGGGAGGTGTCTCCACGGAAATCTGTGGTACAGTCCGCCTGCCAGTATAACGTCACGACTCGCGTCAGTAACTTTCGAAATGGCGAGCAAAGTGTTCATCGAAGAAACGGATAAAAATTTCGATTCTATCACAGAAATACTGTTCCGATTTCTTGGATTTGGAGATTTTAAGGCTCTATTGACATAGAAAACTACACTTATGTACTTTTTTGGAATGAAATGTCCAGTACAGTAATGAATTTTAAAGATTCCTTTCTTTCGTCCAGCAAATTTTACAGGCAATTATACCGACCGGTCACACCAGTTTTGAGGGCCAGTACACAGCTAGATTGAGAAGTTAAGACGAAGTAAAAGGAGGTTCATCAAAGGATGTATTATACTTTACATTGTGCGTATTTTCAGCTCTTCAGAGCTCGTGGAACCCGCTATCATTCCTCTTAAAGTTCGCTTAGCTGTAGCGTTAAAAGAGGAAGATAAATGACAGGTATTTGAATCTTGTTGCTTTACCGCACTTTAATACTGCATTGGGTATACACCTGTAATAAAAGGTTTCGTTTAATTCTTTTTTGGGGGCAACTGACCCAGTGGAGATTTTAGGGTAATAATATTGATGGTTAAGACGATGTACAAAGGCACTGGTTTAACTTTCACCAGTGGGTCACCGGTGGGTGTTGGGTGTAAATTAGTACAGTTTGTGGTGTACTGTGTGTTGTTTGTCATGATCAACTAATATTGAAAAAAAACTCAGCTGTTTCAGAGGAGGGACATGTCTTGATACCTTATGGTTTTTTTCTGGTCGTAAGCTTGGCCAGTATGCAGTTCAAGAGTTTTTGAAATCCCTTTTCCAAAATAAAACTCTGGACTTAAGCTTAAAATATATATTGATCCAAGTGGCAGAGTCAGGAGTAAGAATAACGAAGAAAAGACCAAAAGGAAAAATAGTGTTTAAAACTAGGGGTACCTTCAGGCAAGTGCCAACGAGGCGAATACTTTTATCTTTTGTGGAATGTGCCTATTCAGATCATTACAATATTTTTTCTTTTTCCTAATTTTAGAGGTTTAAAATGGATTCCGCTATAGCAAAGGATGGCACCCAACTTCAAAACAACAACTTTGGCACACTCTAGGCTTTCACTTTTATTAAACAATAACAACATGGCTTGAAGCTTTGTTTGTTGGTAAATATGAGCAAGTTAGCACTTATGTTTGATGGAAAATTCCATTGTATCAAAACTATAAACGTTAGAAAGAAAAATATAGTTCAAATAAGGCCTTCAACTGCTGAAATTAAAAATAATAATTAATTTCCGAACAACAGCGTCATCAGGGATAAGAATAATATTTCGCGTAGTAATATACATAAGAAAAAATTGGTGTAAAGTAAAACGGTGAAAAGCGCGAGAATGGGGCGGAATGTATCAGAGGTAATAAAATATAAACTTGATAAAATACAAAGATCTAATGAGCGAGTGTCACAGGACAAAGATTCTCTTGAAAGACACAATGGTAGTCTTCAAAACAAAAGGTCCGCAAGTTCGTTGTATTCCTCACGGGAGTTTTGGGCTGTCTCAATGTAAATCGAGCAGCAAAAAAACATGCTGGTTGACAAAATCTAAAGACGTGAATAATTCTAAAAAAAGGTCCGCAAATACGTTGCACTCCTCACGGGAGGTGAGGACTGGCTCAGTGTAAATCGACCTGCGAAGAACACGCTGGTTCTAATATAAGTTTTGAGAATATAACCCTATGCCTTAAAAAAAAGAAAAAAAGGAACACGGAAAACCCTGGTTCTGATTTGAGAAGCGAACACGTCACCTCATTGTAAATGGAGCTGCAAAGAACAAGCTGGTTCTGACAAAAATTTGAGCGTAAAACCCTATTCCTTGATCAGCTGCTGCTTTAAACGCAATTTTTAAAGCAGACCAGAGCACTAATAGCCCTTTCAAACGAGAAATCGTATTAAAGCTTGCTCATCTGTTAGGGCATCTTCAACAGACAACGAACAGCTGCACACTGAATCATCCAATTTCGGACCACGCGTTGTAAATACAAGACCATGACGTCACTACTTAAATATGGGGTCTTACACCCAAATATGGTCAGAAATGCAAATTTTAGAGGGTTATGCAGAATTTGAGAGGTTTTACCTACATCGTACGGAATTATAAATCTACCTCCGAGGCAACCTCGCTTCTTAGCTCGGTTGCCTCGTTGGCAAAAAGAGACCAAACAGAAAAAAAAAACGGTACAAAGAAACAGAAAACAGCTTCGCCGGGTGTCGAATCCGATTTATCTGCACGTTCAAGCAACCACTTGACCACTGCACCACAATGACACACATGATTTGAAAAATTAATTTTGTCATATCAAAACAATTTTTCTCCGCCATAGACGCTGTTTGAAGCTGGTGGAGCTGTATTTATCATGAATTCAAATATACATTTGAGGAAAATTAGCAGCTTTAGCGCTTATTTCAAAGCTATTTCGCATTATTTCGGCTTCAACGGGCCGCCTCGATGTAGATATGATGGAGAATTAGGAGATCAACAGAGGCCCACACTCGAAAGGAATGATATGAAGTTAGGCCCGTTTAATTAACAAAAGAATAGATGAAATATAAACATAAGTGATCTGTGAATAGAACCTCCTATTCTGGAGACTAGACCTTGCTTATTTTAGCGAAAAAAAGATTTAAGTTTTGATGACCTTGCTGGTCCAGTGAAATAGATGGCGATCCCGCAACACGGTCGGCAAAACAAATTGACAAAATTATACAATCACGGACACAAAATATCAAAACGGTTTACACAAGCAGATTAAAGCAACACCAAAGCTCACACACATTCGATCAAATAAGCGATATATAGCGAAATTTGCTAGCTTCTTAGCTTTTCCTCGACCTCGCTCGTCCAAATAACTGTCGTATCCCTTGCTAATTTACACAGGCGACCCGAGGCTCTTGCCCGTTACTATGTGACGTCATACTGGCAGGCGGGGTGCGTCAAGAAACTTAGGTGGAAAAAAATAGACTGAGTTACCTCCCCCCCGCCCTGAGCAACACCGACAACAAACTCAAACCAAATATGGACTTATGGTAGATCGTGATGCTGACTGTCAAAGGAATGTTAGTGGTTCCTTTGGCACATTGGAAATTAGTTAAGGGGGCGCAAGCCTGTTAAAAGAGACTTGTAGCCGATTGTTGAGATTCCTAGCGCGTCTCCCTTTAAAAAAGGAAACGGCTGCCCTTTCCATCACTTTTAGAGAGAAAAGCACAAGGAACAAGCTAGTTTCTTAATTTTGAATGATCATTATTCCCTTGAGGTGTACAGTCGGGTTTTCAGACGCCTAAAGCCGGCTTTACATTGCTAGCTAAAAAGAATAACTACCTTATTGATTCTTTCACGGTTTGTGACATTTTGAATAAACGAGGATACTGTTTATTATTCGCTTCATGTGATACTGGTAGCTCCCTACTGATTATAGGTGCTAAAAAGGGAAAAAGTAAAAGTGTACAAGCTAAGTGTATTTTTTATTTTATTTAGCCCTTCATCTATATTTATATGTGATGACGCAAGTTCCATTACTCCAAAATATTAACTTGCGGCCGGTGACACTATTTCTGACTAATAAATCTATATTAAAAACGAAGAGCAATATCACGGAGCTGTGTACTCAACAATACTGTATTTATGTCTTCAGTTGTTTATTTGTTTATAGTATTGTTGAGTACACAGTTCTGTGGTATTGCTCTCCTTTTTTAATATAGACTTATTTGTCAGAAATAGGGTCACTGGTTTCAAGCTAGGCTGTGGTTACTTATGCAATTTGGAGGAATTTTAACAATACAGTGGAATCCCGCCTTACGGTCACCTCGGCAATACGGTTACCTCGTTGTTACGGCCACATTCTTTGGCCGCCCGGCAAAAACGACCATACATTTTCTTGTAAAGAAACCCTTGTTAATACGGTCACCTCGTTATTACGGCCAATTGTTTTTGGCCCATTGGTGACCGTATTAGCGGGGTCCCACTGTATTTAATTAGCGATTACATAATTTGTACTATTCTCCCTCAACAAAACTGCAACAACAACAATCTTTCCTTATATCACTGTATAAAGTCATTTATACACTAACTGGTAAAGAATAAAAATCAAATGCTTAGTTAAAAATTTTTTTGGAAGTACATATAAGGCACTAAATTTTCAAAAAGCGAATAACAGGAAACCATTTCTTTAATTCAGTAACTCTTCTCAACATTCCGCACAGTCCCGTTTAGTATGATGATATTGCGCACGAAATGTAATGATTATAAGTAATGGTAACAGGACTGAGTGAAGTCCAATTCGGTCTGTAATCATACCAGTGATTAACAAAATCGGACCACCACGTAGCGGGAGTCCAATTTGTTTAATCACGAGTATGATTACATACCAGTGATTAACAAAATCGGACCACCGCGTAGCGGGAGTCCAATTTGTTTAATCACGAGTATGATTACAGACCGACTTGGAAGACACGAAGTTCTGTTACCAATTAATCATAACTTTAACAAAATTTGTGATATATAAGATTCTTCTCATCAAAACACAAGACGAGTACTGTCCTATTAACTGTCCTATTAAGCCTGAGATCAGGGCAGTTGATAGCCAATCAGATTTTAGAATTTTGCTATAGTTATGATTACAATAATAATAATAATAATAATAATAACAATAATAATTTATCAACTTATTGTGGGTAACTTAACATGAGAATAATCAGTTGGCATTACAATCGCATTACATTACAATAGACAGATAAAAGAAAATAAATAAATATATATATAGTATGTGCATGAAAATTAACAAATAAAATAAAATCCCTTACCGATACACAGTTTTAAAAAGATAAGTCTTCAGATGTGCCTTAAAATTACTGACATTTATCATTTACTGACGTTTGCCAAGTTTACGTACCTCGAAAGGAGTGACAAAAATGGACAGTTGCTACTAGATCTGGCACAGCAACGCCATGTGGTTATTCTTTCAAAAGAAAACAGGTCAATTTAGACCTACTTTTCTGAAACGACAGGGCAGACGACCCAAATTGACTGCATTCTGATTAACAAAAAATGGTGAAACTAAACGAAGGACATCGAAGCGTACAATACGTTCTCCAGCATTGGATCTGATCGCAGACCAGTGAGGGATAAAGTTAAAATTAGCCTACGTACTTGCAAAGCCCCCAACAGAACCCACAGTACGACTGTCTACGACTGGTCTGTTCTTAGATCAGACGAGAACCTGCAATTAACATACTCGGTCACTGTGAAATAGGTACGCGGCACTGTGTGAAGACAAGCTAAGGACAACTGAAATATGAAAATCTTATCCAGAACAACGAGGAAGCAGAAGAAAAGCCAATCTCCAAAAAAAGGGAAAGAACAGAAGGAAAATGTCAGAAGAGCAGGGAAGGTAACAAAGGTTAATAATAATAATAATGATAATAATGATGATGATGATGATGATAATAATATACATTTATATAGCGCCTTTCTCTTAGTGATCCAAAGCGCTTTACAATCAGTACTAATAGTAATAATCCTAATAAAATATTACAATGACTTATTTGTTAAAAATAAATAATGAATAAAATGAAATTACAGCTGAAAAGCTCACTTTAAAAGAAATGTTTTGATTTTTGATTTGAAAGCGCCCAGCTCACGACATGTGCGTATACTGACTGGCATGGAATTCCATATCTTATGAGCTGCGTGTGAAAAAGCTCTATAACCATAGGTTTTAAGGTTATTTTTAGTTTGCACTAGGACTCCTTTATCTGCAGAACGCAGAGTTCTTGTTGGTCTATAACAAACTAAAAGTTCTTCCATATAAGGTGATGCTACATCATTAACTTATTTAAATGTAAGAAGTAAAAGTTTAAAATCAATTCTTTCCGGAATAGGCAACCAATGAAGAGACCTTACGATGGGTTAAATATGTTCATATTTCCTAGTACCAGTCAAAAGACGTGCGGCAGAATTTTGCACGAGCTGAAGTTTTTTAATATGATCCTGTCGAAGCCCAGATAAGGGAAAGTTAGAGTAGTCAAGTTTTGACGTAATAAATGCATATATAAATGCATGCATCTCGCAGTGAGTAAACTATATATATTTCCTAATTTTAGTGAAATTGCGCAGATGGAAGAAGGCCGATTTGCAGTCTGCTTTCACTTGTTTGTCCATTGATAGAAATTCAGCGAACAAAACCCCTACTGTATGCTCTTTGCGACATGTGAAGCATATATCACCTCACGGCTAACTGTAATAGACTCCGGTGAAGGAAGGGGACGATGGCAAGCGTTGAGCACAAGGAGTTCAGTCTTGTCACTGTTCAGCATCAACTTGTTTGATGTCATCCAGTTGGTAATATCGTTGATGCATGACTGAACACGAGACAGTGAGTGCATCGGTTCTCCAGTAGCCTTTGGGTTAACGAAAGGTATAACTGCGTGTCGTCAGCGTAGAAGTGAAGGCTTAAGCCATGTTGTCTTATTATGTCTGCAATGGGTGCGGCGTACATAGTGTATAAGATAGGACCAAGCACCGAACCTTGGGGGACACCGCAGAGAAGCTTTCGACTGGTGGAGTGCTCACTTGCCACTTTGACAAATTGGGTGCGGTCTGTCAAGTAGGACATTAACCAAGATAAGGCCTTTCCGGTGATTCCAAATCGATGTTCAAGTCTACCAAGTAGTGTCACGAGTGACACGAGTGGGTTGATTGTCGTTAATTCGAATTTTATACGGCCTTAATGATCGACCACTTTGGTCCAGATATCCTATAACAATGACGATTTTGAAGGCATGTGAAAATTCGCGTCGTCACTTTAGGTCGTTAGAGGCAAGCAATCTCGACCATTTTTGGCGTCGACCGTCACAAACTATCTGGCTTTGATTTTTCGGAGGCTGAGTGGCGAGGGACGCGTGGAAGTGAGAGAAAATGGGCAAGATTCAGAAGGCGTTCAGCTGCGGCCCGCCACCGAATTTGCACGTTTATTATGTATAAGTCGGCGCTTCAGTTTCAAGCGACTGAAAACGCCACAAAAACACAGAACACGACACTAAAAACATACGGTAAGTTATCTTTATTCATTTTTCTTACATTATGTCATTAATCGGGATCAAAATGTGCAAAGTTCTGTATTTTATGAAGCATTCCTGCCGATCACATGAATCAAGTCGAGAGGGGACGTTACGAAATATAGTAAATGGATCAGATCAGTCTCATGTCGCGCTTGACATCACGATGCCTCGAATACTTCAGATGGTTCGCCTGTGATTAGACGCAACAATTTGCAGGAGTTTTGGACTTCTCGTTTTCTGTTCTTATAATATTTTAGCTGATCATGAGATCTCTCTTCTAGAGACACAGCGTTTACATCCAGCAGGATCTTCGTCCACGGTTGTTGCAGTTAATTTCTTCTCTCATGCCCAAGGGGGGAGGGGGTACTCGACCAATGAAACCCTGACTCTGTTTAGCAAAAAAAATCCTAGAATACATACCCTGTTTAGGAAAAAAGGACAAAATACACGCCGTGTTCTGTTATAAAAGTTATGTTAGCACTTTTGCAAAAATAAGGGAAAAAATGAATGATCGATTTTAATCTATTACATGCCTTCAATCTCCTCTTTTACAGTTTTTATCAAATGAAGTGTTTTGTGTTTTTTTTAACGTCATGAGATCTTTCGAAACTTCGAAAACATGAAAAAAGGTATGAAAAGTAAATATGTTGTGGCGCTTAGAAGCTAGAGTCTAAGTCTTAGAACTATCATTGTTATTATTGCTGGTTTTCAGTGTCACGCCATTCAAAATAGATCAAAATTAAAATCAAAACCGTTCAATAGATAAAGTCCAGAATCTGTGAAATGAAAGGAGGTACATATACAAAGACCCTCCCCAAGATTCAGGTCAGAGGAATAGTTCGTATATGAGATATCCGAAGAAATGTTTTACCCAAACTTATAGAGATTTGTATGGAGACGCCATGCTGGTGTTAACCAACATGGCGGACGAAAACCAACAGAAACATCTGTTATCGAGTTTTGCTACAAAAGCGTGAATTTATTCTTCGAGAAACTCATAAATATTAAAGTAATACGTTTTCTAATACATGAACTGTTTAGATAGCAAAATTTCCTGAAATAAGTCATTTTTTTAACCTACATGACTGCTCTCGTGGCCGTCATGTAAATGCCGTGTCACGCAAAAGCTTAGAAATTCAAGCGTACTCTATCACAAAACCAAGAGCCCTTTTGAACCGAAAATTTGTATGAAAATTTGTTTTCAGCTGCTCTAATACATCGTGAAAGTAAAAATTTGGTAGGATCCATAGTTTTTCAGTTTGAATTTTAGTGACGCCATGTGAAAACCAACAATTGTTATTATTATTTATTATTATTATTATTATTATTGTTATTATTATTATTACTATTATTATTATTTTTGCATGATCACTTGTTACCATCTGTTAATTCTCATTATTCCAACGGTAATGACCGGATAGCCCACACACAAGTGTAGCTTTGCAGCGGAAAATCCAAATTTACGTCCTTTGGACGCCCTCAACATGACCCTTAAATGGGTAGAGGATAAGAGCGACCCTTAATATTAAAAAGCTAACATTACAACCTGCTTGCCTCTAAATTAGACTCAATCATAATTTGGCAGCAATATCCCTTATTTAATATTACTTTTTGTGCTCTATTGACGCCACCACGTGTGGACAAATTGAAGGAAATGGATGAATTATCGATTCTTTTCTGCGGCTTGCATCTCTTTTTTTTCTCTCGTTATCACGACTTGGATAATAAAGTTCGTGGGCAATTTTGAAATACTATTTTCAGTTTTTGATTATCCTAGAGAGTCTTAAACTTCTTTTAGACATTTTGAAAAATAGAAAAATCGGAGAAAATGAGTAAACGGTCTTATGGCGCCCAAAGTAAAAGCGATGTTTAGACATTTCTTAAGGTTTTCGTTTCGATGATCACTAGTTACTATCATTTGTCAATTAATACACCATATACCAAGCAATGACCCGATAAACCATTTGGCTTTAGAGCTAGTTAAAAGCGGAAAACCCAATTTAACATGTAACATGGTGAAATGATAGAGCGTTTAATCCCACCTGATATTAATGACATGAACAACTGAAATTATGTGACCTGCTTCGGTTCAAATTAGACTCAACAATTTGCTTGTCATGTCCCTGAGTTAAGTTTTCTTTTTCTTTCTCTGCTTTCTTTCTATGACACCACTTTTATAAAAATTGGAGAAATGAATGAAATATGTTTTCTCTTACATTTCTATTCTCTTTTGATATTTTATTTTAACATTTCTAGGTGTTTCATAAAATCTTTTAGCATCAGAAGATTCTTTTTACCTTGACAAAAATAGAAACAAAAACCGAGAAATAAAAAAATGATGAGTTGTGGGGTTCCAAGTAAAGCATCTATACTTTTCAGTCGCGTTGCATGTTAACATCTGTCATCTGTCAGTTCACCATGAATGTTCTAAGTAATGAGCTGAAATCACTCAACTTTGAAGGCAATTAAAAGCGATCGCCCACGTCTTAAACTTCAATGACGTCATCCCTCAATTCCGCTTCACGACAGTAAAGCTTAACAATGTTTCTCATCCGATCCACCGTAGTGCTTTATAACCAGTTGATCTCTCAAAGTTTCAAATTAAAAACAAGCTGCAGAAGAAAATTGCGCATTTCATAAGACTTTGTAAAAATCAAACTTTTCAATATGCGTATTAAAAACATGGTCAGTTACTCTGTACGTAATAACTGCGCCACTGCGACACGAAATGATGGAACGATCCTCGTGAGTATAAAGTTGAGTGAAGCCATTTTCAATTTCCAAGCTTCAATCAAATGACATCCCAAGATTAGACATTTGATTTCCATTTATATGCAAACTACATTTGATATTAAAATATTATATTATACAGTAGAGGCTAAAAAAAATTAATGAGAACAAAACCAAGCGTTTCGGGACTAATTTTGAATTTTTAGATGGTAAAATTGCTTAAAATAACTAGAAGAACTTATCCGACTTAACTTTTCACGAACTAGTTGCTTCAGAACCAGTTTACTTTGTACAGATCAGAATTAGATTACATTAGTAAAACACAATTCTGTTCAACTTTCCTGTATTTAAAAGAAGTTAAACGAAAACAAATTGGACTGATTCTGAAACCTTCTGAGGGTGATATTGTCTGAAATAAAGTAAAACTTGTTCTAACATTTAGCGGACTAGTTTCTTAAGTCCAATCTACTGTTAACACAACTTTATTCAACTTTCCTGTGTTGGTTTGATAACTGATGCACGTCTTCTTTCAAAGTCGAAATCACGTTTTTTAAAAACATTCTATTTTTCAGTAACTGACCAATCCTTGTCGTGTTTTTCAAATTTGGTAATTTGTCAAAGTGTGGTTTAACTATTGATCTGCAGTTCAGTAGCGTTCAGTGATGATTTCCAGAAACGTCTCTCTTAGTGGTAGATTTTACGATATTGGATATTCAGTTACACTTGCTCGTTTTTGACATACATGATTTATAGTGTAAAATAAACACTTCCAACCGTTCTGGTTGAGTGAATGTTCACCGCCAATCTGATTACATTAATTTGGTGTTACTTAACCCTAAATTGGTGTATCTTCTTGATAAAACTTGGTTTATTAGTTAAGTATTGTGATAACAACAATGAACTTTTCCCTTGGTGTTGTTTAACACAAGGCACTTTAGCTCTTCTATTGTTTCCTTGCAAGACATTGTTCCCACTTTGGTAAAGATAATTTTTTTAGTCACATTTTTTAGAAGAATGAGTAGCAGTTAGAAAATTATTTTCACTTAAATAAGTAGTCAGTCTAGAGCAGTCTATTGACTGACAGCAGAAGAAAATTGAAATAATATCCATGTTTTGCATATGCTGAATT
>OZ037996.1:955000-965000 GCA_964035705.1 Porites rus | reverse complement strand
CAACTGTCCCATTACTTTCAAGTTCTTTCTTCATAAAAAGTCAATAATTATTTTCTTACTTTAAAACCTCATGGATTTAAAAACCATCTCGTTCGGGCGGGCATTTTTTTGTATTTTCGTGTGCATCCTCTCCATAAAATAACAGAAAAATGTAAAAAGGTTCTGGGCCTCATATTCACACTGCGATCCAGTAAGGACTCGGAAGATTGGATAATTAGCACGAAATAAATACTTATTATACATGAAACCAGGGATCAATCAGTCAATAAAATAATAACAAGTGTATTTAAAGATAAGTCTTCGGTAGGAAAACTCGCTAATTACACAATTTAATGTCACTACTTTTTTCTACAGAAAATGATTTGCCGGCAGCTTGTTTCTGTTGTGATGTTAACCGCAACACTCCTAAATTTGCTAGACGCTATGTACATTGTATGTCAACCTAGGACAAGAAGAGATCTTCTAACAAAACTGGAAAAGTTTGGTGGCTATCAGAAGCGATACCAAGCGATCACAGTGCAAGAAGCTGAAAACTTCCCGCTACTAGTTCATCAAAAGTTTACCGTGTCTACGACAAATGACAAGATGGGCAGCCAGCTCTTCCGCAACAAGAGACAAACCAGCACTTATCCACAAACAAATTACACCAGAACGGTAAAGCGAGGCTCGCTCGACCGAGACAACAACCTTTACTACCTGTGCACTGAGCGGTCAGCGGTTACCACACTGTCTGCAGATTATTTCCCGCGTCATCTGAACGAAGTTATTTGCGATAAGACGGACAACCTTTGTCTCAACGGTAACCAAGGTGAATGCGTTCAGGAGAGTTTTGATGTCAAAGTGTTGAAGAAGACCGGGCAATGCGGTGCTGATGGTAAAGAGAAATGGGATCTAGTGAGTCAAAAGGTCCGATCCTCTTGTACTTGTCGCGCGTTTCTCAAGACAGTGACATGAAACAAACAAACGAACAGAAATAATGTAAATCTAATTTATCTATATTATTTACTGTCGTAAAGCATTGAATTATATATTGAATTTATATCGAGACAATTTAAAATAAGGACTAATTATAGATTCTATTTGGCCGGTAACTGAACTAACTGTAACTATTCTTTGGATAACATTTAACATTGATACACGTGGAGGTTGCACTGATCTAGTTTGATAACAAAGGTGCCGCGCCCCATCCAGGTCCAGCTGGGACTCCTTTTGGAGACAATGAAGGTGTGAGGGAGGATGTAGTACTGAAACTTTTGTGAGTAAAATTTTCCAAGAAGGAAAGATTAAGTCAAAGTTACAAATATTCACTGATATTCCAACAGTTGTTTTATGACAGACAAAGCACAACCGAATACTTGCTAACAAATGGCACCATTTTCAATAGTTTTATGTATAAGTTACAGCGATTAATGAGCACATTAATGTGGCGATTGATAATTCTCGTACCATTTTAAAAGTCTATATTTAACTCTTTCAAATCCCCTGTTCCTCCTCCACTCAAAGGGTCCTCAACGATATCTAGGTACGTTCCAAGCCGTAACGAGACATTACCTCTGCTGGTGCCTTAGAAAGCGATGGCCAGAAAATATATATTTGACATAGCATATGTCAAATGTACGTAATGATCTATAATTTATGCTGTTTAATATTTATTTGACCTATTTATTTAATATTTACTTATTTATTTGTTAACTTCCTATTTATTTATTTATTTATTTATTGACTATTATATTTCTAGTCATTTTAGAAAAATACCGCTATTTGTAGCCAGAAACATAGGAATTGTAAAAACACGGAAATTGTAAAAACACGTAATTGTAAAAACTCTAAAATATAATTTCGATGTCAAGGCAGAGAATTAGCGACAAAGAATGGGGGTTTGGCTAATTTATCACCAATCTGAATGCCAGGAAATGTAAAGTTTTTCCTTCCTGGTTAAACACTGAAAGACGGAGGAAAATGCAACGTATAAATCCAGCTTGTATTCTATTAAGTAATCATTGCACTGAGTAATAGTTAACATCCATTGGATGATAATGAATTATTAAATAATGATATATATATATATATATGATATATATGATGATAATGATATGATATATATATGATATATATAATGATATATATATATATATATGATATATATATATATATAATGATATATCTTTATATATATTGCTCTATTATATATTGCTCTATTATATATATTGCTCTATTATATATATATATATATAATGATATATCTTTCAATGATATATATATATATATATATATCAAAATTGCATTAATTGTGGGCTATCTTAGTTCCTATTTCTACAACAAAAGATGTAATATGTTGCTCTATGTTTATCATTTTCTTGATTATATAACATTGCTGCTTTTTGTTAATGCCAATGTCATTCATCATGTCTAAGAACGTGGAGCATTCATCGGAGAAAACGCCAAGGGAACTCATGGAGAGATTTACAAATCTCACACATCTGTAATTTCTAGTCATTTCGTTGATCAAGTTCAGATATTTTTCTTTAATAACAGTGGCAATAAATTATAATAATAATAATAATGATGATGATGATGATAATGATCATGATGATAATGATCATGATGATAATAAGTCTTTATTCATCGGATAAAAAGACATTCCAGATGTTCCATAGAAATGTTAAGTAGTAGCAAGCGCAAAGTACAGTTGCATCCAAGTAAGAAAAATTAAAAATTCTAAAATCTAATATTTGAAGTTAAAAAAGTTCTAAAATCTAATATCTATAAAGCTAGTTAATCAGACTTAAAAATTGATCTGTTGATCTAAATCAAATGTTCTCATCTTCTTTTTTCGCATTAATATCACACGGCCAACTACTAGAATATCAAAATCAAGTGCAACTCTCATAAATAATATAATGTAAACTATACTTAGCCTCTGGATCTTTCTAATCACTTACCAGTGTTCCAAATGACAAACAGCATAACTAACAAAAGTAAGCCAAGAACAAGATCAGGGACGGCGGAGCGCAATTTCAACTGGGGGGAGGGGGGGTGGTGTGGCTTGAACAACCCGCCCTGGAGACAAGAGTTTGTTGGGTGAAGGTTTGAGGGCATCGTCCCGCCAGGACATTTTGAAATCTAGAGGCTCGGAAATGGTACTTTCAACATTCTCAATGAGATCAGTGTTTCTCTGGAATAACTCAACCTGGATAAAGTGTAAAATGACAGGTACTTCTAGTGCTTACAGCATGTACCTTATAATTAAACTATACTTAAACAAAAACATTTTTTCTCTAGAAAAGTGGGGGGGGGGGGCAGTTCCGCCGTCCCTAGGGATATAGACAACAAACAATAGAGCAACGTTTTTTAATGATAATGTCTATAATATTTGACAAATGCATACATGATATGCAAAATTGCCAAGATAAGGAAAACTCATGGATAAGAAAGATTATTTTAAATTTCTCGAAAAACCAAAAGTAAGTTATAAAATTTCTTTAGCCAAACCAACAGACACATATGAAGCAAACTATAAGAAGTATTTGAATAAATACCACAAAGTAAAGACGCACAAATCAAGTTCAGTGAATGTAAGGGTAATCCCAAGTCCACGTGGAGCCTTGTTAATGAAATAATAAATAAGAGATAAACTAAATCAACATTACCCGAAACCTTTAAAGAAAACGATAAAATGATTACTGATCCAAAATAGATGTTAAATTTAATGACTTCTTTATTAATGTTGGTCCAAAATTGGCAGAAATAATTCCAGGAAATACAGTAAGCTATATCAGCTACTTAACTGAAGAAAGGACAATTTTCAACTTCCATCCTTATTGAGGCAGTTACAGAAAATGAGGTTGAAAATGCAATAAATAAATTAGAAGAAAATATATCCTGTGGGTATGGTGGAATATCACCAAAAATCTTACGGAAAATATCCTATCACATAGTTAAGCCTTAATTTAACTTATATTTTCAATCAATCGTTTCTTAATGGTTCAATACCAGCACTAGTTACTTCAACATTTAAAGCAAATAATAAGGAACAAATAGTAATTGTCTACTGAATTTTAGTCTCTCCATGCGTTAATAAAACATTAGAGAAGCCTATGTACAAGAAATTAGTGAAGTACCTTGATAGGCACCAAGCAAATACTGTAGTCTTCCATAATCAATGAATTATATAGCTTTAGAAGCATTCGACTGGAGAAATTTAGCAACATTGGAGTTTGTAACTCATATTTTACAAACCACAGATAGCAAAAATTCACTATAGGGGTTTTTGGGATATTGAGAAAGCATTTGACAGGGTTAATTATGAAATACTATTACTGGGACAGCTCGCGTGTTATGGAATAAGAAGACTAACCTTAGATTGGTCTAAAAACTAAGCAACAGAAAGCAAATTTTTAACATCAAGACCATTTCTTCAGATAGCTTGACAGTTCTTGTGGGGGCTCAGCTATGTCATGGAAGCCCATGGATTTTTTGCAATGTATTTGAAATAAATTGTCAGATTTGTCTTGTTTAAGTGGAAAAAATGATACTCAACAATAGCAAATCCCCTATCCCCGATAAGACACCTTTGTTAGCAAATTGCCCTTCGTAGACACACGCAAATAACCAACAAATGGGTGGAGGCGGTGACGGTGCGGAGTGGAGGGAGGGGCATGGGGTTGATGGGCACCCTGATTGTATCACCCCGACTGTATCAACCTCGCATATTACTCGCACTTGTGGGCTCCTCAAGCTGTTAATCTTATCCTTGACATCGATGTCCGCTGTCTATGCTGTATCGGTCTCACGTTAATTATAAGCAGAGACTTTTGAACACTGGGTTACTACCATTATGTCATTGGCACGAATTTTTAGATTTGGTGTAGCTATTCAAATGTTTAGATAGTCTAGATCCTTTTATTTATTTCAGTCATGAATTCCACTAGACCCAGGCGCACTGTCTCCTCCAAGGGTACGCTGTTGAATACGATTAGGGCCAACACCGTCACCTTTGAGAACAGTTTCTACTGTAGAGCCCCAAGAATCTGGAATACTTTACCAGCCCACCTCCGGAACACTGACTGTTCAGTAGCGCACTTCAAGAAAGATCTTTTTAATTACTACTTTTATCTCACTAAGTCTGTTTAAGATGTCGATACCCCGCAGACGTTTAACAGTGTGTGTATTAAGTGCCACACTAGTCGGCCATTGAACAGCTTGCTCGATCGTATGTGTTGTTAATTTTTTTATCGATGTCCTCTCCAATTCTGTTTTTGCATTGCGTTTCTTTTTTTGTCGTTTGTAAAGTATTGTCGTTCTTGTTAGTTGTATTACTAATTTTCTTTTCTTTTTTTTTCTGGACCTCTTAGTGGAGCTTGCTCTACGAGTGATCCAGGCCTCTTGGCGAAGTTTATAAATAAATAAATAATCCGCCTCTGCAGTTTGGCCTAACAATCAAGTAGCTAGGGATCCGGACCCCTTACCTTAGATCCGCCACTGCTACAAACACTTTCAATTTGCTAAATCAAGACCCTGCAGTTAATGTACATACTTTTTCTTTATTCAAAGTGCCTCGTAATTGTAGAACGATTACGTCGAAAAAAATGATAACATAACAACTTTATTTAAAGGAGCTGTGTCACGAAATTCAGCCAAATTAGGAAATTACAAAATGCCCGTTAAGTTAACAGAAACATAAAAATAACCGCTTAAAACTTTCATTGAAAGTTAAAATAACATAACAGAAACAACAGATGCCATGTATGGGCAAAAGTGAAGAAGACTGAAACGGATTGAAATTGGGCTTTTGAAAACTGTTCAGCCCAACAGTTTTTCAAAGTTGATCCTCGTGCTGCTTGCAACTTCAAAAATAATGCTCAGGAGACTATTTGTTTGTCTCGGATCTCTGATTTTGTCATTTACCTGTAACTTCTTCGCTTACTTTAAGTTCCATTGCGATTGAGGGCGAGTAATTGGCAAAATTAAACAAAATGAACTGGACTACCGTGACACAGCCCCTTTAAGTGTCGATGTCTTTAGCTTATAAAAGCTAATTGGGGACACTAAAATAATAGGAAAAAGTAATTATAAAACTAGTTTATACGAGGTATCATAAGGTGAATTTACAGTTCTCTAAAATCTAAAATTTATGAAAGGTAAAAATTTTAATAATTTAAAGTTATGGAGTTATTCCCACTGAAAATATACAGAAAAATGCTTAAAATATTTTTAAAAATTCTCAAGTACTACAAATAAGACAGGAGCCACAATTTTCACTTATAAGATCCACAAGGTTAATACGCCGTATGCTGGACTTGAAGGATTGTAAAGTAGGTTTATCCTTGATTTTGCTGTCCAATCTAGACCATATGAAAGGTACAAAGTACCTTATTGAATGTTTCCCTTGACGTACACTATCAAATCTGTGGGTAAATGAAAATCCATATTTCTTAAGTGATATTTGGATGACTTAACACTAAAAATGTCAACGACATTACTAGCCAATACCAAACCATATTTATCCTTATACATTAAGATAGCAAGATCTTGTAAACGCCGATTTTGTAGGCTAGGTAGATAGGCATGGTTAAGAAGATTAGAGTACTCTACTGAATGTGTGTTATACACGATCCTAAGGGCCCGCTCTTGTACTCTTTCAACTTAATTTTCTGGCGTTGGAGGCTTTACAGAAATGCCATATAAGATGACAATATGTTTAATATGGCAATATCGAGGTTTTATATAAAAGCAATTTTGCTTCCGTAGGGATCAGATTTCTTAATCTTGAGAGGACGCCCACTCTCTGGCTAGCTTTTGTACACAGTTCAGTAATGTGTTTGCTAAATACAAGGCGTTCGTCGATGTTAAACCCGAGAAGGCTAATGTCCGCAGTACTTTCAATGACATGCGCATTGATTGTTAATGAAGCTTGATCCTTATCATTCTGTGAGTTGATCATCAGCAACTGGAATTTATCGCGGTTGACCATAAGATAGTTATAGGACTTATCGTTATACCAGGTCAAGGCTTTAGCGGCTTCCGACTCAAAGCGAGCCTTCATGCTATAGGCATTACTACCCATAGTATAAAGAAGATGGTCGTCGGCATACTTTTTTAACTAGGTGTTACTGACCTGACGGGATAGGTCGTTCTGATAGAGATTCCACAACAAAGGACCGACTGATGATCCCTGTGGGCAGCCTCTTTTCATTTCTTTCCAATTACTTTTGGCTGTAATGACTTTGACCCTGTTCAGTCGACCATAAAAGAAGGATCGCATTAAATCCAGAGAACTGTCGCTGAAACCATGTGCATTGAGTTGGCCAAGGTTAAAGAGTTGGTGAAGGGATCGGAGTCAAAAGCTTTACTCATGTCCAACGCTAACAAGTACACCTTCTCCTTTCTATCAAGGGCTTTCCTCCAGTCTTCAACGAGGCCGATTAACGTACACTCACAGCTATGTAATGTTTTCTATAGGCTGTCATTCTTGAATAGAGGATACGATCGTAGCACATTACTTGCAAAGAATTTCGGACGATTTTAATTTCGGACAAAAAAAGTGTCCGAAAATAAAACCGTCCGAAATTTTTACAATACAGTATAAAACTTGAAGTACTTTCTTGGGAGACGTCATCTCACGTATTCAAGGCAAGAGACACATGTTCAAGGCCAATATACATGATATACATAGCTAAAACTCGGATTAGGCTTTAGTCGTTCTTTATATGACTAGAAAGGAAAATTTTTGTTGCTCTTACCCAAAATAAATCAACAATTTACAAATAAATTTCTTTTTGCATGCATAAAAAGTTAAATATTTTGAGCCAAGCCCAGTGGCATTGTCAGTGCTAGTCCTTTTCTGCTTCATCATCAATCATGAACACAATTGACAGATCCTCTTCATTGTCACTAGCAAGTGGTTCTTCTTCATCTGTAACTGATTCGTAAAGAAGCTCGTAGTTCTTTTCAATAAGTTCTTTCAGACGATGAAGAAGAGACCGCTTGCTGTCGTCAATTTTAAACGTGGCTCGGAGGACTATCTCAAGTCCTCCCTTTGCAATTGGAGAAGGCCTATACTTTTCATCCTCAACTACTGTATAGATGCTACCCCCGTGATGTAGAAAAAAGTACACAAAACTTGATATTTCTAATGTGGAACATGGCAAACAAACCCGAAGTGATAAGGAAGGGTTTTGAGATGTCAGGAATAGTGGAAGCTGTCACTTAAAGGAACTAGAATCAGAGGATCCTTTTGAAGATCTTGTCGCAGATCATTGAGCCACTTTAAGCTCCAAAGCCCTTAGTTTCCTTTTTGAAGCGAACTCTAGTTGAAAAACTGCTTGAGATTATGACTTGATAGCATTTGTGTTATTTTCTCGGCGGACGGAGTATCTGTAAAACCTTAAGGGTGCAGTAAAATTATCAATTTCACAGATGTTGTTCAGTCTTTAAAAGGTTTTATAGGCGTAAATCTACTAACGCCGTGTTTCAGCAAAGTGTCCGAAATTTTGGTCGGATATATGTCCGAAATGAGATAAAAAGTGTCCGAAAATTAAACATCCGAAATTTTAACGCCCGAAAATTTTGGCAAGTGATGTACACAGTAGATGCTAAAACACTTTGCCAAGTAATTGGAGTATGTAATCGGGCGATAATTTTGTTTGGCTTGTTTGTCTCCCTTTTTCAATCCAGATATCCATTCCCCCATTTTCCACTTAGTGGGCCAGAAGCTCTCAGCAATACAGTGGATGGATGATGGAGCAATAGCTGAAGCAGTTTTCTTAAGGAGGATGGGTACAGTTGGAGAGTCCCAACCAGACGATTTCCTAAGATTAATATTTTCAATAACATCCTACACATCTGTTTCGGTAATTGCTCGAAAGTTGAATTCTAGGGCTGCATCGTGATGTTTTCTATTTCTCGATGCTAGTGTGATATTGGTGATCCTCCTCAAGCAAATCATGTACACGTTGCCCTCCGATATCTAGCGCTACATTTATAGCGAAGTAATGCGCAAAATAATTAGCAACAGCACAACGCATCATTCTCCGTATCATTTCCATCCTCAGAGTGATGGGATTATTCTTAGCAGATATATTGCTCATGAAAGGCTGAAAAGTGTTGAACAAGTCTCTTAGCTTTTCCCTGATCTTTTCCGATTTCATTTTCCAGAATTGTTTAATTGCTTTCCTTTGCTGTTTCGTCGCCAGATTTCTGTACTTATTTATTCTTAAGCTCGAAGATCTCTCCAGTTTTATTTTTTGCGTATAACTTCGCAAACAGTTTCTTCTTTCTAATGGCTTTTTTCCAGACTGATGTCATGTACGGGATATCGTTTTCTCGCATTCGTTTTCTCCTAGTTGGTGCATGATAATTAATTATGTAATTCATCAGTCCGTTCCAGTAATGGATTCTATCGTCGAGTTCAGTAAATATATCACCCATATGCCAGTGAGCGTTTGAAAGGTCATCTGTCAATAGCTCGAGCTCGATGGTTTTTAGATTTCTACACAAGATTGTTTTTGGCTTGTAATGAGTAACTTTCTCGTTTATTAGGCCATATATAAGGTAATGATCACTGATCTCTGGATTAACCGAGATATTGTTTCTTTGAAGTTCACATTCAGACCTGCTTTCTAAAAAATGGAAGGAATCGCCTGTGTTTATAGAGTTCCGATCGCAAGACTAAGTTAGGGACTCGAACCTCCAACCTGTTGAAAAGCTTGTGGACTGCGAAAGTAGCTCCTTGAGCTATCTTTTGTTTCCTATTCAGCCTGTGAACAGGCTGTCTGTTTGTGGAGATTTTGTCACCCTTTCCCCAAACAGAGAGCCTGTTCACACGCTTTTCCGATTCAGAATCCAGTGCTCTGTCATCCTATCCACCCCCTATCCATTCTTTCCTTCGGGCCAGTCTCCCAGCGGTCAGAAATAATAACATTTGATCATACAGCTGATTGATTCGATTGCAATTATTCGCAACAATACAACCGAAAATAACGTTTGTTTTTGTGCTGTT